>JAUMJJ010000178.1:0-241838 GCA_033556795.1 Tapera naevia | reverse complement strand
CCCCAGCCAGAGATGCCAGACAGGACCAATCCCTTCCATCCCATCACCCCCAGCCCCCCAAAACCCCCAATCAAGAGTTGCCAGGCACCCCCACACCAGCCCTATCCGTGCCCCCCCTGGCACCCCCAGCCCTTGCCACCCCCCAAAGAGAGTTGGCAGAGACCCCAGCTAGCGTATGGTATGGACCACCCTCAAAGGACTCACCAGGTACCCAAACTTGATGGTGGAGATCTTGGCCTGCAGGATGGACCACAACCCCCAGAAGAAGTGGGAGGCCAAGGAGAACCTGGTGGAGAAGGAGCGGGATCGGGAGGGGTTTGGGGGTGCTGAGGTGGGGTTTGGGGGTGCTGAGGTGGGGTTTGGGGGTGCTGAGGTGGGGTTTGGGGGTGCTGCTGCCAGGACAACTCCCTCCTTACTCTGCCCCTCACCGGCTGATCTCGGTCAGCATCTCCTCCTCGATGCGGGCCTGCTCCTCGTGGGTGGTGTCCCCGCCGCGCCCCGAGTCCTCCGACAGGTAGTGCCGGATGAAACGCAGCTGCAACGGGCACGGAGCGGGCACTGGAGCCCTCCCAGTACCTCCCAGTTACCCCCTGACCCCTCCCAGTGCCCTTGAAACCAGAGGCTCCACCCCCCTCCCAGTGTCCGTAATTGTCCCCTCAACCAGTGGCTCAGTCCTCTTACAAGCGACCCCCAGTTGCATCCTAAACAGTGACCCTGTCCCACTCCCAGTGCTTCCCAGTTGCCTCCTCAACCTGTGACCCTGTCCCACTCCCAGTGCCTCCCAGTTGGCCCTGACCCCTCCCAGTGTCCTTGAAACCAGAGGCTCCATCCCCCTCCCAGTGCCCGTAATTGTCCCCTCAACCAGTGGCTCAGTCCTCTTACAAGCGACTCCCAGTTGCCCCTCAACCCGTGACCCTGTCCCACTCCCAGTGCCTCCCAGTTGGCCCTGACCGCTCCCAGTGCCCTTGAAACCAGAGGCTCCATCTCCCTCCCAGTGTCCGTAATTGCCCCTCAACCAGTGGCCCTGTCCCACTCCCAGTGCCCCCAGTTGCCCCTCAACCAGTGCTTCTGTGCCCTTCTCAGTGCCCCCCACTTGCCCCCTCAACCAGTGGTTCTGTTCCACTCCCAGTGCCCCCCAGTAGCCCTGTCCTCCTCCCAGTGCCCCCTCAACCAGAGGCTTCATCCCCCTCCCAGTGCCCCCCAGTTGCCACCTCAACCAGAGGTTCTGTGCCCGTCTCAGTGCCTCCAGTTGCCCCCTCAAGCAGTGGCCCTGTCCCACTCCCCAGTGCCCCTGAAACCAGTGACTCCACCCCCCTCCCAGTGCCCCCCAGTTGCCACCTCAACCAGAGGTTCTGTGCCCTTCTCAGTGCCACCCAGTTGCCCCCTCAAGCAGTGGCCCTGTCCCCTCCCAGTGCCCCCCAGTGTCCTCCAGTACCTGCTGCTGCCGGCTGGGATAGTTTTCTGGGGAGGCCTTGAAGAAGGGGAAGGAATCGTGGGTGTAGTTGTAGATCCACTCACAGAAGTGGTTGGCGATGTCAAAGCCCCTGGGGAGGGAAAAAGAGAGAGAGGAGGGGAAGGGGAAAGGGAGGAAAAAAAAAGGAGGGGAAGGGGAAAGGGAGGAAAAAAAAAGGAGGGGAAGGGGAAAGGGAGGAAAAAAAAAGGAGGGGAAAGGGAAAGGGAGGAAAAAAAAAGGAGGGGAAGGGGAAAGGGAGGAAAAAAAAGGAGGGGAAGGGGAAAGGGAGGAAAAAAAAGGAGGGGAAAGGGAGGAAAAAAAGGAGGGGAAAGGGAGGAAAAAAAAGGAGGGGAAAGGGAGGGAAAAAAAAAGGAGGGGAAAGGGAGGGAAAAAAAAAGGAGGGGAAAGGGAGGGAAAAAAAAGGAGGGGAAAGGGAGGGAAAAAAAAAGGAGGGGAAAGGGAGGGAAAAAAAAAGGAGGGGAAAGGGAGGGAAAAAAAAGGAGGGAAAAGGGAGGGAAAAAAAAGAGGGAAAGGGAGGAAAAAAAAGGAGGGGAAAAGGGAGGGAAAAAAGGAGGGGAAAGGGAGGGAAAAAAAAGGAGGGGAAAGGGAGGGAAAAAAAAGGAGGGGAAAGGGAGGGAAAAAAAAGGAGGGGAAAGGGAGGGAAAAAAAAGGAGGGGAAAGGGAGGAAAAAAAAGGAGGGGAAAGGGAGGGAAAAAAAAGAGGGGAAAGGGAGGGAAAAAAAAGGAGGGGAAAAGGGAGGGAAAAAAAGGAGGGGAAAGGGAGGGAAAAAAAAGGAGGGGAAAGGGAGGGAAAAAAAAGGAGGGGAAAGGGAGGGAAAAAAAAGGAGGGGAAAGGGAGGGAAAAAAAAGGAGGGGAAAGGGAGGGAAAAAAAAGGAGGGGAAAGGGAGGGAAAAAAAAGGAGGGGAAAGGGAGGAAAAAAAGGAGGGGAAAGGGAGGAAAAAAAGGAGGGGAAAGGGAGGAAAAAAAGGAGGGGAAAGGGAGGAAAAAAAGGAGGGAAAGGGAGGAAAAAAGGAGGGGAAAGGGAGGAAAAAAAGGAGGGGAAAGGGAGGAAAAAAGGAGGGGAAAGGGAGGAAAAAAAGGAGGGGAAAGGGAGGAAAAAAAGGAGGGGAAAGGGAGGAAAAAAAGGAGGGGAAAGGGAGGGAAAAAAGGAGGGGAAAGGGAGGGAAAAAAGGAGGGGAAAGGGAGGGAAAAAAGGAGGGGAAAGGGAGGGAAAAAAAAGGAGGGGAAAGGGAGGGAAAAAAAGGAGGGGAAAGGGAGGGAAAAAAAAGGAGGGGAAAGGGAGGGAAAAAAAAGGAGGGAAAGGGAGGGAAAAAAAAGGAGGGGAAAGGGAGGGAAAAAAAAGGAGGGGAAAGGGAGGGAAAAAAAGGAGGGGAAAGGGAGGGAAAAAAAAGGAGGGGAAAGGGAGGGAAAAAAAAGGAGGGGAAAGGGAGGGAAAAAAAAGGAGGGAAAGGGAGGGAAAAAAGGAGGGGAAAGGGAGGAAAAAAGGAGGGGAAAGGAGGGAAAAAAGGAGGGGAAAGGGAGGAAAAAAGGAGGGGAAAGGGAGGGAAAAAAAAGGAGGGGAAAGGGAGGGAAAAAAAAGGAGGGGAAAGGGAGGGAAAAAAAAGGAGGGGAAAGGGAGGGAAAAAAAAGGAGGGGAAAGGAGGGAAAAAAAGGAGGGGAAAGGGAGGGAAAAAAAGGAGGGGAAAGGGAGGGAAAAAAAGGAGGGGAAAGGGAGGGAAAAAAAAGGAGGGAAAGGGAGGGAAAAAAAAGGAGGGGAAAGGGAGGGAAAAAAAGGAGGGGAAAGGGAGGGAAAAAAAAGGAGGGGAAAGGGAGGGAAAAAAAAGGAGGGGAAAGGGAGGGAAAAAAAAGGAGGGAAAGGGAGGAAAAAAGGAGGGGAAAGGGAGGAAAAGGAAGGTGAGCAGAGCCCCAGGTGCCCCCGGGCCCCCCCAGCCCCCAGCCCCACCGGTAGTTGTAGCTGCTGTACTCGAAGTCGATGAGCATCAGCTTGTCCGAAGAGGAGTCCTCGTGGCCGGCCAGCAGCAAGATGTTCCCTGCGCAGAGATGGAGCTGCTTTTGGGGTCCCACCAGCTCTGCCAGGGCCAATTCCAACTGGGAAGAGCGGGAAGAAGGATCCGGCCGCTGGAGCAGGGCACTCACCCTCCTGGACGTCGTTGTGGCAGAAGACCACCGGCGAAGGGTGGCCTCCAGGAGCTCCCTGAGGGTCAGGGGAGAGACATCAGTCAAGGTGGGGGCACCGGGATGTGGGAGGGGGCGGCACCAGGATGAGGGGGGGCACCAGGATGAGGGGGGGCATCAGGATGGGGGGGGGGGCATCACGATGCGGGGCCACCAGGATGGGGGGGGGGAACCAGGATGAGGGGGGGTGGGGCACCAGGACGGGGGGGGGGGGGGGGGGGGGGCAACAGGATGGGAGGGGGGGCACCAGGGGGGGGGCACCAGGATGAAGGGGGGGGGGGGGGGGGGGCACCAGGATGAGGCGGGGGGCCGGCACCAGGATGAGGCGGGGGGGGATCAGGATGCGGGGGGGGGGGGCAGCAGGATGGGGGGGGGGGGGCACCAGGATGGGGGGCGGGGGGGCACCAGGATGAGGGGCGGGGGGGCACCAGGATGGGGGGGGGGAGGGCACCAGGATGGGGGGGGGGGAGGGCACCAGGATGGGGGGGGGGCATCACGATGCGGGGCCACCAGGATGGGGGCGGGGGGGGGGCAGCAGGATGAGGGGGGGCATCAGGATGCGGGGTGGGGGGGGGATCAGGATGCGGGGGGGGGGGGGCATCAGGATGCGGGGGGGGCACCAGGATGTGGGGGGGCATCAGGATGGGGGGGGGCACCAGGATGCGGGGGGGGGGCACCAGGATGCGGGCCACCAGGATGGGGGGGGGGGGGGAGGGGCATCAGGATGAGGGGTGGGGGGCACCAGGATGCAGGGGGGGCACCAGATGCAGGGGGGCACCCCTGTGGCCGGACAGAGCTACGGACACAGCGGGGATCCGAAGAGCCAAGAACCTTGCCCCAAGAACCCCTCCAAGAGCCAGGTCTTGGGTCCTTTGGCCAGAGGGAACCCTCTGAGATGTGGTGGACACGTAGGGTTGGTCTCCATGACCTCAAAGGTCTTTTCCAACCAAGCAAGGGATGGAAACGGCCACGTTCTGGAGAAGCCAAGCCCTACCAGTTCCCCATGAGGAGGACAACAAGGAGGCCACATCAACCCCCACCCTGTGCCCCAGCAGGGCATCATCACCTGAGGTTCTTCATCTCTTCCTGCAGGTTGTAAGCCTTGAGGGCGTTGAACTTCTTCTGCTGGTCCTCCTCAGGGAAGGTGAGTTCTGAAATCTGCTCCAGGTACCTGGAGTGAAGAAGGTGATGCTGCAATGGGGATGGACACCCCTGGGTGCTACCACCTGCCCAGAAGCCCCTCTCTCTTCAGCCAACAAGAAGCTGCTCTGCTCCATTCCCATTGGGTCCCACCAACAAACCTCCCCACGCTCTGGATCCCGTGGGATTTTAGGGCTTGAGGTGACCCCAGGGTGAAGGAGGGTGCAGAATGGTGCTGTGCTCACCACTCCATGGTCCCAAACAGCCACTTGGGTTCCTTGTTGAAGGGCATCACCATGCCGTGGAAACGGGACATCTTGACCGCGATCTCCTTGGAGATGTCGGGGTCCCACAGGTCCTCTGTCCGCAGGCGCCGGCTCTGGGGAGGGGTGGAAACACCAAGGGTGGGAATGAGACGCCCACCTTGCGAAGAAGCCCCACAAGGGCCTCTCCTCACAGAGCCACAGAACCCTTTGGGTTGAGAAAGACCTTGCAGGTCATCAATTCCAACCGTAAACCCAACACGGCCAACCCCACAAGTCCCTAAAGAACCACATCTGCATGGATGGAGACTCCACCACTGCCCTGGGCAGCCTCTTCCAGTGCTTGGCAGCCCTTTCCGAGAAGGAATGCTCCCAAAGTCCAATCAAAGCCTCCCCTGGCCCAACTTGAGGCCATCTCATCCCATCCCTTGTTCCTCAGGAGCAGAGCCCAACCTGGCTCTAACCTCCTCTCAGGCAGTTGTGGACAGGGATGAGGTCTCCCCTCAGCCTCCTCTTCTCCAGACCAAACCCCCCCCCCCAGTCCCTCAGCCCCTCCCACAGCCCCTGTTCTCCAGAACCTTCCCCAGCTCCGCTCCCTTCTCCAGACGCGCTCCAGCCCCTCCAGGGCCTTCTGGGAGTGAGGGGCCCAACCCTGAGCCCAGGATTGGAGGTGCTGAGTGCAGGGGGACGATCCCTGCCCTGCTCCTGCTGCCACCCCAGGGCTGAGCCAAGCCAGGGTGCTGGGGGCCTTCTTGGCCCCCTGGGCCACTGCTGGCTCAGGTTCAGCCCCTGCCAACCAACACCCCCAGGGCCTTCTCCTCCAGGGCCTTTCCAGCTGCTCTTCCCCAAGCTTGGAGCTGCAGGGGTTGTTGTGACCCAAGGGCAAGGACTTGACCTTGTTGAACCCCATCCCATTGGTCTCAGCCCATGGATCCAGGTTCTCCAGGTCCCTCTGCAGACCCTTCCTGCCCTCCAGCCATGGATCCAGGTTCTCCAGGTCCCTCTGCACACCCTTCCTGCCCTCCATCCATGGATCCAGGTTCTCCAGGTCCCTCTGCACACCCTTCCTGCCCTCCAGCCCATGGATCCAGGTTCTCCAGGTCCCTCTGCACACCCTTCCTGCCCTCCATCCATGGATCCAGGTTCTCCAGGTCCCTCTGCACACCCTTCCTGCCCTCCATCCATGATCCAGGTTCTCCAGGTCCCTCTGCAGACCCTTCCTGCCCTCCATCCATGGATCCAGGTTCTCCAGGTCCCTCTGCACACCCTTCCTGCCCTCCATCCATGGATCCAGGTTCTCCAGCTCCCTCTGCACACCCTTCCTGCCCTCCAGCCATGATCCAGGTTCTCCAGGTCCCTCTGCACACCCTCTTGCTGCATTGGCTGTGGAGCCAGAACCTTCATGAGGTTGCTCCCACAGGATGTCCCCATTCCATACCGGAATGTACTGCTCCAGCCGTCCCTGAGGGAAGACCCCGTAGAGCCGTGGCCCCAGCGCCCGTTCGGCCAGGATGGCAAACATCACGCTCTCCAGCACCAGTGAATCCACACCCTGTGGACACAGGGTGGTGACACCGGTGGCTCCCACGTTGGGAAGGAGCCCCGAGGCACCGGGGGGGTCATCATAGAATGGGTTGGGTTGGAAGGGACATCAAAGCCCACCCAGTCCCAACCCCCTACCATGGGCAGGGACACCTCCACTGGATCAGGGGGCTCCAAACCCCATCCAACCTGGCCTTCAACACCTCCAGGGATGGGGCAGCCACAACCTCTCTGGGAAACCCGTGCCAGGGTCTCATCATGGAATGGTTGGGGTTGGAAGGGACCTCAAAGCCCATCCAGTTCCAACCCCCTGTCATGGGCAGGGACACCTCCCAGTGGATCAGGGGCTCCAAGCCCCATCCAACCTGGCCTTGGACATCTCCAGGGATGGGGCAGGGACACCTTCCACTGGATCAGGGGGGCTCCAAGCCTCATCCAACCTGGCCTTCAACACCTCCAGGGATGGGGCAGCCACAGCTTCTCTGGGCAACCTGGGCCAGGGCCTCATCATGGAATGGTTGAGGTTGGAAGGGACCTCAAAGCCCATCCAGTTCCACCTCCTGCCATGAGCAGGGACACCTCCTACTGGATCAGGGGGCTCCAAGCCCCATCCAACCTGGCCTTGAACATCTCCAAGGATGAAGCACCCACAGCCTCCCTGGGCAACCTGTACCAGCATTTCACCACTCCCACCGTGAAGAATTCTTCGTCACGTCCAACTTAAATCTTCCCCCTCCCAGTTCAAAGCTTGAACTGGCGGCACTGGTGGGACTGGGGGTGCTGGGGATGGGACCCTCACCTGCAGGATGGCGCCGTAGACGCGCAGCAGACCTGCCTGGGTTCATCCCCCACGCTCAGGATGTGCTCCGGCAACGCACACTTGAACAGGAGGTTGCTGAGCCCCCCGCTGTGGGGACAGGGCGGGGGGGTCAGGGGATGTGGGAGGGGGCAACTGGGAGATACTGGGAGGGGAAGAACTGGGGATGATGGGGGAGGAGGTGGAGGAACCAGGGATGCTGGGGGTGGGGAACTGGGGGATGCTGGGGGGGACAGGATGGGGAGAGAAGAGGGGGACCAGAGGGAGAGGGTACTGGGTGGACAGGGCCAACAGTCAGGGGGGAACTGGGGGATACTGGGAGGGGACAACTGGGGGATGATGGGAGGGGGCAGGGAACTGGGGGATGATGGAGGGAACTGGGGGATGATGGGAGGGAACTGGGGGATGATGGGGGTGGAGGTGGAGGAACCAGGGGATGCTGGGGGTGGGGGAACTGGGGGATGCTGGGGGTGGGGGAACTGGGGGATGCTGGGAGGGACAGGATGGGGAGAGGAGGAGGGGGACCAGAGGGAGAGGGCACTGGGGGGACAGGGCCAACAGTCAGGGGGAACTGGGGGATACTGGGAGGCGGTGAACTGGGGGATGCTGGGAGGGACAGGATGGGAGAGGAGGAGGGGACCAGAGGGAGGGGTGTGAGCTGGTGAGGGGGCACTGGAGGACAGGGTCAACGGTCAGGGGGGAACTGGGCATACTGGGAGGGGGCGGGGGATGCTGGGAGGGATAGGATGGGGGGAGCAGAGGATGGGGCACTAGGGGAAAGGGTCAGGGGGCAACTGGGGGACACTGGGAGGGGGACAGGGCCACTGTTTGGGGAGGTAACTGGGAATACTGGGAGGCAGACAGAGCCACCGTTTGAGGAGGTTACTGGGGGGATACTGGGGGCACTGGGAGTGGGACAGGGATACTGGTTGAGAGGGACACTGGTGGATAATGGGAGGGGAACAGAGACACTGTTTGAGGTAACTGGAGGGCAACGGGGGATACTGGGGGCACTGGGAGGCAGACAGGGTCACCATTGGGGAGGAGCAAATGGGGCGCACTGGGAGGGGGTCAGGGCCACTGGTTGAGGAGGTAACTGGGGTATACTGGGGGCACTGGGAGGGGGACAGGGCCACTGGTTGAGGGGCAATTGGGGGATACTGGGGGGCACTGGGAGGGGGACAGGGCCACTGTTGAGGAGGTAACTGGGAGCAACTGGGGAGCACTGGGACCCCGCCCCCTCCTACCTGACCAGCCCGATGCCGAACTCCTCGGGCCCGATGAGCTTCCAGGAGCCGGCGAGGAACTCTCGGCACCACGCGTAGGCCTGGAGGCGGGTGGCGGCGGGCACGGTCTCGGTCTCGGTACCGGTCCCATCCCCATTGCCCGGCCCGGCCCCGCCGCCGCCGCCATGGCCGCCCCGGCCCCCCGCCCCAGAGCCACTAGGGCGGGGCCTGGAGCGCGACTGACCAATAGGAACGAGACTTGGGGTTGCTGACAGGCAATTCAGCCAATAGGATGGCGAGGCCTGGAGAAGGCGGGACGGTGAGGTGGAGGCGGTACAGAGGCCGGGCTTGAGGCTATTTTGTCCAATAGAAAAGCGCGCTGCGGTTAATGACAGCCGCATCAGCCAATGGAATGATGCAGCGGAACGTGGCGGCCGTTGCGGCGCTGCGCGCTCGGCGGATCAATAGAAACGCGGAAGCGGTTGCTGACAGGTCGAACAGCCAATGGGGACGCGCGGTGCGAAAGGAGCTGGGAGGGAGGGGTGGAGGCGGTGCGGGGACGGGGCCTGGGGCTGTTCTGATCAATAGAGTCGTTGCTGAGAGGCGGTGCAGTCCATGCAGTGATTCGATGGGGTGGTGCCGTGGGAAAGTGGGGGCGGTGGCGGGGCGGGGCTTTGAGCTGTTATGACCAATAAAATGGAGTGTTGACGTTGCTAAGAGAGGGTGCAGCCAATGGGAAGACAAGGCGGGAAGGGGCAGGTGGACGCGGATCGGGGGCGGGGCCAAGTGCCGCGCTGACCAATAGAAACGCGCGCTGGAGTTGCTGCCAGCCAATCGAGTGGCGCGGCGAGACGGGAGAGTTGAGGCGATGCGGGGCGGGGCTCGACGCTATTTCGACCAATAGAAACACGCTCAGGGGTTAATGACAACCGTCGCAGGCAATGGAGTGACGAGGCGCAGGCAATGGAGTGACGAGGCGGGAAAGCGGCGGGACAGGGAGGTGGAGGAGAGGCGGGGTGGGACCTGGCACTGCTCTGTCCAACAGAAACGCGCGGTACGGCTAATGACAGCCATTACAGCCAATAGGATCTCGCGTTGGGGACTAGGCTATGGTGGCGACGCGGGGGCGGGGCTCAGCGCTGTTCTGCCTAATAGGAACGTGCTCTGAGTTTAATGACAAGCGACGAAGCCAATAGGATGGCGCGAAAGGAGAGGGAGCGTGGAGTCGGAACATAGGCGGGGCTTGGCGCTGTTATGACCAATAGAAATGCAGGGTGGGGTTGCTGACAGCCAATAGAATGGCGCAGCGGGAAAGCGGCGGGCGGAGGTGGGGGGCCACGCGAGGGCGGACCTTTGGGCTGCTTTGTCCAATAGAAACGCTCGACCGGGTTAACGACAGGCACTGCAGCCAATAGGATGGCGCTGCGGGACGGAGGCGGTGGAGGCGGCGGGAAAGTGGCGGGACGGGGGGAGCTGGCGGCGGTGCGGGGGCGGGTCCTGGCTCTTGTTTGTCCAATAGAAACGCGCGCTGGCGTTATTGGCAGCCATCTCAGCCAATAGGATCGCGCGGTGAAAGGGGGTGTGGGTGGGCAGGCGATGCGGCGTAACGTGGAGGTGAAAGCGCGGCTGCGGGCGGTGGCGGCGGTGCGGGGAGAGGCGGAGCGGCTGGCGGGGCCCGGGCGGGCTCTGCCGCAGGCCGACACCTTCTTCCGAGTGCCCAAGGGCCGCCTCAAGCTGCGGCGCTGCCCGGTGGGTGCGGGGCGGGAGGGAGAACAGACCTTCGCCATGACCCCACCTGACCCTGAACGTGGTCCTGACCCTGATCCTGATTCTGACCCTGACCCTGAATGTGGTCCTGACCCTGATCCTGATTCTGACCCTGACCCTGGCCCTGACCCTGAACACGGTCCTGACCCTGATTCTGACCCTGGCCCTGACCTTGGTCCTGACCCTGACCCTGAACATGGTCCTGACCCTGATCCTGATTCTGACCCTGACCCTGGCCCTGAACACGGTCCTGACCCTGATCCTGATCCTGATCCTGATTCTGACCCTGGCCCTGACCTTGGTCCTGACCCTGACCCTGACCCTGGCTCTGACCCTGACCCTGACCCTGGCCCTGACCCTGAACATGGTCCTGACCCTGATCCTGATTCTGACCCTGACCCTGACCCTGAACACGGTCCTGACCCTGATCCTGATTCTGACCCTGACCCTGGCCCTGAACACGGTCCTGACCCTGATCCTGATCCTGATTCTGACCCTGGCCCTGACCTTGGTCCTGACCCTGAACATGGTCCTGGTCCTGACCCTGACCCTGGCTCTGACCTTGACCCTGACCCTGGCCCTGACCCTGAGCATGGTCCTGACCCTGATCCTGATTCTGACCCTGGCCCTGACCCTGAACATGGTCCTGACCCTGGCCCTGGCCCTGTCCATGGTCCTGACCCTGGTCCTGGTTCTGGCCTTGATCCTTACCCTGACCCTGACCCTGACCCTGGTCCTGACCTGTGACTCTGACCCTGGCCCTGACCGTGGCCCTAGTCCTGATCCTGGTCCTGACTCTGACCCTGGCCCTAAACCTGGCCCTGGTCCTGACCTTGACCCTGGCCCTGACTCTGACCTTGGCTCTGGCCCTGGCCCTGACCCTGACCCTGACCCTGGCCCTGATGCTGACCCTGACCCTGGCTCTGGCTCTGGCCCTAGCCCTGACGCTGACCCTGACCCTCTCCATGGTTCTAACCCTGGCCCTGACCCTGGTCCTGACCTTGATCCTGACCCTGACCCTGGTCCTGGTCCTGACCTTGATCCTGACCATGACCCTGGCCTTGAATCTGACCTTGGCTCTGACTCTGGCCCTAGTCCTGACCCTGACCTTCCCTGGCCCTGGGCCTAAACTTGGCCCTAGCCCTGGCCCTGGCCCTGACCTTGACCCTGGCTCTGATCCTGCCCCTGTCCCTGAGCCCTTTCACTGAAAAGGTTCTCAGGCAGCTCAGAGCACATCCAGATAAGAGGAACGAGGCTGGTGAAGGGGCTGGAGGACACGTGTTGTGAGAGGCAGCTGAAGGACATGGGCTTGTTTAGCCTGGAGAAGAGGAGGCTGAGGGGAGACCTCATCCCTGTCCACAACTGCCTGAGATGAGGCTGTGGGGAGGGGGGGGTTGGTCTCTTCTCCCAAGTGACAGGAGATGGGATGAGAGGAAATGACCTCAAGTTGCCCCAGGTCAGGGTCAGATTGGACATCAGGAAAGATTCCTTCCTGGAAAGGGTTCTCAGGCCCTGGCAGAGGCTCCCATGGAGGTGGTGGAGTCCCCATCCCTGCACGGGTTCCAAAGCCTGGCAGATGAGGTGCTCAGGGATCTGGTTTAGTAGTGAACAGGTACAGTTGGACTTGAGGATCTCAGAGGTCTTTTCCAACCAGGTGATTCTATGATTCTGACTGTGACCTTGACCCCAGTCCTGGTCCTGGCCCTGTCTACCTGACCCTGCCTGTGACCTTGCGTGCCTGGCCTTGACAATGACCATGATCCTGCTTGACCGTGACCATAATTTTGACCCTGCCTGGCTCTAACCCTGCTCATGACCTTTGTCTGCTTGACCCTGCCTCTGTCTGGCCATGACCTTGACCTTGAAACCTGATCCTGAAGCCTTACCCTGACAGTGAGCATGGCCCTTCTTGACCATGACCATAACTTTGACTCTGTTTGACCCTGACCGTGACCCTGCCTCATCCTGCCATTGCCTGCCTGGTCCTGCTTGACTCTGGTCATGACTGTGTCTTACCATGACCATGAATCTGGCCATGACCCTGACCATGCCTGGCCTTGACCACCTGACCCTGACAGTGACCATGACCATAACTGTGACCCTGCCTGACCCTAAATGCTTGACTCTACCTCTGCATGTCCATAACCATGACCATGACCATGACCATGACCATGACTATGACCCTACCTGACCCTAAATGCTTGACTCTACCTCTGCCTGTCCATAACCATGACCATGACCATGACCATGACCATGACCATGACTATGACCCTGCCTGACCCTAAATGCTTGACTCTACCTCTGCCTGGCCATGACCATGACTCTGATCCTGCCTTAGCCTGACCATGACCTTGACCGTGCACCTGATCCTACCCATGACCTTAACTCTGACCCTGGCCCCCTGACCCTGAACATGACCGTGGCCCTACTTGACTCTGGGCCTGATCCTGATCATGACCCTGACCCTGACTTTCTGCCCCTGGCCTGATCCTGATCCTGGGCCCAATCCTGCTCTTGTCTGATCCAGGATGGCCGAGGGGAGCTTATCTTCTACGAGCGCCCCGATGCCACCGGCCCCAAACTCTCCCACTTCACCATCACCCCCACGGACGACCCCGATGGCTTGGAGGTGAGCATGGAGAGAGGACCCTAAAGCAGGCACCCAGGGGTGCTGGCTGCTCCCTGGCACCTCTCTTGGCACTTGTCCCCCTTGCTTTGGCTGCCCAGGGCGTTGGTTGCCCCATCCCCATGAGCTCCTCTCCCCGTGCGCAGGCGGTGCTGGCGCAGGCGCTGGGGGTGCTGGGCGTGGTGAGGAAGGAGCGGCTCCTCTTCCTCGTGGGACAAACCCGGGTGCATCTGGACAGCGTGGAGGGGCTGGGGGACTTCCTGGAGCTGGAGGTGAGTGGGGTTTTGGTTCCTGCCCTGGTACTCCCCAAAAATCACCCTCTTGGTGCCCACAGGTTGTGGAGGATGGGGTTTGTGGGTTCCTGTCCTGGTGCACCCCAAAACTCACCCTCTTGGTGCCCACAGGTTGTGGAGGATGAGGTTCGTGGGTTCCTGCCCTGGTGCACCCCAAAACTCACCCTCCTGGTGCCCACAGGTGGTGCTGAGCGAGGAGCAGGATTGGGTTTGTGGGTTCCTGCCCTGTTGCACCTCAAAACTCACCTTCCAGGTGCCCACAGGTGGTGCTGAGTGAGGAGAAAGATGGATTCATGGGTTCCTGCCCTGGTGCACTCCAAAACTCACCCTCTTGGTGTCCACAGGTTGTGGAGGATGGGGTTTGTGGGTTCCTGTCCTGGTGCACCCCAAAACTCATCCTCTTGGTACCCACAGGTGGTGCTGAGCAAGGAGCAGGGTTGGGGACGAGGCTTGTGGATTCCAGCCTTGGGGCACCCCAAAAATCACTCTCTTGGTGCCAACAAGTGGTGGAGGATGGGGTTCATGGGTTCCAGCCCTGGTGCTCCCCAAAACTCACCCTTCTGGAGGATGGGGTTAATGGGTTCCTGCCCTAGTGCACCCCAAAACTCACCTTCCAGGTGCCCACAGGTGGTGCTGAGTGAAAAGAAAGATGGGATTCATGGGTTCCTGCCCTGGTGCACCCCAAAACTCATCCTCTTGGTACCCACAGGTGGTGCTGAGCGAGGAGCAGGGTTGGGAACGGGGCTTGTGGATTCCAGCCTCAGGGCACCCCAAAAGTCACCCTCTTGGTGCCAACTTGTGGTGGAGGATGGGGTTCATCGGTTCCAGCCCTGGTGCACCCCAAAACTCACCTTCCAAGTGCCCACAGGTGGTGCTGAGTGAAAAGAAAGATGAGGTTCATGGGTTCCTGCCCTGGTGCACCCGAAAACTCACCCTCCTGATGCCCACAGGTGGTGAAGGATGGGGTTTGTGGGATCCTGCCCTGGTGCACCCCAAAACTCACCCTCCTGGTGCCCACAGGTGGTGCTGAGCGAGGAGCAGAGCGTGGAGGACGGCGAGCGCGTGGCCCGGCACCTGATGAAGGAGCTGGGGATCGAGGAACAGGACCTGATCTCCGGCGCCTACCTGGACCTTCTCCTGGCCAAGGAGGTGGCACCATGAGGGCTTTTGCCCCCTCATCCTGTACTGGGGACAGAACCCACCCCCCCCTGCTGCCACCCCTCTCCCAGGCTGCTCCAAGCCCTCCTCCCGTGGGACATGGGCACCTGGGGAAGGGGTGCAGGGGAGGAGGTGCCACCAAAAATGGCAGCAAATAAACTCTTCAAGGCTCAATTTGGAGTTTTAGAAAGCCAAGCAAACTTTATTTCAACGCTGGGTGCGTGAGGGAAGGATTTCCACTTGTGATGAGACAAGAGCTGGGGACACAATTTATTTCCTGCTTGTATTCATGGGTATAAATTCTCCCAGAAATCTCTATTCTATATTCTATATTCTATATTCTATATTCTATATTCTATATTCTATATTATTATTTTATATTCTATATTTTATATTCTATATTACATATTCTATATTACATATTCTATATTCTGCATTCTATATTCTGTATTCTAAATTCTATATATAGCATATAAAGTCTATATTCTCTATATATTCTATACTCTATATTCTATATATATTTTATATTCTATGTATAGAATACATATTTTATAGTCCATATATAGAATACATAACCTGGAGAGGAGAAGGCTCTGGGGGGACCTCAGAGCATCCTTCCAGCACCTGAAGGGGCTCCAGGAAAGTGGAGGAGGGACCTTTTCCAAGGGCCTGGAGTGACAGGACGAGGGGGAACGGCTTTAAACTGGAAGAGGGAGATTGAGATTGGACATTGGGAAGGAATTCTTCACGGTGAGGGTGGGGAAGCCCTGGCCCAGGTTGCCCAGAGCAGTGGTGGCTGCCCCATACGTGGAGGTGTTGAAGGCCAGGTTGGATGGGGCTGGGAGCCCCCTGATCCAGTGGGAGGTGTCCCTGCCCATGGCAGGGGGTGGGACTGGATGATCTTTAAGGTCCCTTCCAACCCAAACCATTCTGTGATTCTTTTATTCCATATTCTGCTACTTTCCAAAAACTAATTTTAATTTTATTATAAACTTTACAACAGCCAGATCTCTGCTAATTAGAGCTTTGGAGCAAGCCCTCAGCCTGACCTTGAATTATTAGACAAGGAAAGAAGGTATTGGCTAGGAACAGCCCTATTTAAGAACAGTCTGGGTCTGTCTGAGTTTCAAAAAATCCTGCTGCTTGGACAGGGCTTAGAATCATGGAATGGTCTGGTTGGAAAAGACCTCCGAGATCATCAAGTCCAACTGTACCTGTTCACTACTAAACCAGATCCCTGAGCACCTCATCTGCCAGGCTTTGGAACCCGTGCAGGGATGGGGACTCCACCACCTCCATGGGAGCCTCTGCCAGGGCCTGAGAACCCTTTCCAGGAAGGAATCTTTCCTGATGTCCAATCTGACCCTGCCCTGGGGCAACTTGAAGTCATCCCCCTCATCCCATCTCCTGTCCCTCCCCACAGCCTCCTCTCAGGCAGTTGTGGACAGGGATGAGGTCTCCCCTCAGCCTCCTCTTCTCCAGACCAAACCCCCCCAGGTCCCTCAGCCCCTCCCACAGCCCCTGTTCTCCAGACCCTTCCCCAGCTCCGCTCCCTTCTCCGGACGCGCTCCAGCCCCTCCAGGGCCTTCTGGGAGTGAGGGGCCCAACCCTGAGCCCAGGATTGGAGGTGCTGAGTGCAGGGGGACGATCCCTGCCCTGCTCCTGCTGCCACCCCAGGGCTGAGCCAAGCCAGGGTGCTGGGGGCCTTCTTGGCCCCCTGGGCCACTGCTGGCTCAGGTTCAGCCCCTGCCAACCAACACCCCCAGGGCCTTCTCCTCCAAGCAGCTTTCCAACCACTCTTCCCCAAGCCTGGAGCTGCTCAGGGTTGTTGTGTCCCAAGCACAGGACCAGGCACTTGGCCTCATTGAACCTGGTTAGAAAACTAATTCTATAGGAAATTAATTCTATAGAACATTAATTCTATAGAAAACTGATTCTACTTTAGCTCAAAGCAAAATATTCCACTTTTTGTGGTAGTAATGGCTTCTTAAATCAGGGGGAGGGCTGCGATGGGCAACCCTGAGCTGGGATT
Source organism: Tapera naevia (assembly GCA_033556795.1). Lineage (NCBI taxonomy): Eukaryota > Metazoa > Chordata > Aves > Cuculiformes > Neomorphidae > Tapera > Tapera naevia. The sequence goes on along the minus strand of JAUMJJ010000178.1, from coordinate 225,325 downwards.
ATGCTCAGCACCAGCCAGAGACGTGCTGGGAGCGGAGTTTGACTGCGCCACAGGCAGAGGGGGGGCTCTGGGAGGCAGCAGATGGATCAGTGGGGGGATTTGGGGGGGGCTGGAGGCATCTGTGCTGCTGTGCCGGCTGCTCCAGCCGCGGGCAGCTCCCCTGCGCCAGGTCCTGCACTTGGGCCACAACAGCCCCATGTGATGCTCCAGGCTTGGGGAGGAGCAGCTGGAAAGCTGCCCCATGGAAAAGAACCTGGTGGTGTTGGTCAACAGGGGCTCAACCTGAGCCAGCAGTGGCCCAGGGGGGCAAGAAGGCCAATGGCATCTTGGCTTGGCTCAGCCCTGGGGTGGCAGCAGGAGCAGGGCAGGGATCGTCCCCCTGCACTCAGCACCTCCAATCCTGGGCTCAGGGTTGGGCTCCTCATTCCAAGAAGGCCCTGGAGGGGCTGGAGCGCGTCCGGAGAAGGGAGCGGAGCTGGGGAAGGGTCTGGAGAACAGGGGCTGTGGGAGGGGCTGAGGGACCTGGGGGGATTTGGTCTGGAGAAGAGGAGGCTGAGGGGAGACCTCATTGCTCTCTGCAGCTCCGAGAAAGGAGGTTGGAGCCAGAATTGGGGAAGAGCAGCTGGAAAGCTGCCCGATGGAAAAGAACCTGGGGGTGTTGGTCAACAGCAGCTGAACATGAGCCAGCAGTGGCCCAGGTGGCCAAGCAAGCCACCAGCATCCTGGCTTGGATCAGCTATGGTGTGACCAGCAGGACCAGGACAGTCACCCTTCCCCTGTACCTGGCAAGGATGAAGCCACACCTCAAACCATGGGTTCAGTTTTGGGCCCCTCGCTCCTCTTGGGGCGCATCCAGAGAAGGGAACGGAGCTGGGGAAGAGATTGGAGCCCAGGGGTTCTGGGAGCAGCTGAGGGACCTGGGGCTGTTTAACCTGGAGAAGAAGAGGCTGAGGGGAGAAATTATTACTCTCTATATCTACCTGAAAGGAGGTTGTAGTGAGGTGGGGGTTGGTCTCTTCAACCAAGTAGCAAGTGCCAGGATGAGAGGAAATGGCCTCAAGGAGAACACTGTGAGAAGTGGTGTCAAAGGCTTTACTGAAGTCCAGGTCCTCCACATCCACAGCCTCTCCCTGGTCCATCAAGAAGGTAATCTTTTGATAGAAGGAGATCAGGTTAGGTTGGCAGGTGGAAGGAAAGGTGGTGGCTGCTTGATGTCTCCCTACTTGAACTCAATGATCTGAAGGTCTTTTCCAGCCTCAGCATTTCCCTGGAGTTGCCCCACAGTATGTGGGGGGATTGAATGCATCAATCCCCCCTTGAGTTCAGTTGGTTGCCCTTCTCCGAGCTGGTGAGCTGGAGGGGTTTTCATCCACATGGAGACCTGGGCACCCTATTTCCACTGCAGCCCCTCAGGAACCCCAGCCCCTGCAAGGAGAAAGGAAGGCTGTTCCTTGGTTGGTTTAGAGAGCATTGAGGCAAACTGGACACTACCAGCTCCATGGCCCCTGATGAAAGGTCTGGCAGATGTTACTGCTAAGTTGCTCTCCACCGTCTTTGAAGGATCATGAAGAACAGGAGAGATGTCTGAGGACTGGATGAAAAGCCAGTGTCACTCCAACCTTCAAACAGGGCAAGGAGGAGGATCCAGGAAACTAAAGGCCAGTCAGCCTCACCTCCATCCCCAAGACAAGCCCTGGACAAGCTGGAGAAGGGGGTCTGTGGGAACATCATAAGGTTCAACAAGACCTGGGGCAGGGAAATCCATGCTTTCAGTACAGGCTGGGGGACAATGTGATTGAGAGCAACCCTGAGGAGATGGTTGATGGTGCTGGTTGATGAGAACCTCAACACGAGGCGGCGGTGTGTGCTCACAGCCAAGAAGGCCAACTGTGTCCTTGGCTGCATCCAAAGCAGTGGGACCAGCAGGGGAGGGAGAGGATTCTTCCCCTCTGCTCTGCTCTGGGGAGACCCCATCTGGAGTCCTGTGTCCAGTTCTGGAGTCCTCAGCACAGGAAGGACATGGATCTGTTGGAGCAAGTCCAGAAGAGGCCACAAAGATGATCCAGGGGCTGGAGCACCTCCCATATGAGGAAAGGCTGTGAGTTGGGGTGGTTCAGCCTGGAGAAGAGAAGGCTCTGGGGAGACCTTAGAGCAGCCTCCCAGGACTGAAAGGGGCTCCAGGAAAGCTGGGGAGGGGCTCTGGATCAGGGAGCGTAGGGATAGGACGAGGTGGAACAGTTTTAAGTTGAAAAAGGAGAAATTTAGATGGCATCTTACAAATTAATGTTTTCTCATGAGGGTGGGGAGGCCCTGGCCCAGGTTGCCCAGAGAAGCTGTGGCTGCCCCATCCCTGGAGGTGTCCAAGGCCAGGCTGGATGGGGCTTGGAGCCCCCTGATCCAGTGGGAGGTGTCCCTGCCCATGGCAGGGGTTGGAACTGGATGGGCTTTGATGTCCCTTCCAACCCAACCCATCTCATGATTCTGTGCAAACCAAGGCAATGGCTCAGGATAAAGTGAATCCCAGAGGCCTCCAACCAGGTGATGAAAACCCTGAAAGGCTGAGCTTTGTCCCTTCAAACCTGTGAGGGGGAACCTCAATCCTCGAGGTCCATCAAAGAAAGAGAGACCCAGGTCGGATGGGACTTGGAGCCCCCTTATCCAGTGGGAGGTGTCCTGGGGTGGGACTGGATGGGCTTTGAGGTCCCTTCCAACCCAGACCATTCCATAGTTCCACAATTCTAAGTTGCCATCAACCAGAACCCCCAGATCCCATCCCTGGAGATGTTCAAGGCCAGGTTGGATGGGGCTTGGAGCCCCCTGATCCTGTGGGAGGTGTCCCTGCCCATGGCAAGGGGGTTGGAACTGGATGGGCTTTGAGGTCCCTTCCAACCCAACCCATTCTGTGCCTCCATGAGCCTATGAAAGGTGGGACAGCTCCCGCCCGCCAGCAACGGGCAGCTCCTGCCTTTCTGCACCCGGGGCTCGGACACCTCTGATTCATCCGCACCGGGGGGAGGGTCCGGACAGCTTCGTCCCTTCGGCACCGGGGCGTCAGGTGACACCGGGCAGCTCCGTCCCGTCCGCACCGGGGCCGCGGACACCACGTGCCCTTCAGCACCGGCGCCCGGACAGCTCCCGCCGCGCGGCCCCGGGGCCACCTCTGCCCGCCCAGGCCCCGCCTCCACCCCCGTGACCGGCTTCCTGCTCGCTCTCACAGCTCCCCGTGGACCCCTAACCCTCACCAGAGACCCCTGCCCCTCCCTGGAGACTCTCTCAACGACCTATACACTCCCCGTGCCTCTATAGAGCCCCTACCACTCCCTATAGACCCCCTGCCACTTCCTATAGAAGCCCTGCCTTTCCCTATAGAACTCCTCCCATTCCCTATAGAAGCCCTGCCACTTCCTATAGAAGCCCTGCCACTTCCTATATAACTCCCCCCATTCCCTATAGAACTCTTGCCATTCCCTATAGAACTCCTGCCATTCCCAATAGAAGCCCTGCCGTTTCCTATAGAACCCCTGCCGTTCCCTATAGACTCCCTCATCTCCCTATATATACACAGACCCCCTTGCCCCTCCCTATAGACCCCTTGCCCCTCCCTACACAGCCCCTACCACTCCCTATAGAACACCTCCCCCTCCCTATAGACTCTCTCACCTCCCTACAGACCCCCCTACCCCTCCCTATAGAGCCCCCTAACCCTCCCTATACACCCCCTGTCCCTCCCTATAGAACCCCTCACCTCCCTACAGACCCCTGCCCCTCCCTATAGACTTTCTTACCTCCCTACAGACCCCTGCCCCTCTCTATACAGCCCCTGCCCCTCCCTATAGACTTTCTCACCCCCCTACAGACCCCCCTACCCCTCCCTACAGACCCCCCTACCCCTCCCTATAGAGCCCCCTAACCCTCCCTATAGAGCCCCCTAACCCTCCCTATAGAACCCCTCACCTCCCTACAGACCCCTGCCCCTCCCTATAGACTTTCTTACCTCCCTACAGACCCCTGCCCCTCTCTATACAGCCCCTGCCCCTCCCTATAGACTTTCTCACCCCCCTACAGACACCCCTACCTCTCCCTATAGAGCCCCCTAACCCTCCCTATACACCCCCTGTCCCTCCCTATAGAACCCCTCACCTCCCTACAGACCCCTGCCCCTCCCTATAGACTTTCTTACCTCCCTACAGACCCCTGCCCCTCTCTATACAGCCCCTGCCCCTCCCTATACAGCCCCTGCCCCTCCCTATAGACTTTCTCACCCCCCTACAGACCCCCCTACCCCTCCCTATAGAGCCCCCTAACCCTCCCTATAGAGCCCCCTGTCCCTCCCTATAGAGCCCCTCACCTCCCTACAGACCCCTGCCCCTCCCTATAGACTTTCTCACCCCCCTACAGACCCCCCTACCCCTCCCTATAGAGCCCCCTAACCCTCCCTATACACCCCCTGTCCCTCCCTATAGAACCCCTCACCTCCCTACAGACCCCTGCCCCTCCCTATAGACTTTCTTACCTCCCTACAGACCCCTGCCCCTCTCTATACAGCCCCTGCCCCTCCCTATAGACTTTCTCACCCCCCTACAGACACCCCTACCTCTCCCTATAGAGCCCCCTAACCCTCCCTATACACCCCCTGTCCCTTCCTATAGAACCCCTCACCTCCCTACAGACCCCTGCCCCTCCCTATAGACTTTCTTACCTCCCTACAGACCCCTGCCCCTCTCTATACAGCCCCTGCCCCTCCCTATACAGCCCCTGCCCCTCCCTATAGACTTTCTCACCCCCCTACAGACCCCCCTACCCCTCCCTATAGAGCCCCCTAACCCTCCCTATACACCCCCTGTCCCTCCCTATAGAACCCCTCCCCTCCCTACAGACCCCTGCCCCTCCCTATAGAACCCCTCCCCTCTCTATAGAACCCCCTTCCCCGCCCTATACAGCCTCCTACCTTCCCCGTGCTGTCCCCACCCTATCTTGCCCCTCCTCTGTCCCCTCCCCGTGCCCCCTGCCCTTCCCAACACGGTTCCCTGTCAGCCCCCTGCCCCTCCCCTTACGCCCCCCCCTATACTTCCCTATACCGCCCCAGCAGAGCCCTCTGCCTTTCCACGCACAGTGCCCCTACGCAACGGCCCTCACCCCCCCCCTTATACAGCCCCCGCCCCTCTCTGCAGCCCCCCCGCTTCTGCACTCCCCCTCTACAGCCCCAGCTCACCCCCCCACAGGGCACGACCAGCACCCTCCTGCCCCCCCCCCATATAGACACCCCCTCCCCTCTCTATACAGCCCCTCTCTGCTCTCCTCCGCGCCGCCCCCCGACCCTCTCTGCACAGCCCCGGCCCCCCTCTAGAGACCCCCAGCTCCTCTCCCCCCGCTTCCCTCTAGACAGACCCCCCCCTACACCATCCCTCATCCCCTCCCTAAACTCCCACCCCCTCCCCTCCCTATACACCCCGAACCCCCTACACCCCCAGCTCCCCTCCTCCTAAACGCTCTCCGCCCCTCCCATAGCACCCTCCCTCTGTACCGCCCCTCCCCTCCCTATACAACCGCCCCATCTGTGCCCCCTTTAACCCCCCCTCTACACCACCCCCACCCGCACCCCTCCCCATAGCTCCGCCCCATCCCATCCCGATCCCCTCCCTATAGCACCCCCTCCCTATACCAACCCACTCCCATCCCTATAGCACCGCCCCATCCCATCCCGATCCCCTCCCTGTAGCACCCTCTCCCCTCCCTATAGCACCCCCTCCCTATAGCACCCCCTCCCCTCCTTATAGCACCCCCCATCCCATCCCGATCCCCTCCCTGTAGCACCCTCTCCCCTCCCTATAGCACCCCCTCCCTATAGCACCCCCCATCCCATCCCGATCCCCTCCCTATAGCACCCTCTCCCCTCCCTATAGCACCGCCCCATCCCATCCCGATCCCCTCCCTATAGCACCCTCTCCCTTCCCTATAGCACCCCCTCCCCTCCCTATGGCACCTCCCTCCCTACACCCCTCCCTACACCTCCACCCCCACCCCTTCCTCTCTCCACAGGACCCCCCTCTCTATTCCACCCGTACCCCTCCTTACACCGCACCCCTCCCTATACCCCCCCTTCGCTCCCTACATCACCCCCCCAAAACCACCCCCCTCCTCTCCCTGTAACCCCTCCCCTCCCTATAACACCAATCTCCCTATAGCACCCCCCTTCCTATAGCACCCCTTCCCCTCCCTATACCGCCTAGAACACCCCCCTCCCCTCTCGATACTAAACTCTCCCTCTCTATACGCCCCCTCCCTATACCGACCCCTCCCTATACCGCCCCCTCCCTAAACCCCCCATTCCCCTCCCTGCACCACCCCTTCCTCTCTCTAAACGCCCCCCACCCCTTCCTCTCCTTACACCACCCCTTCCTCTCCCCACACCAGCTCCCCTCCCTATGCCTCACCCCCACCCTTCCCTATAGCACCCCCTCCTTATACCCCCCCTTTCTAAACCCCCCCGCCCTACATCACCCCCACCTTCCCCTCCCCCATACCCCCTCCCCTCTCTATACCCCCTCCCTATTCCACACCCTTCCCCTCCCCACACCTCTCCTCCCTACATCATCCCACCCTCCCATAACCCCCTCCTTACATCATCCCACCCCCCAACCCCCCGCCCCCCAGCCCGAGCCCCCTCCCCATACCCCCTCCCACTCCCCCTCCCCTCTCTATACCCCCACCCCTTCCTATCCCTATACCACCCCCCTCCCTATACCCCACCCTCTCTCCTCCCTATACCCCACCTCTCCCTATACCACCCCCCATCCTTACATCACCCCACCCCCCGCCCTAAATCCCCCGCCCCCCAGCCCGAGCCCCTCCCCATATTCCCTCCCACTCCCCCTCCTCTCTCTATACCCCTCCTCTCCCTATACCCCACCCCCTCCCCTCCCTATATCCACCTCCTTACATCACCCCACCCCCCCCGCCCTTAAACCCAGCCCCCCAGCCCGAGCCCCCTCCCCATACTCCCTCCTACTCCCCCTCCCCTCTCGATATCCCCACCCCTCCCTATACTCCTTATCTCCCTATACCCCCTATACGCTACCACCTCCCCTCCCTATACCCCCCTCCTTACATCAACCCCCCCGCCCCTCAGCCTAAGCCCCCTCCCCATACCCCATACCTCCTCCCACTCCCCTTCCTCTCCCTATACCAACCCCATCCCCATACCCCACCCCCTCCCCTCCCTATACCCCCCTCCCTATACTACCCCCCTCCCTATACCCCCCTCCCCTCCCTATACCACCCCTCTCCCTATAGCCCACCCCCTCCCCTCCCTATACCACCCCTCTCCCTCTCCCTATACCCCACCCCCTCCCCTCCCTATACCCCCCTCCCCTTCCTACACCACCCCCCTCCCTATACCCCACCTCCTCCCCTCCCTATACCCCCCTCCCCTCCCTATACCACCCCTCTCCCTATAACTCACCCCCTCCCCTCCCTACACCACCCCTCCCCCTATACCCCACCCCCTCCCCTCCCTATACCACCCCCCTCCCCATACCCCCCCCACATCACTCCACCCCCTCCCCGCCCTAAACCCCCGCCTCCCCATCCCCTGCCCCTCCCTCCCTGTCTCTCCCCCTCCCTCCCTCCCTTCCCCTCCCTCCCCTCCCTCCTCCCGCCCCCCCCCCCCCCCGGCCCCGCCCGGCCCCCCCGCACCCCCCCGCACAGCTCCGCAGTCCGGCGCAGCCCCGGCCGGGAGAAGATGGCGGATCGAGCAGAGATGTTCTCCCTCTCCACCTTCCATTCGCTCTCCCCGCCGGGATGCAGGTGAGCTGCCACCGGAGGGGCTGGGGGGGACGATGAGGGGGGCGGGATGCTTCGGGGTGCGAGTACCGCGGCGAGAGGATGGAGAGGATGAAGGGGGGGGGGGGATGCTCAGAGGTGCGGGTACCGGGATGCGGGGGGGTGGGGTGGTGGAGAGGCGGCTCCCCGCTCCCGTTCACCTTGGGATGCGGGACAGCCACTTCTCTCTGTCCCCCCCCCTCCCCGCTTCTCGGTGCCCCCCCCCTCCGTCCCGGTGCCGCCCCCCAATCCCAGGATTCACGATTATCCCCATCCCCTGCATCCCCCATCCCCCACAGCGCCCTCCCTTCTATTCACCAAAGGGCAGAGCCACAACCCCCCCCCCCCCCCCCCCGCCCTCCCCCCACCCCTCCCGCCCCGGTTGGGCCGTGTCCGGTGTCGCCGCATCCCGGGGTTGCGGGGGAAAGCCGCTGCCACCCCCCGCCCCCCCCGCGCTTTGTCTCCTCCTGAAGCGCCGCAGCGACCGGGGAAGGATGCTCGGTGCTGGCAGCAGGATCAGACCCTCGGGAGCCTCCGCAGGGTGCGGGAAAAGGAGTAGCAAATCTCATGCCTGGGGGGTGCGGGACTCGGGGCGGGGGGGGGTGGTGCTCAGCATCTCCCGTCGCGTAGATTTGGGGGCTCCTGAAAGCCGTGCACCCCACGGGAGCGGCGCCAGGGCCCGTGGTGGGATTCGGGGATGCTGGACCACTGTGTGTGGGGCTGTGGGTGCCCCTTGGAGTGAGGAATGGGCCACGGTTGACCCCTCCCACACACCTCGCCTGACCTTGGCAGGACCCGCCCCGGGTTGGGGTCCCCGGCGAGCGGCGGGAGGTTGGGATGTGGGACCGGTGTGTGGAGCTGGATGCAGGGCGGGCTGCTGCGGTGCGGGGCTGTGAGGCGCCGGTAGTGGGGTGGGGATGGGTGGGAGACCGAGTCCAGGGGGCATCTGGGGAGCCCTAGGGGTGCGGAAGCTGCCGGTTGAGGGAGCTGGAGGCCAGCGGGGGTGCGGGATGTGCCCTTGGTTGGTTCTGGGCAGGCCTCATGGCTGCTTCTCCGAGCTGTCCCCCTTCCCTGAGCATCCCTGTCCTTCCCTGAGGATCCCTGTCCTTCCCAGAATATTCCCTTCCTTCCCCAGGCATCACACTTCTTCTCCAAGCATCTTTTTTCTTCCCTGAGCATCTCCTTCCTTCCCCGAGCATCCTTTTCCTTCCCCAAGCATCCTTTTCCTTCCGTGAGCATCCCCTTCCTTCCCCAGGCGTGCTCTTATTTCCCCAGGCATCCCCTTCCTTCCCCAGGCATCATCTTCCTTTTCCAAGTATCGTCTTCCTTCCCTGAGTGTGCTCTTCCTCCTCTGAATGTCCCTGTCCTCTCTGAGCATCCTTTTCCTTCCTTGAGCATCCCCTTGCTTCCCCAGGCATCCCATTCCTTTTTCAAGCATTGTCTTCCTTCCCTGAGCATACTTTTCCTCCTCTGAGCATCCCTATCCTCTCTGAACATCCCCTTGCTTCCCCGAGCATCCCCTCCCTTCCCCAGCATTCCCTTCCTTCCCCAAGCATCCCCTATTCCTGCCTGAGACATTGCTTTACCTTCCTCCCCTGAGCATCCTTTTCCTCCCCTGAACATCCCCTTCCCTTCCCAAGCATCCCCTTTCCATGCATCACTTTCCTTCCCCAGGCATCCTTTTCCTCCCCTTTCCAAGCATCCTTTTCCTTCCCCAGGCATCCTTTTCCTCCCCTGAGCATCCTTTTCCTTCCCCAAACATCCCCTTCCCAAACATCCCCTTCCCAAGCATCACTTTCCTTCCCCAGGCATCCTTTTCCTTCCCCAAGCATCCTTTTCCTTCCCCAAATATCCCCTTCCCAGGCATCCTTTTCCTTCCCAGGCATCCTTTTCCTTCCCAGGCATCCTTTTCCTTCCCAAGCATCACTTTCCTTCCCCAGGCATCCTTTTCCTTCCCAAGCATCCTTTTCCTTCCCCAGGCATCCTTTTCCTTCCCCAATCATACTTTTCCTTCCCCAGGCATCCTTTTCCTCCCCTGAGCATCCTTTTCCTTCTGTGAGCATCTTTTTCCTTCCCCAAACATCCTTTTCCTTCCCCAGGCATCACTTTTCTTCCCAAGCATCCTTTTCATCCCCTGAGCATCCTTTTCCTTCCCCAAATATCCTTTTCCTTCCTCGGGCATCCTTTTCCTTCCCTGTGCACCCTCTTCCTTCCTGCCCAGTGCACCCCAGTTTATCCCAGTGCTGCAGGGATGGGGGGACACGGCCTCTACTGGGGCTGCTCAGCTCCTCCCCACCTCTCACCTGAGCGTTTTTGGGGGTCCCTGGCTGTGTCCCCCTCGTAGCTCTCCGCCCCCCCCCCCCCCAACCCCTACCCTGGGGTTGCATCCAGGCTTGGGGACCCCCAGGACCTCCAGCCCCACTCATCTCCCAACCAGGGAATTCAACCCCCCTGGGACTGAACCCGAGGCTCCCCCTGTCCTTGTGCCATCTGCTCCCCACCACCCACCCAGCACCCATGGGAGAGCTCGGTCCTGGTGGTGGCAGGATGTCCCCATCCCACCCGTGACAGCCCCATCCCACCCATGGTGGCCTCATCCTGATATGATGGTCCCATCTCGCCTATGGATGCCCCATCCTGCTGTGACAGCCCCATCCCACCTGTGGTGGCCCTGTCCCACCCATAGTGACCCTGTCCCACCCATGGTGGCCCTGTCCCACCTGTGACAGCCCCATCCCACCCATGGTGGCCCCATCCTGCTGTGACAGCCCTGTCTCAACCGTAGTGGCCTCATCCCACCCATGGTGGCCCCGTCCTACCCATGACAGCCCCATCCAATCCATGGTGGTCCCATCCTGCTGTGATGGCCCCATTGCACCCATGGTGGCCCCATCCCACCTGTGACAGCCCCATTCCACCCATGGTGGCCCCATCCTGCTGTGATGGCCCCGTCCCATCCATGGTGGCCCCATCCTGCTCATGGTGGCCCCATCCTGCTCATGGTGGCCCCATCCCGCCCATGGTGGCCCCATCCTGCTGTGATGGCCCCGTCCCATCCATGGTGGTCCCATCCTGCTCATGGTGGCCCCATCTTGCCCGTGGTGGCCCCATCCTGCTCATGGTGGCCCCATCCTACTCATGGTGGCCCCATCCTGCTGTGGTGGCCCCATCCTGCTCATGGTGGCCCCATCCTGCTCGTGGTGGCCCCATCCTGCTCGTGGTGGCCCCATCCTGCCGTGGTGGCCCCATCATGCTCATGATGGCCCCATCATGCTCATGATGGCCCCATCCTGCCGTGGTGGCCCCATCCTGCCATGGTGGCCCCATCCCGCCCATGGTGGTCCCATCCTGCTCATGGTGGTCCCATCCTGCCCATGGAAGCCCATCCCACCATGGTGGCCCCACCCAGCTGTGACTCCCCCAACCCCCAGGTGCTCCCCCAACCCCTAAAGGCTCTGCCACCCCTTTTTCAGGTGCTCTGCCGCCCAAGGTTCTCCCCCCACCCCAAGGGTTCTGCTGCCCCCCCGGGTTCTCCCCCCACCCCAAGGGCTCTTCTGCACACACCCCCCCCCCCAGGGTGCTCCCCCACCCCAGGGGCTCTCCTGCCCCCCACCCAGGTGTTCCCTCCACCTCAAGGACTCTGCTCCCCCTACCCCAGGTGCTCCCCCCCACCTTAAGGGCTTTGCTACCCCCACAGGTGCTCCCCCCCACCCCAACGATTCTGCTGCCCCCCCCTCAAGGTGCTCCCCACACCCCAAGGGTTCTACTGCCCCCTCTCAGGTGCTCCCCCCACTTCAAGGGTTCTGCTGCCCCCCCTCAGGTGTTCCCCCCACCCCAAGGGCTCTACTCCCCCCCCAGGTTCTCCCCCCTCCCCAAAGGGCTCTGCTGCCCCCCCGGGTGCTCCCCCAACCTTAAGGGCTTTGCTACCCCCCCCCCCCCCCCCACCTAAGGGTTTTGTTGCCCTACCCAGGTGCTCCCCCCACCCCAAAGGGCTCTGCTGCCCCCCCGGGGGCTCCCCCCTACCTTAAGGGCTTTTCTACCCCCTCCCCAGGTGCTCTTCCCTCCCCAGGTGCTCCCCCCACCTTAAGGGCTCTGCTCCCCCCCCCCCAGGTGCTCCCCCCACCCCAAGGGCTCTGCTCCCCCCCCCAGGTGCTCCCTCCACCCCAAGGGCTCTGCTCCCCCCCCCAGGTGCTCCCCCCCCATCCCAAGGGCTCTGCACCCCCACAGGTGCTCCCCCCCTACCCCACGGGCTCTGCTGCCCCTTCGGGTGCTCCCCCCACCCCAAATGGTTCTGCTTCCTCCCCCCCCAGGTGCTCCCCCCTCCCCAAGGGGGCTAGGTGTTCCCCCCCACCTTAAGGGCTTTGCTACCCCCCCAGGTGCTCCCCCCTCACCTAAGGGTTTTGTTGCCCCCCCAGGTGCTCCCCCCTCCCCAAAGGGCTCTGCTCTCCCGGGTGCTCCCCCCACCCCAAGGGCTCTGCTCCCCCTACCCCAGGTGATCCCCCCCCCGTTACCCTACGGGCTCTGCTGCCCCCCCAGGTGCTCCCCCCTCCCCAAAGGGCTGTATCCCAGCCCCTCCCCTTCAGACAATGCCCGGCTCCCAGCGCTCGCTCGGGTGTTTTCACCTCAAATCGGCCAATATTGGCTGCGCTCGCTGTCCTACTTCTGGGAATTATGGGATTAGAGGGAAGATGGGAAACGGGAGCGGGCGCCGGGGGGCTGGGGGCAGGGGCTGCAGACTGGGGGGCAAGGGGGGGGGGGGCACAGAGGGGAGGAGCCCACACTGGTTGGGGGGGGGGGGGGGGGGGGCTGGACACGAGCGAGACTGCAGACCCAGCCCTGCTGCCAGAGGGGTGCTGGGAACAAAATCCCAGGGAGACCCCCAGTGAGACCCCTTTGAGACCCCAGACCCAGCCCTGCTGCCAGATGGGTGCTGGGAACAAAATCCCAAGGAGACCCCCAGTGAGACCCCTTTGAGACCCCAGACCCAGCCCTGCTGCCAGATGGGTGCTGGGAACAAAATCCCAGGGAGACCCCCAGTGAGACCCCCTTGAGACCCCAGACCCAGCCCTGCTGCCAGATGGGTGCTGGGAACAAAATCCCAAGGAGACCCCCAGTGAGACCCCTTTGAGACCCCAGACCCAGCCCTGCTGCCAGATGGGTGCTGGGAACAAAATCCCAGGGAGACCCCCATAAGACCCCAGACCCAGCCCTGCTGCCAGATGGGTGCTGGGAACAAAATCCCAGGGAGACCCCCAGTGAGACCCCTTTGAGACCCCAGACCCAGCCCTGCTGCCAGATGGGTGCTGGGAACAAAATCCCAGGGAGACCCCAGACCCATCCATGCTGCCAGCTGCATCATGGGAGAAGAACTTCAAAGAGATCCCAGGGAGACCCCCTTGAGACCCCAGACCCATCCCTGTTGTCATCGGGATCCTGGGATTGAGACCCCAATGGGACCCCTGTGAGATCCCAGTGAGACCCCAGTCCCTTCCCCACTTCCAGTTGGGTCTGGGAGTGAGACCCCAGTGGGACCCCCTCCCCACTGCCAGCCACGTCCTGGGACCAAGACCCCAACTGGACCCCACCAAGACCCCAGCCCCGTCCCTGCTTCCAGCTGGGTCTTGGGAGTGAGACCCTCATAGGATCCCAGGGAGACCCCGGTCCTTTCCCCACTGCCAGCCAAGTCCTGGGAGTGAGACCCCCAGTGGGATCCCAGTGAGACCCCAGCCCCATCCCTGCTGCCAGCTGGATCCTGGCAGCAAGACTTGAGGGAGACCCAAGTGAGACCCCAGACCCATCCCCACTGCCAGCAAGGTCCTGGGAGTGAGGTCCCAGTGAGGTCCCAGTGAGACCCCAGTGAGGCTCCAGTGAGACCCCAGCCCCATCCTTGCTGCCAGTGATGTCCTGGGCGAGACCCCAGACCCTTCTGGGTGCCAGCTGGGTCGTGGCAGTGAGACCCCCAACCCCATCCCTGCTGCCAGCCAGGTCCCAGGAGTGGGACCCCAGTGAGATCCAAATAAGACCCCAGTGAGTCCCCAAACCCATCCCTGCTTCAGGCTGGGTCTGGGAGTGAGACCCAAGTGAGACCCCAGCCCCATCCCTGCTTCCAGCTGGGTGCTGGGAGTGAGACCCCAGTGGGACCCCAGTGAGACCCCAGCCCCATCCCTGCTTCCAGCTGGGTGCTGGGAGTGAGACCCCAGTGGGACCCCAGTGAGACCCCAGCCCCATCCCTGCTTCCAGCTGGGTGCTGGGACTGAGACCCCAGTGGGACCCTGGTGAGACCCCATCCCCACTGCCAACTGGCTCTGGGAGTGAGACCCCTGTGGGACCCCAGGGAGACCCCCAGCCCCGTCCCCATTTCCATCTGGGTCCTGGGATCGAGACCCCAGTGAGAATCCAGTGGGACCCCAGACCCATTCCTGCTTCCAGCCAGGTCTCGGGAGCGAAACCCCATCCCTGGGGCCCAATCTCCAGCTGTGAGACCCCAGTGGGACCCCATCCCCACTGCCAGCTGGGTCCTGGGAGTGGGACCCCAGTGAGACCCCAGTGAGACCCCAGTGGGACCCCATCCCCATCCGCACCCACGTTGCCAGCTGGGTCCTGGGAGCAAGACCCCAGTGGGACCCCAGTGAGACCCCATCCCCACTGCCAGCTGGATCCCGGGAGTGAGACCCCAGTGGGACCTCAGTGGGACCCCAGTGAGACCCCATCCCCATCCCCACTGCCAGCTGGGTCCTGAAAGTGGGACCCCAGTGGGACCCCAGTGAGACCCCGTCCCCACTGCCAGCCAGGTCCTGGGAGTGGGACCCCAGTGGGACCCCATCCCCACCTGCGCTGCCAGCTGGGTCCTGGGAGCAAGACCCCAGTGGGACCCCAGTGAGACCCCTGTCCCCATCCCCACTGCCAGTTGGGTCCCAGGAGTGGGACTCCAGTGAGACCCCAGTGAGATCCCATCCCCATCTCCATCCCCACTGCCAGCTGGGTCCTGGAAGTGGGTCCCCAGTGAGACCCCATCCCCACTGCCAGCTGAGTTCCGGGAGCGGGACCCCAGTGGCACCCCAGTGGCACCCCAGTGAGACCCCATCCCCATCTCCATCCCCACTGCCAGCTGGGTCCCAGAAGTGGGACCCCAGTGGGACCCCATCCCCACTGCCAGCCAGGTTCTGAAAGTGAGACCCCATCCCCATTTCCCCTGGAGGATCCCAGAAGCTGCCCTGTCCCTTGCCCAGGAGCTGCTGCACCTCCCACCCTCTGCATCCTCCAGAAACCTTTCTTTTCCATTCTCCCACACCAAATCCTACCCGTTTTTTCCTTCCTTTTCCCCCTTTTCCCCCCTTTTTCCCCTTTTTTTCCCCTTTCCCTGCAGGAGCTGCTGTTTCCATGACACTCCCATTCCTGCCGGGAACGCTCACCTTGGTTTCTCCTACCTTGGGCTGGAGTGTCAGTCCCCAAATCCCAGAGCATCCTGGTGGTACCCATCACCCCAAAACCATTGTCCCCAAGTCCTTGGAGCATCCCTATGGTACCAGTCACCTCAAAGCCATTGTCCCTGAGTCCCAGAGCATCCCTGTGGTTCCAGTCACCTCAAAACCATTGTCCCCAAGTCCCAGAGCATCCTTGTGGTACTGGTCACACCAAAACCATTGTCCCCAAGTCCTTGGAGCATCCCTGTGGTTCCAGTCACCCCAAAGCCATTGTCCCTGAGTCCCAGAGCATCCCTGTGGTACCAGTCACCACAAAACCATTGTCCCCAAGTCCCAGAGCATCCCTGCGGTACCGGTCACCCCAAAGCCACCATCCCTGAGTCCCAGAGCATCCCTGTGGTGCTGGTCACCCCAAAGCCACCATCCCTGAGTCCCAGAGCATCCCTGTGGTGCTGGTCACCCCAAAGCCACCTCAGCAGTGACCATCTCCTCCCACCTCAGCTCCATCGTGTTCCATGGGGTTTTGCTGGGCAGGGAATTTGGAATTGGTGCTGCCCACCATGGTGGTGGCCTTGGTGTCTCCACCAGTTGGGGACAACCTGGGGGGTGTGGCCATGGGTTCCCACCACCCTGGTGTGATGGTGGTGGTGAATCTGGGAAGTTTGCAGCGAGCCAGGTGGGAAGGGACAGTGGATTCCATAGGATGGTGCCCTGTGGTGGTGTGTCCTTGAGGTGTGGCCAGGCTGGTGCTCCCATCCCAGGACCCTGGGATGATGGCATCACCTCCCATCCTGGTACCCTAGGGTGGTGGCATCACACCAGTGTGTCCTTGAGGTGTGGCCAGGCTGGTGCTCCCATCCCAGGACCCTGGGATGATGGCATCACCTCCCATCCTGGTACCCTGGGGTGGTGGCATCACACCAGGGTGTCCCTATGGGGTGGCCTGAGGTGTGGCCAGGCTGGTGCTCCCATCCCAGGACCCTGGGATGATGGCATCACCTCCCATCCTGGTACCCTGGGGTGGTGGCATCACACCAGTGTGTCCTTGAGGTGTGGCCAGGCTGGTGCTCCCATCCCAGGACCCTAGGATGATGGCATCCCCACCCATCCTGGTACCCTGGGATAGTGGCATCACCTCCCATCCCAGGACCCTGGGGTGGTGGCATCACTTTCCATCCCAGTACCCTGGGATGATGGCACCCCCACCCATCCTGGTACCCTGGGATAGTGGCATCACCTCCCATCCCAGGACCCTGGGGTGGTGGCATCACTTTCCATCCCAGTACCCTGGGATGATGGCATCACCTCCCATCCTGGTACCCTGGGATAGTGGCGTCACACCACCGTGTCCCTACGATGTGGTCCAGCTGATGTCCCCCAACCCTGATGTCCCCATCCCCTGTCCCCAGGCCCCCCCAGGACATCAGTCTGGAGGAGTTTGATGACGAGGACCTGTCGGAGATCACGGACGACTGCGGCATCGGGCTGAACTACGACTCGGACCACTACGAGAAGGTGCTGAGCGTCCCTGGGGTGGTGGTGGCTTCGTGGGGCTGTGCTGGGGACCACGGAGGTGGGTGGGTGGGGGCACCATCAACCTGTCCAAGCCCCTCTTGGAGCTGAGGGTGCAGAGGTTCCTGGGGGTGCTCCACAGGGTGGGTTCGGAGCGCAGGGACTCCCACCACCTCCACTGAGGTGGCTGCAAGGACCACCCCCCCACCCCCAACCAGGCACTGGTGGCTTTGGTGGCTCCTCAAGAAGTTCATCCCCCCCCCCCAGCACTGCGGGGACGACGGTGTTGGGGAAACAGGGATGGGATGAAGGTGTTGGGGCAGGGAGATGGGGAGGTTGGGGCCACGGTGGCCGAGCCACCCAGGGTGATGAGGCCACCGTCATGGCGAGCGTGGCCACCATGACCATGGCCAACCCAACGTTTCAACCTCCCCCCCTACCCAGGACTGCCTGGTGCTGGAGCGTGGCGAGCAGCCGCACCCCGTCTGCACCTTCCAGGATGACTTCCAAGAGTTTGAGATGATCGACGACAACGAGGAGGAGGAGGAGGAGGAAGAGGAAGAGGAGGAGGAGGAGGGCAACGAGCTGGAAGCTCCACCGTCCCCTTCAGCCTCGCCCATCCCTTCGCCCGGCTTGGAGGAGACGCAGAAGCACCGACCCACAACCCTCAATCTGACGGCTCCCGGCACCCAGGTGAGGGTGGGGGGTGACCAAGAGGGGTCCCCACACCTTGAGGGGGCTCTGCCCACCGCATCCCAGCGCCAGCGGAGCAGGAACGGGGTGGGAAGGGGCCCTGAGGAGGTGGGCTTTGCCCAGGGTGGTGGGCACCGACCAGGAGGACCACGGGGCAGGGAAGGGTGGAGGTGGTGCTGGCTCCAGCTCTGCCGTGGTGGGGACGTTGGGGATGGGTCTGCTCCCTGCCAGACCCTGGGCTGTGGTGGGGTTGGGGGTCCAGGGGGTCCCATCCTGACACGTGGAGCTCCGGGGCGAGGAGGACATCTGGGATGTGTCTGGCAGAGGGCTGCGAGGTGCTGCAGGTGCTGCATGCGAGGTTGCATGGGTGCATCCCTTCTTTTGCAGCCCTGGAGCTGCCCTCAGGGGCTCCCCTTTAGGGCAGGGAGGTGGGTGGGGAGGGGGGGGAGTTGGCAGGGGGGTGCCCCCCAAGCACGCTGTGCCAGCCTTGAGCTGCGGCGCCGCCGCAGTGTGTGGGAAGCTGCGTGCGGTGCTGCCTGCATCCGGCTGCGTTGCCATGGTGCTGGGGGGGGGGGGGGCCTTTGGGGATTCTCAGCTCCCACCCCCTTCTTGGGAGGGCACCCCACGCTGCCATGGGGCTGGGGGGGGGGCTGCTGTGGGCCCCCGAGCACCCATCCCTATCCCCTGAAGAACCCATCCCCATTCCCCCCCCCCCGTCCCCAGCACCCATCCTTGTCCCCTGAAGAACCCATCCCTGTCCTACTCCAAGAACCCATCCCTGTCCCCACCCCAGCACCCATCCTTGGCCCTCAGTAACCCATCCCTGTCCCTCTCAACACCCATCCTTTCCCCCACCCAAGCACCCATCCATGTCCCCTCTAGAACTCATCCCTGTATCCCCCAGCACCCATCCCTGTCCCCCCAAGAACCCATCCCTTTCCCACCAAATACCCATCACTTTTCCCCCCTAAAATACCCATCCCTTTCCCCTCCAAGAACCCACCCCTGTCCCACCAATAACTCATCATTGTCCCCCCAGCACCCATCCCTGTCCCTCCCAACACCCATCCCTGCCCCCTCCCAATAACCTATCCCTGTCCCCACCAATACCCATTCTTTCCCCCCCAGCACCCATCCCTGTCCCCCCAGCACCCATCCCTGTCCCTGCATTAACCCATCCTTGTCCCCTCTCAATAACCCATCCGTGTCCCTGCCTCAGCACCCATCCCCATCCCCACCAGCACCCATCCCTGTCCCCACATTAACCCATCCGTGTCCCCCCCTCAGCACCCTTCCCTGTCCCCACCAGCACCCATCCCTGTCCCCCCCAGCACCCATCCTTGTCCCCCCTCAATAACCCATTCCCGTCCCCCCCTCAGCACCCATCCCTGTCCCACTCAGCACCTATCCCCGTCGCCCCCAGCACCCATACCTGTCCCACTCAGCATCCATCCCTGTCCCCCCCAGCACCCATCCTTGTCCCCCCAGCACCCATCCCCGTCGCCCCCAGCACCCATCCCTGTCCCCACATTAACCCATCCTTGTCCCCCCCAATAACCCATCTGTGTCCCCGCCTCAGCACCCATCCCTGTCCCCCCCCAGCACCCATCCTTGTCCCCCCAGCACCTATCCCCGTCGCCCCCAGCACCCATCCTTGTCCCTGCATTAACCCATCCTTGTCCCCCCCAATAGTCCATCCCCGTCCCCCTCTGAGCACCCATCCCCGTCCCCCTCTGAGCACCCATCCCCGTCCCCCTCTGAGCACCCATCCCTGTCCCCCCCAGCACCCATCCCTGTCCCCGCATTAACTCATCCTTGTCCCCACCAATAACCCATCCCTGTCCCCGTCTCAGCACCCATCCCTGTCCCCCCCAGCACCCATCCCTGTCCCCCCCAGCACCCATCCCTGTCCCCGCATTAACCCATCCTTATCCCCCCTCAATAACCCATTCCCGTCCCCCCCTCAGCACCCATCCCTGTCCCCCCCAGCACCCATCCTTGTCCCCCCAGCACCCATCCCCATCGCCCCCAGCACCCATCCCTGTCCCCGCATTAACCCATCCTTGTCCCCCCCAATAGCCCATCCCCGTCCCCCTCTGAGCACCCATCCCCGTCCCCCTCTGAGCACCCATCCCTGTCCCCCCCCAGCACCCATCCCTGTCTCCACATTAACCCATCCTTGTCCCCCCTCAATAACCCATTCCCGTCCCCCCCCTCAGCACCCATCCCTGTCCCTGCATTAACCCATCCTTGTCCCCCCCAATAGCCCATCCCCGTCCCCCTCTGAGCACCCATCCCTCTCCCCCCCCAGCACCCATCCCTGTCCCCTCGTTAACCCATCCTTGTCTCCCCCATTAACCCATCCGTGTCCCTGCCTCACCACCCATCCCCATCCTTCCCAGCACCCATCCCTGCCGCCCCCAGCACCCACCCCTGTCCCCCCTCCCAGCGCCGGGCCCGTGCGTGCCCCACGGCACACGGCAGCCTCCTCTAATCTCCCTCTCGGTGGGATTATCGCTGCCGCCGAGACTAATCCACAGCTGCCACCACACCGGGTGGGACAACCGGGGCCCTGCCACCTCCCACCCACTCCGTGGGACCCGGGCAGGGGGAGGAGGGGGTCTTTGGGGGTGCCAACAGGGTCCCATTCGCCTGGGGCTGAGCTCTGCTATCGGGGTGCATTGGGACCTCGTGGCTGGGGTCCACGGGACGATGTCCCCACGGGACGGTGTCCCCACAGCCATGTGGGATGGGTCCCTCAATCCCACCTTCTGGGAGGGCAGGGGAGCTGGGGACGGCGCGGCCCTAATCCGGATAAAGCCCTGGGCACGTGGCACGGGCACTGCCAAGCCCATGGGGAGCACTGAGCCGTGCCGGGGCCGGGGGGGGGCATCCTGGGCCGACCTGGCCGCAGGTGTGAACATCATGAGGTTCAACAGGGGCAAGGGGAAGGTCCTACACCTGGGTTGGGGCAATGCCAAGCACCAATCCAGGTGGAGAATGGATTGGGAGCAGCGCTGAGGAGAAGGACTTGGGGTGCTGGGGGAGGAGAAGCTCCCCAGGAGCCCCAACGAGCGCTCCCAGCCCAGAAACCCCCCGTGTCCTGAGCTGCACCCAGAGCAGTGGGAGCAGAGGGGAGGGAGGGGGTTCTGCCCCTCTGCTCCGCTCTGGGGAGACCCCACCTGGAGCCCTGGGGCCACCTCTGGAATCCCCAACAGCAGAAGGAGATGGAGCTGTTGGAGCAGGTCCAGAGGAGGCCACAGAG
Organism: Tapera naevia; assembly: GCA_033556795.1. NCBI lineage: Eukaryota > Metazoa > Chordata > Aves > Cuculiformes > Neomorphidae > Tapera > Tapera naevia. The sequence goes on along the minus strand of JAUMJJ010000178.1, from coordinate 204,610 downwards.
ATGATCCAAGGGCTGGAGAACCTCTGCTGTGAGGACAGGCTGGGAGAGGTGGGGTTGTTCAGCCTGGAGAGGAGAAGGCTCTGGGGAGACCTCATAGTGACCTCCCAGTACCTGATGAGTCTCCAGGAAAGCTGTGAAGGGGCTTTTTCCAAGGACCTGGAGTGATAGGATGAGGGGAATGACTTTAAACTGGAAGGGGGAGGATTTAGATTGGCCTTTGGGAAGGAATTCTTCACCATGAGGGTGGGGAAGCCCTGGCCCAGGTTGTCCAGAGAAGCTGTGGCTGCCCCAACCCTGGAGGTGTTCAAGGCCAGGTTGGATGGGGCTTGGAGCCCCCTGATCCAGTGGGAGGTGTCCCTGCCCATGGCAGTGGGTGGCACTGGATGGGCTTTGAAGTCCCTCCCAACTCAAACTGTTCCATGGTTCTTTGATGGGTGACCAAGGACACGACTTGAGGGAATGGCAAGAAGCTGGGCCAGGGGAGGGTTGGCTTGGCCACCAGGAGAAGGTTCTTCCCCCAGAGCAGAGGGTGCTGGAGCCCTGGAACAGCTCCCCAGGGAAGCAGTCCCAGCCGGAGAATCTTCCAGCAGGGTTTGGCCAAGGCCCTCAGCCCCACAGGGTGACTGTTGGGGTTGTCCTGTGCAGGGCCAGGAGCTGGACTGGGTGGGCCTGGTGGGTCCCTTCCAACTCAGCTCATTCTCTGATTCCACAATTCTATTTGATGCCTCCAGGCCCCTGTGCAACCCCTTCTCTCTCCCCCAGAGCCCCATCCCTTGACTTGCCCCCCCCCCCCCCCCTCCATATCTGTCCTTGGGGTTCACCCACCTGGGTCTGCTCTTCCCACAGGACTCCCTCAACAACAACGGCACCTTCCCACCTCCAGCTCACCGCACCACCTGGCAGGACGCCCTTCTCCACTCCTCCTCCTCCTCCTCTTCCTCACACACTGGTGAGTGTGGGATGCTGGGGAAGGGCTGGAGAGGAGTCAGGCAGAAAGGGACCTGGTAGTGCTGGTGGCCAGGAAGCTCACCATGAGCCAGCAGTGTGCCCAGGTGGCCAAGAAGGCCAATGGCATCCTGGCCTGCATCAGGAATAGTGTGGCCAGCAGGACCAGAGGAGTTATCGTCCCCCTGTACTCGGCACTGGTCAGGCCTCATCTTGAATATTGTGTCCAGTTCTGGGCCCCCCAGTTTGGAAAGATGTCAGGATGCTGGAGAGTGTCCAGAGGAGGGCAACAAAGATGGTGAAGGGGCTGGAGCACAAGCCCTACGAGGAGAGACTGAGGGAGCTGGGGCTGTTTAGTCTGGAGAAGAGGAGGCTCAGGGGAGACCTCATTGCTCTCTACAACTCCCTAAAAGGAGGTTGGAGTGGGGCAGGGGTTGGTCTCTTCTCTCAGGTGACAGAACTGGAGGGCAGGGACTCAAGCTTGGTCAGGGAAAGTTTAGACTTGATGTGAGGAGAAAGTTCTTCACTGAAAGGGTGATTGGTCATTGGAATGAGCACCCGGGGAGGGGGTGGAGTCACCAACCCTGGGGGGGTTTGAGGAGAGACTGGATGAGGCACTGAGTGCCATGGGTTAGATGATGGGTTGGTGTTGGTGTTGGGTTATAGGTTGGACTTGATGATCTTGGAAGTCCTTTCCAACCTTATGATACTGTGATACTGTGAAGAGGAGGTTTGGGGGTCCCTGGCCAGAAGAGGCTCCACTTGTTGGGTGGTCTCTGATCAACCTCCGTTGGGTTCAAGCCAAGTGGGATTTTGCCACTGACGTGGGGCTCTTGCCTTCCCTTTGCAGGACACTCATCTCCCCACGCCTGCATCCAAGACGGACCCTGCCTGGAGAGCCCCGGGGGGGCCGGGCAGCCCCCAGCCTCGCTGCAGCCCTCCCCCTTTGACTCGCAAGGCAACAGCCACGAGTCCTTGGCACATGGTAACCCATCGTCCCCGAGAGCCGGGGAAGATTATAACATGAATATCATCTCCTCTGCGCTCCGAGCACCGCACACCCCGTCGCCCCTCCGCCAGCCGCCCCCTAAACCATCTCTCTCTCCAACAGGGCCTGCGGCTCCTCCCGGCTCCGACGCCGGATCGCTGCCCCGGGCCCCCACGGCCACCGACGGCTGCCGCGCTCCGCCAAAGCAGGATGCGGCCGGTGGCCAGGACAGGCTGGCACCCAGCGAACGGGGTGGCCCCATGGCCCCCCAAGAGCAAGCGAGCTCTCCACGGCCCCAAGAGGAGCCGTTGGCCAGGGCCGGTGGCGAGCGGCACGACGGGCGAGTCGCCCGGTTGCCGGGTGCCTACGGGCACCCCGCGGGGCCGGCAGAGGTGCTCAGCTCCGACGGGGAGGGTCCCCAGCCCGGGCGGGCGGCCAGCACGCGGGGGCACCCGTCGGGCTCCTCGGAGACCACCTCGCCCTCCTCGGATCCCGGCATCGAGGCCGACCTCACCAGCAGGACCACCAAACCCTTCCTGCCCGGCAGCCGGCACGGCGAAGATCTCAGCTCGCCGGGCTCCGACTCGGACGTGGAGGGGGAGATCGAGGCGGCCTTCGCCAGCGGGCGCCTGGTCAGCAACATGATCTCCTCCATCTCGGAGACGGAGCTGGACCTCAGCAGCGACAGCAGCAGCGGAAGGTCCTCCCACCTCACCAACTCCATCGAGGAGGCCAGCTCGCCCACCTCTGAAGCCGAGCTGGAGACGGAGCTGGAGGCTCCAGGCCTGATGGGCATCAAGGACTCCCTGCTGTTGGACAAGGGCAAGGAGGAGGAGGAGGAGACCCTGGAGAGGGAGCTCCCGGAGCGCGGCGTGGTGAGGCGGGAGAGCCTGGTGGAGCTGAAGATGGAGGGCTACTACGACAGCCTCAACCCGACGGACTCCTCTGCACCCGCGGGCCAGACGGACGTCTCCGTCTCCAGCCCTCTGGACCTGAAGATCGACCCAGACCACAGCCTGGAGAGCATCCGGCGCTCCTTCTACCTGCCCGTGGGGCCCAAGCTGATGCCCGAGGCGGACGAGGAGGACAACAGCGAGTACGACTCCGACTCCGAGTCGGAGCCTGACCTGAGCGAGGACTCGGACTCCCCCTGGCTGCTCAGCAACCTCGTCAACAAGATGATCTCAGAGGGTTCCTACCCCATCAAGTGCCCGGACGAGTGCTTCCAGCAGACCCACTCGCTCTGCGACACCATCTCCCCGGCTTCCGACTTGGAGCCCGAGATCCTGAGCGAGGCTCTGGATGGGGAGCCCGGTTCGCGGGGTTCCCCGGTGGGGACGGGGGAGCCACCTGCCCTGCCCCACTGCCAACGCGCCATCGAGCTGGTGGACATGGAGACGCTGCGCAGCTCCCTCCAACGCGCCGAGGACGAGCGGGCCTTGGGTGCCGGCACCGAGCCGGTGCCGGAGCTGCCTGTGGATGAGCCAGGACCTTTCCTCTTCTTGAGCAACCCCACCAACGACACCATCGCGCCCGTCTTCCCGGGGTGCCCCGTCACCCTCGACAGGTTGGGTGCCTCCGAGGTCTTGGCCACCTTCGGCTGCCGCTCCGGGCCACCTCGCTCTCCTCCGCGCGCCTCCCCTGGGACTGAGACCACCACCACCACCACCACCACGGCTGGGGAGCCCCGGGGCACCGCGGCACCGCCGGACGACTGGGCTGTCAACAAAGACCTGGACTCAGGTGTCCTGGAGGCCGATGACATGATCGATGATGTCCGGTTAGCGCCGCAGGGCCAAGACCGCGACGCCTCCCCGCCCGCCCTGGACATCTCCACCGCCAAGACCAACCGGGGCTTCGCCATGACCTATCCAACGGATGAGGACGAGGTGCCCTACCTGAAGGGCTCCCCTTTCCCCGAGGACGCCCTGAGGGGAGGCTTTGGGGGGGAGCTGCCTCCCGGCCCCGGGGTGCCGGAGCCGCGGGCGCTGGATGAGTCCCTGGCCTACGACTCGGTGAAGTACACGCTGGTGGTGGACGAGCACACGCAGCTGGAGCTGGTGAGCCTGCGGCGCTGCACCTCGGTGCTGAGCGACGACAGCGACCTGCTCCGCGCCTGCGACCGCTGCGACCTGGAGGACGAGGCCGCCTTCGGGGACGGGCTGGGGGCACCCCCCGACGCCCACAGCTCCTCCGAGGACTCGTCCCCCGAGGCAGATTTGCAGTTCTCCAAGAAGTTCCTCAATGTCTTCGTCAACAGCACCTCACGTTCCTCCAGTAAGTGACCCGTGCCGTGCCCTCCGCCCTCCTGCCTTGGCCATCCCGGCCATGGCATCATCCCTGAGTGGCACAGCGATGGCACAGCCCAGCACAGGAGGTGGGGCTGGGGCAGAGTGGCTGTGGAAGGGTGCAGGGTTGGCTTTGAAGGCCATGGGCTCTCCTCTGTGTGGCTGGGCCCGAAGGCTGTGGGAGTGGACCCAAAAGCCGTGGGGTTTTCCCTGTGGACCTGGACATAAAGGTCGTGGACTCTCCGCTGTGGGGCTGGACCTCAAGGATGTTGCACTGGACCCAAGGCCATGGGCTCTTCCTCCTGGAGGCCATGGGGCTGGTTCCAAAGGCTGTGGGCTCTCATTGTGGGGCCAGACCCAAAGGCCATGAGTTCTCTCTCATGGGGTGGACCCAAAGTCTTTGAGTTCTTCCCCATGGGGCTGGGCCCAAAGGCCATGGTGCTGGACCTGAAGGCCATGGGTTCTTCGCTGTGGGGCTGGACCTGAAGGCTTTGGGCTCTCTTCCATGGGACTAAACCCAAAGACCATGGCTGTCTTCCATGGCGCTAGACCCAAAGACCTTGGGCTCTCTTCCATGGGGCTGGACCCAAAGGCCTTGGGGTCTGTTCCATGGGGCTGGACCCAAATGCCTTGGGCTCTTACCCATCGGGCTGGACCCAAAGACCATGGGCTCTCTTCCATGGGGCTGGACCCAAAGTCCTTGGGCTCTTCCCCATGGGGCTGGACCCAAAGACCATGGGCTCTCTTCCATGGGGCTAGACCCAAAGGCCTTGGGCTCTTCCTCATGGGGCTGGACCCAAAGGCCTTGGGGTCTCTTCCATGGGGCTGGACCCAAAGGCCTTGGGCTCTTCCTCATGGGGCTGGACCCAAAGACCATGGGCTCTTCCTCATGGGGCTGGACCCAAAGGCCTTGGGCTCTTCCTCATGGGGCTGGACCCAAAGACCATGGGCTCTTCCCCATGGGGCTGGACCCAAAGGCCTTGGGCTCTTCCCCATGGGGCTGGACCCAAAGACCATGGGCTCTCTTCCATGGGGCTAGACCCAAAGGCCTTGGGCTCTTCCTCATGGGGCTGGACCCAAAGGCCTTGGGGTCTCTTCCATGGGGCTGGACCCAAAGGCCTTGGGCTCTTCCTCATGGGGCTGGACCCAAAGACCATGGGCTCTTCCTCATGGGGCTGGACCCAAAGGCCTTGGGCTCTTCCTCATGGGGCTGGACCCAAAGACCATGGGCTCTTCCTCATGGGGCTGGACCCAAAGGCCTTGGGCTCTTCCCCATGGGCTGGACCCAAAGACCATGGGCTCTCTTCCATGGGGCTGGACCCAAAGTCCTTGGGCTCTTCCCCATGGGGCTGGACCCAAAGACCATGGGCTCTCTTCCATGGGGCTAGACCCAAAGGCCTTGGGCTCTTCCTCATGGGGCTGGACCCAAAGGCCTTGGGGTCTCTTCCATGGGGCTGGACCCAAAGGCCTTGGGCTCTTCCTCATGGGGCTGGACCCAAAGACCATGGGCTCTTCCTCATGGGGCTGGACCCAAAGATCATGGGCTCTTCCTCATGGGGCTGGACCCAAAGGCCTTGGGCTCTTCCCCATGGGCTGGACCCAAAGACCATGGGCTCTCTTCCATGGGGCTGGACCCAAAGGCCTTGGGGTCTTCCTTATGGGGCTGGACCCAAAGGCCTTGGGGTCTTCCTCATGGGGCTGGACCCAAAGGCCTTGGCTCTCTTCCATGGGGCTGGACCCAAAGACCATGGGCTCTCTTCCACGGGGCTGGACCCAAAGGCCTTGGGCTCTTCCTCATGGGGCTGGACCCAAAGATCATAGGCTGTTCCCCATGGGGCTGGACTCAAAGGCCATGGGATCTCCACTGTGGGGCTGGATCCAAAGGCTTAGGCTCTTCCTCATGAGGCTTGACCCAAAGGCCAAGGGATTTGTCCCCTCTGTGGTGGGGTGGGAGCTGCCCCCCTGGCCCCACAGGAGCCTTCTTCTTCTCCTCCTCCTCGTCCTCTGCAGGCACAGAATCCTTCGGGCTGTTCTCCTGCATGGTGAATGGGGAGGAGCGGGAACAAACCCACCGAGCTGTCTTCAGGTGAGCAGCGAGTCGTGGGGGTCCCACAGAACCCTTTCTCCTGCACCTCCCCCCCTGCCCATGTCCTCCTTCTGGCCATCTTCTCCCCAGGTTCATCCCCCGCCATGAGGATGAGCTGGAGCTGGACGTGGACGACCCCATCCTGGTGGAGCTGGAAGAGGATGACTACTGGTACCGGGGCTACAACATGAGGACGGGAGAGAGGGGCATCTTCCCCGCCTTCTACGCCCATGAGGTGGTTGGCCAAGCCAGGGACGCCATCGGTAGGAGCCTACGGGGGTCTCTGAGGTCACGGCGAGCGTTGCGGTGGCGCTCAGGGCGCCGTCTCCTTGTCCCTTCTCGCCGTGTAGGCCTGAAGAGGAACCCATGCTGGGTGGAGAGGTTCAACGTGCAGTTCCTGGGCTCGGTGGAGGTGCCGTACCACCAGGGCAACGGCATCCTCTGCGCCGCCATGCAGAAGGTGAGCACGAAGGCGCAGGTTGGTGAGGACCCATCCTCCCTGCGCCGCCGATACCTGCCCCCTCTTACGAGCTGCGCCCCCAGATTGCCACCACCAGGAAGCTGACGGTTCACCTGCGCCCGCCGGCGAGCTGTGACCTGGAGATCACGCTGCAGGGCATCAAGCTCATCCTGACCGTCACCGAGTACAACCGGGACGAGGAGGTGAGGGGCATGGGCTTGGGGTGGGACCCGGGCACCTGCTCTGCCACCAACTGGGCACCCACACCTCGGCCACCTTTCCTCTTCCAGTTTGAGCGCTGCAGCCACTTCTTCCAGATGAAGAACATCTCCTTCTGCGGGTGCCACCCCCGGAACAGCTGGTGAGATCCTCCCCTGGCCCCGTTCCCACGTCACAGGGTGCAAGGGGCTGCTTCCTCAGCCCCAGGGCACCCTGTCCATCCCGTGGAGTCATAGAATCACCTGGTTGGAAAAGACTCTGGAGATCATCGAGTCCAACCGTCCCTGTCCACTACCAAACCAGATCCCTGAGCACCTCATCTGCCAGGCTTTGGAACCCCTCCAGGGATGGGGACTCCACCACCTCCCTGGGAGCCTCTGCCAGGGCCTGAGAACCCTTTCCAGGAAGGAATCCTTCCTGATGTCCAATCTGACCCTGCCCTGGGGCAACTCGAGGCCATTTCTTCTCATTCTATCACTTGGGAGAAGAGACCAACCACATCCTCAGCACAGCCTCCTCTCAGGCAGTTGTGGACAGGGATGAGGTCTCCCCTCAACCTCCTCTTCTCCAGACCAAGCCCTCCCAGGTCCCTCAGCTGCTCCTTGTAGGACTTTTCTCCAGCCCCTTCCCCAGCTCTGTTCCCTTCTCTGGACTCTCTCCAGCCCCTCAATGTTCTTCTTGGAGTGAGGAGCCCAAAACCGTCCACAGTGCCCACAGGCACTCGCACTATGGTCCCTGCAGACCCCCCCCCCCCCCCTTCCCCCAGGCAGGATTGGGGTGTCCCCCCCACCCCTTCACCCCACCCTCTCCTTGCAGCTACTTTGGGTTCATCACCAAGCACCCGGTGCTGAGCCGCTTCGCCTGCCACGTCTTCGTCTCCCAGGAATCCATGCGGCACGTGGCCGAGTGCGTCGGGTAAGATGGGGACGGGGGCAACGGAGAGGGGCATGGGGGCACGGGAGGGTGTGGGGGGGGGGGGGGAATGGGGGCTTAGGTGCAGGGGGTGCTGGGTGCAGGTTGGTCTGGTTGTGCCAGGGCTGGGGGTGCAGGGAGGTCTGAGTGCAGGGGGCTGGCTATGCCAGGGCTGGGGTGCAGGGTGTCTGGGTGCAGGGGGACTGGCAGTGCCAGAGCTGGGAGTGCTGGGAGTCTGGGTGCAGGGGGTAAAGATTGTGCCAGGGCTGGGGGTACAGGGGGGCTGGCAATGCCAGGGCTGGGGTACAGGGGAGTCTGGGTGCAGGGTGCCCGGCTGTGCCAGGGCTGGGGGTGCAGGGGGGCTGACAGTGCCATGTCTGGGGGTGCAATGGGATTTGCAGTGCTAGGATTAGGGGTGCAGGGAGTCTGGCAGTGCCAGGGCTGGGGTGCAGGGGAGTCTGGGTTCAGGGGAGCTGGCAGTGCCAGGGCTGGGATGCAGGGGAGTCTGGGTGCAGGGGAGTCTTGGTGCAGGGGAGTCTGACAGTGCCAGGGCTGGGGTGCAGGCGGTCTGGGGGTGCTGGGGGTCTGGCTGTGCCAGAGTTGGGGGTACAGTGGGGCTGGGTGCAGAGGGGCTGGCATTGCCAGGGCTGAGGATAACTGTGGGTGTGGGTGCAAGGGGGTGGCTGTGCTGGGTGTGGGGGTGCAGGAGATCTGGGTGCAAGGAGGGCTGGGGGTGCAGGGGTGCTGGCAGTGTCAGGGCTGGGGGTGCAGGGGGTCTAGGTGCAGACGGGGTGGCTGTGGCAGGTTTAGAGGTGCAGGGGGGATAGATGCACTGGGGATCTGGGTGCAGGGGGTGCTGTGGGTGCCAGGGCAGGGAATGGTGGGGTTCGGGGGACAGGGGAACCTGATGGTGCTGGGGATGCACAAGGGCTGGGTGGCAGTGGGGGGGGATCTGAGGATGCAGGGCACGGGGGGGATTGGTAGTGCCAAGGCTGGGGGTTCCAGGGGGTCTGGGTGCAGAGAGAGTGGGTTGCTTGGGGTGCCAGGGTGCAGCTCCATCCCAGCCCTGAGCCCGTTGTGCCCTTCCTTGCAGACGAGCTTTTCAGGAATATTACCAGGAGCACCTGGAGTACGCCTGCCCCACAGAGGACATTTACCTGGAGTAGGGGGGCGGGCGCCGTGTCTCCTGCTTCTGCACCCCCCCCTCCAGCCCCACAGACGGCCAGAGACTCTGTCTGACCCCCCCCCAACCAGCCGGCTTGCCCCACCCCCCCCCCCGCCCCGCCTCGCCCCGCCCCGCACACGCTCCAGCCCACGGACTCCCCGCACATCCTCACCGCTTCTTTTTTTTGGGGGCGGGGGGCAGGCGGCAGCCGCTGAGCACGGGTGGGTAATCCGGGGTGCCCCCCAGCACCCTGGGGACCTGGAGGTGGCGCGGCTGAGCCTCGGGGCTGGGGGAAGAAGCTGCCCCTCCCTGCATGAGCAAAGCCAGCCTGGGGGACGCAGGAGTGGGGTCCAGCTGTGACCCTACCCCCACCCTGCACCCCATCCGGGGATGGAGATGCCGGGGGGGGGGGGGGAGTTGGGGCGGGGGGGGGGGGGGGGTGTGAATGGGGTTAGGGGAGTGCGAGGGGGATATGCTTGGGGGGGGGGCACAAGGGGGTGAATGGGGCTGGGGAAGGGGCTGGTGGGGGGGTTGGGGAGGATGGAGCTGTTGGGGTGAGCACCTCGAGCTGCGAAGCCCCCCCAGCCCCGAGTCCATGCTGCCCCCCTGCACAGTGGCAGCACAGCTCTCCCACCCCCACCCCTTCCCACCCTGGCTGCAGCCCCCCCACCCCACTCCCACCTCCAGGACCAGCCCCGCACCCCGATGCAGCCGCCTCGGCCCCATCCCCTCCGCGGTCCCAGCGCTGCAGCACCCCCTCACCCCCCACCCCAAACCCCAGGAGCGTGGCACAAGCCCCCCCTCACCCCGCCCCAACCCCTTTGCCACCATCGGTGCCCCCCACTCGTGTCCCCAGCACCGCTCTGCCATCCCCTCCTGCCCCCCACGGGGTGGGGGGCGCACGACTGGGGCGCTTGGGCTGCGGAGGGGAGACAGGGGTGGGGGGTTGGTGTTAGGGATGGGGTGGGATCCCCACAGCGTGGAGGGCAACGCTGCCGACCCCATAGGGAGCCCCCCCAGCTCCCTTCCACCACCCTCACCAAAGCCTGAATGTATTTTACCCTGCGAGAGGAAAACCAAACCAGTTTAAGGGGGCGGGGAGGGGGGGGTAGGGGGCAAGGGGGGGCCTGGCCCGAGGGTGGCAGCGGGCAGGAGGCCGTCCCCGCCCCTCACTGCTGTGCCTGGTGATTTCTTTTTGCTTGCCGGCCCCGTATATCCGACCAGTGCTAGTTTAGTGACGATAACTCAACTCCGCTCGATGTCCCGATCGATATTTATCTCCTTACTCCACCAACAAGAGGAGTCCGCAGCAACCGACACTTGTACAAACCACGCCCACCCACCCCCCTTCGCCCCGCCCCCGGGTAAAGGTTCTTCCCCCACCGCCTTTGTCAGCCACTTGGTCTTTCAATAAAATATATGCTTGGTGTGAGCCGCGAGGCTGGGGATGCTCTGGTGGGTGCTGGAGGCCAGGTGGGAGCGCCCTGGGTGGAGGTTGAACGGGGGGAGGCTCTGTGTGTGGTGCTGGGGCAGGTGGGACCACCCCGGGGTGGAGTTTGAGGGGGAGGCTCCGTTGGGTGGTGCTGGGGCAGGTGGGACCACCCCGGGGTGGAGGTTGAGGAGGGAGGCTCCGTTGAGTGGCGCCGGGGCAGGTGGGACCACCCTGGGATGGAGGTTGAGGGGGGAGGCTCTGTTGGGTGGTGCCGGGGCAGGTGGGACCACCGCGGGGTGGAGGGAGTTTGGAGGGGAGGCTCTGGGTGTAGTGCCGGGGCAGGTGGGAACACCCCGGGGTGCAGGTTTGAGGGGGGGGAGGGTTTGTTGGGTGGTGCTGGGGCAGGTGGGACCACCCTGGGGTGCAGGTTTGGGTGGGAGGCTCTGTGGGTGGTGCTGGGGCAGGTGGGACCACCCCGGGGTGGAGGTTGGAGGGGGAGGCTCCTTTGGGTGGTGCCGGGGCAGGTGGGACCACCCCGGGGTGGAGAGAGTTTGGAGGGGAGGCTCTGTTGGGTGGTGCCGGAGCAGGTGGGAACACCCCGGGGTGGAGGTTGAGGAGGGAGGCTCCGTTGAGTGGCGCCGGGGCAGGTGGGACCAACCTGGGATGGAGGTTGAGGGAGGAGGCTCTGTTGGGTCGTGTCGGGCAGGTGGGACCACCCCGGGGTGGAGTTTGAGGGGGGGGGAGGGTTTGTTGGGGTGCCAGGGCAGGTGGGACACCCCGGGGTGGAGGGAGTTTGGGTGGGAGGCTCTGTGGGTGGTGCTGGGGCCGGTGGGAGCACCCCGGGGTGCAGGTTTGAAGGGGGAGACTCCGTTGGGTGGTGCCGGGGCAGGTGGGACCACCGCGGGGTGGAGGGATTTTGGGTGCGAGGCTCTGGGTGTGGTGCTGGCGCAGGTGGGACCACCCCGGGGTGGAGGTTGAGGGGGGAGGCTCCTTTGGGTGGTGCCGGGATAGGTGGGAGCACCCCGGGGTGGAGGTTGGAGGGGGAGGCTCCTTTGGGTGGTGCCGGGGCAGGTGGGACCACCCCGGGGTGGAGAGAGTTTGGAGGGGAAGCTCTGTTGGGTGGTGCCGGAGCAGATGGGACCACTGCGGGGTGGAGGGAGTTTGGGTGGGAGGCTCTGTGGGTGGTGCTAGGGCCGGTAGGACCACCGCGGGGTAGAGGTTTGAGGGCGGAGGCTCCTTTGGGTGGTGCCGGGATAGGTGGGACCAACCTGGCATGGAGGTTGAGGGGGGAGGCTCTGTTGGGTGGTGCCGGGGCAGGTGGGAACACCCCGGGGTGGAGGTTGAGGAGGGAGGCTCCGTTGAATGGCGCCGGGGCAGGTGGGACCAACCTGGGATGGAGGTTGAGGGAGGAGGCTCTGTTGGGTGGTGCCGGGGCAGGTGGGACCACCCCAGGGTGCAGGTTTGAGGGGGGGAGCGTTTGTTGGGGTGCCAGGGCAGGTGGGACACCCCGGGGTGGAGGGAGTTTGGGTGGGAGGCTCTGTGGGTGGTGCTGGGGCCGGTGGGAACACCCCGGGGTGCAGGTTTGAAGGGGGAGGCTCCGTTGGGTGGTGCCGGGGCAGGTGGGACCACCCTGGGATGGAGATTGAGGGGGGAGGCTCCGTTGGGTGGTGCCGGGATAGGTGGGACCACCCCGGGGTGGAGGTTGGAGGGGGAGGCTCCTTTGGGTGGTGCCGGGGCAGGTGGGACCACCCCGGGGTGGAGGTTGAGGGGGGAGGCTCCTTTGGGTGGTGCTGGGGCAGCTCACGACCTGGGGTGCCAGTGCATCCCCCTTCCTGCCCATTTTGGGGTGCTGGGGTACCAGCGCATCCCCTCCACCTCCCACCGCCTGGGGTGCTTCCCCCCCACTTGATCTTTTTGGGGTGCTGGGTACTGGTTTGCCTCACTTCCTGCCCATTTTGGGGTCCTGGAGTGCATCCCCCTTCCTGCCCATTTTGGGGTGCTGGGGTACAGGTTCACCCCCATTCCTGCTCATTTTGGGGTGCTTGGGTACCAGTACACCCCTCACACCTCCCATGGCCTGGGGTGCATCCCTGTTCCTGCCCATTTTGGGGTGCTGGGGGGCATCCCCCCAGCTGCTCATTTGGGGTGCTGGGTACCAGTGCATCCCCCCACCTCCCATGGCCCTGGGTGCATCCCCCTTTCTGCCCACTTTGGGGTGCTGGAGTGCATCCCCCCAACTGCCTAATGCCAGGGTTCCCGGGGGCACCCCTCCTCCTGCCCATTTTAGGGTGCTGGGGTACCAGCGCATCCCCCCACCTCCCATGGCCTGGGGTGCATCCCCCTTTCTGCCCATTTTAGGGTGCTGGGTTACCAGTGCACCCACCTTCCTGCCCATTTTAGGCTCCTGGGGTACCAGTGCATCCCCCCACCTGCCCATTTTGGGGTGCTGGGGTACTGGTTCACCCCCATTCCTGCCCATTTAGTGGTGCTGGTGTACCAGTGCATCCCCCCATTCCTGCCCATTTTGGGGTGCTGGGGTACTGGTTCACCCCTGTTCCTGCCCACTTTGGGGTGCTGGGGTACCAGCGCATCCCCCACCTCCCACGGCCTCGGGTGCATCTCCCCCCTTGCTCACTTTGGGGTGCTGGAGTGCGTCCCCCCCAACTGCCTAATGCCAGGATTCCTGGGGGGGCACCCCTCTTCCTGCCCATTTTGGGGTCCTGGCATGCCTTGCCCCCCACCCACCCACGGCCAGAGTTGCTGTTGGAGGAGCCCTGGATGGCAGAAGCTCCCCTCTGGGAGCTGCTGGAGCTGAATCACCACGGAACGAAGCGGAGCTTTCTTATAAATTTATTACATAATAATAATAATAATTAATAATAATAATAATATAATATAAGAAACATAGATCTCTGTGGGGGATGTGTATCACAACGTCAAGGGCGGGAGGCGAATGGCCGCACCTCCATGACTCTGGAGAAGGAGAACATCTCCTCCGAAAAAATCCGTTACAAAATAAGGGCGAAGTCAAACCGACCCCTGGAAAAATTCAAAACAGAACCAACCGACCAAAATAAAAGAAAATAACCAAAGAAAGTGAAAAAAAACAAAAAAAAAAACAAACCAAAACCAAAAAGCCCACAGGGGAATCCGTCTGGGTTAAGAAAGAAAGGAGTGTGGATGGCGGAGCCGCGCGGTCGCAGCGCGAGGGCGGAAGATGCACATGCAGCGGGCGGGGTGGGGGGGGGGGATGTGGGGGGGGCTCTCTGCAGGGTGACACATGCATTGTGGCAGTGAGGGCTCCCCCCCGCCCCCCCAACCCCGGGGGGGGGGGTGACAGAACCAACCCCCCCCCCCCCCTCCCACCACACCCCTGGCACCTTTGGCACCCCCCGCTGGGCAACGGGAAGGGGGGTGCTGGGGTGTGGGAGGGGGGGTGTTGGCTGGCGAAGGTCTTCAACCAACCGGGGACAAAGCGCCGGCGGGGTTTTGGTTGTTCTTTTACAGTCAGAATTACAGATGGAGACCAGGGGAGTGAGGACGTTGGTCCGGACAAAGGAAAAAATACCAACGAGATTTATTCTTTTTTTTTAAAAAAAAAACCCTTTCAAAGCAAAAAAAACCCCCAATTTATCCCTTTTTGTGTGTGGTTTTTTTTTTTTTCTTTACAGAAGAGAAACCCAAGTCATTGAGAAGCCATGAGAATCACAGTAAGGGCCCGGCGCGGCCAAGGGATGCGGCGCTCGTTGCCGGCCAAGCCGTAGGCTCGTGGGGTCGGTTCCTCGCCCGCTCCCGCTCTGCCTTCTCCTGGATGGCTTTTCAAAATGAAATGTCTCACTGGGTCTGGAGATGTTTGGAGCAGAGAGAGAGATGCCAAGGCAGCCAAGAATAGATACAGAGTCAGGAAAGCGCTATCTACACCTGGGGAAAAAAAATTCTCTTTGCTTCAGCTGAGAAAAGAAAAGTAAAGTAGCAGCAGCTGCGTTAGCGGGGAGCTTACGGATCTACCAGGGGGTGGGAATGGCCATTGGATAAGACCATGGCCATTGGACAAGACCTTGGCCATTGGGCAACCTGCTTGACCTGGTGAAGGCACCGCCAGGCTCTGCGCTGCTTGGGCGAGCCCAAGGCGGGGACGTTCTCTGGGGCCAAGCAGGGATAGGACCTTGGGATCTTGGATGGGTGCGGGGGACTTGGTCGCAGCGTGGATGGGACCTTGGGTCCCAACCTTGGATGGGTGCTGAGGGACGTGGTCGCAGCGTGGATGGGACCTTGGGTCCCAACCTTGGATGGGTGCAGGGGACTTGGTCGCAGCGTGGGGACTCAAACTTGGATGGGTGCTGAGGCATGTGGTCGCAGCGTGGATGGCACCTTGGGACCCAACTTTGGATGGGTGTAGGGTTGGGGGACATGATTGCAACTTGGATGGCACCTTGGGTGAATGCAGGGCACGTGGTCACAGCGTGGATGGGACCTTGGGTCCCAACCTTGGATGGGTGCTGAGGGACGTGGTCACGACATGGAGCACAGGCTGTGGGACGTGGTCACCCTGTCCTCACTACCACCTCATCTAGGTGGGCTTGGGGGGCACAGATGGGCATGGGGAAGGAGTGGGTTGGCTGTGGCTGGGGAGGAAGCAGGAGGGCAGACAAAGGGGCTTTGGAACTCAGCACCATCCTGGTGCTGCCCAGGAAGGGTGCTGTCTCCAAAGCTCCAAGCCTAAGCTCATCCATCTCTGCCACACGCGCATCAGGGGAGGTTTGAGTTGGATATTGGGAAAAGGTTCTTCCCCCGGAGCAGAGGGTGCTGGAGCCCTGGAACAGCTCCCCAGGGAAGCAGTCCCAGCCTGACAATATTCCAGCAGGGTTTGGCCAAGGCCCTCAGCCCCATGGGGTGACTGTTGGGGTTGTCCTGTGCAGGGCCAGGAGTTGGACTGGATGTGCCTGATGGGTCCCTTCCAGCTCAGGCCATTCCATGATTCTATGATGGTCCATGATGGATGCAGGGGAGGGGGGGAACAGGGAAGGTGCAGCGTTGGGGGTGGGAGTGCGATGAGGAGGATGAAGCCATTGGCTGTTGGGACAGGGGAGCAGGTTTGTGGCAGCCCTTGGGCATTGGTGGGGCGGGGGGGGGCCGATGGCGCGGCAGCGTTGGGTGGAAGTCGCCTTCTTTGGTGTGACGCCTGACTGGGACGAGCCGTGGTGTCCCAACGAGAGGGATCACGCAGTGTTTGCCAACACAGGTACGGCTGCAGCTGCTTCGTGGTGGAAGCTGGGATGCACGGGGGAGCGGCGCAGCCGCCGGCTCCGCCGGGGCGGAGCGGGTGCATCCACCATCTCCAGCCCTCCCAAGAGGATTGAGTGCAGTGGTGGGACTTGGGGAGGAGGAGGAGGAAAGAAGAGGAGGAGGGCTCCTCAGAAATGGCAAGAAGGCGTCCAGCTTTCCTGGTCCCAGACCGAACTTTCTGCAGAGAAGTTGCACTCTGCAGACTTCTGGCCTCTTGCGGCAAGAGGCGGGTGCAGGCGGGTCTCTTGGTTGCCCCAAAAACAGCTGCGGAAGGGGCTGAGACCTTGGGTTCACCTGGTGGGAACCCACCAAGAAGCCTGCACTCAGGCTCGCACACCGTCACACTTCCACCAGCAGCGCCCGCCGGCTGCGGGGCTGCGCTAGGGCGTGAGGGCCAATGGGGTCTCCATGGTTCACCGGGGTCTCCATGAGCCAATGGGGTCTCTTGAAGGCCACCAGGGTCTCCATGAACCGCTGGGGTCTCGATGGATCACCAAGGTCTCCATGGGCCACTGGGGTCTCCATGGACCACCCAGGTCTCTGAAGGCCAACAAGGTTTCTATGGATCACCAGGGTCTCCATGGGCCACCAGGGTCTCCATGGAACACCAAGGTCTCTGAAGGCCAACAGGTTTTCTATGGATCACCAGGGTCTCCATGGGCCACTGGGGTCTCCATGGAACACCAAGGTCTCTGAAGGCCAACAGGGTTTCCATGGATCACCAGGGCCTACATGGACCACCAGGGTTTCTGAGAGCCACTGGGGCCTCCATGGACCACCAGGGTCTCTGAGGGCCACTGGACCTCCACGGACCACCAGGGTCTCTGAGGGCCACCATGGACCACCAGGGTCTCCAAGGGCTGCCACAGTCTCCATCACCTGCAGGTGAGGCAGGAAAAGAGCCAACATCACGTTGGGAATGAAGCACAGCAGAAGTGGTGCAAGGGGCAGCGGTGGGACGAGTTGGCAAGGTGGGCAGGGCTGGGGCATGCGAAGGGGCCGCGGGCCGCTGGCATCTCCAAGCAGAGCATGGGATGGGCCAGCAGCAGCACAGAAGTTTGGCCAAGCCGTGGCGTATGGACACCCAGCGTAGTGCTCTGGGTGCTCCACGGGACCACCCGTACCCCGACAAGCCCCCTGAGCGATGCAGGGATGGAGCTGGAGAGGGGACAGCGGGGGTTCTGCAGGCGTGTGGCAGCAGGAACCAAAGCCAAGTTGGTGGTGCCTCCTCGCGGAGCTGCGCGGTGGCAGGGCCAGCATGCGGTGTCCCCGCAGGGACGCAGAGAAGCTGGATGTGCTGGTGATGCTTCTCCAGGAATGGAGCTGGAGAGGCAGGAGCAGCCTGGAGAGCCAAGCTCTGGGCGCAGGGGACAAGCGGTGGGTTTGGGTGGTGGTTGGTGTGGAGCTGAGAAGCACCAGGGGTGCAAAGCACGTGGGAGGTGGCAGAGGGATGGAGACCTCTGGAAGAGCGAGAACAGGGCCAAGAGATGCAAGAAGAGCGGTGGAAGTGGCCGTGGTTGCTGGTGGCACAGGACATCTCTGGAGCAGGACCATCCCTGACCATGCAGGACCAGCAAGACCTTGCGAGCGAAGGGTGCTGAGCACATGGCAGAATGGGTGAAGGAGCTGCAGCCTCGGCAAGGGCAAGGGGTGCTGAGCTGGGGGCACAGGGCGAGAGCTGGATGCGTGCGTCTGCGCATGCTGCTGGCTGGGGGAGGCGTGCGGCGCCGCACCGAGGATTCGAGGGGTGGAGGTGATGGGTACGTGGGAGGGGTGAAGGTGGGAGATGAGCAGGAGGGAGAAGGTGATGGGTACGTTGGATGGGTGAAGGTGGGAGATGAGCAGGAGGGAGAAGCTGCTGGGTACGTTGGATGGGTGAAGGTGGGTGATGAGAAGGAGGGTGAAGGTGCTGGGCACATTGGGTGAAGGGGCTGGGTGCACAGGATGGGTGAAGGTGGGAGATGAGTAGAAAGGTGAAAGCAGGAGACAGGAAGGTGAAGGTGCTGGGCACATAGGATGGGTGAAGGTGAGAGATGAGTAGAAGGATGATATCAGGACATAAACAAGAAGGTGAAGGTGCTGGGTACGAAGGATGGGTGAAGCTGGGAGATGGGCAGGAGGGTGAAGGTGCCAGGTATGTAGGATGGGTGACACTGGGAGATGGGCAGGAGGGTGAAGGTCCTGGGTACGTAGGATGGGTGAAGCTGGGAGATGGGCAGGAGGATGAAGGTGCCGGGTACGTAGGATGGGTGAAAGTTGGTGCACAGGAGGCTGAAGGTTGGAGTGCAGGAGGGTGAAGGTCCTGGGTGCGTGGTGGGGCCCAAAGGCCGGTCGGAGGGACGGGGTGCGCGGCAGCAGAAGGGTGATGGGCTAGGGCCGCCACTATGGGGCAGGGAGGTGGCAAGGGCAGGACCTGGCACGTGAGGTCCCGCTCCAGGTCCCTCAGGAGAGCGGCAGCGTTGGGGACGGGGCTGGGGACGCCTGACGGGGCGCGTTGGCACCCCTGGCTAACGCAGACACAATGGCTGCTATCGCGGTTCGGATGCCTCTTGGCTCCCCAGGGCGTGGGGTGCCAGGCTTGGGGTACCCTGGAGGTGCTGACGCAGGCTGTTTGCTCACTGGTCCAGCTTGGAGCTCCTCGCGCCGGTCCCTGGGTGCCTGCCCTGGCTGGGAGCACTGGGTATGGCACCCGGGGAGGAGGAGAGGTCCCCAGGGTCCGGTGGCTTCTAGAGAGCTCAGGATGGAGCCACCTGGGCACGCGCCCAACAAGAGCTCAGGGAAAAGGAGATGGCACCACAGTGCCAGGATCCGTCCCAGGGAGGACCTGGTGCAGGGGCACAGGTCAGGATCCATCCCAAGGAGGACCTGGTCACCAGCACAGGTCAAGAGCCATCCCAGGGAGGACCTGCCGCGCCAGCGCAGGTCAGGATCCATCCCAAGGAGGACCTGGTGCACCAGCACAGGTCAAGAACCACCCCAGGGAGGACCTGGTGCACCAGCACAGGTCAGGATCCATCCCAAGGAGGACCTGGTGCACCAGCACAGGTCAAGAACCACCCCAGGGAGGACCTGGTGCACCAGCACAGGTCAGGATCCATCCCAGGGAGGACCTGCCACGCCAGCGCAGGTCAGGATCCATCCCAAGGAGGACCTGGTGCACCAGCACAGGTCAAGAACCACCCCAGGGAGGACCTAGTGCACCAGCACAGGTCAGGATCCATCCCGGGAAGGTCCTTGTGGTGGGCGCAGGAGGGACTTCTGCCCCAAACCTGGTCCTGAGCCTTTTCCCTGGCTGAAGGTTGTAAAGGTTCGGAGATGTGTGAGGGTCAGAAGGAACCTCCTTGTCCTTCCCTCTAGCACCAGAAGAGTTAATGCCTTCGTGGGGGACTCAGCTTTTTGGGAACACCGGTCACCGAGCCATCCGCCGCCGAACCAGCCGGCCGAGCCCTGGCCACCCCCGGACCAGCGAGGAAGGGGCGCGGGGCACGACGCTGGGGGGTGGGGATGCCACCTCCTCCAGCGCCAGGACTGGTTGGGTCCCTCCAGCTTCCCAAAGTCGTTGGGTGACTGGATGACTCCCAGTGCCTGCACTGGTTGAGTCCTGCAGCTCCCCAAAGCCATTGGGTGACTGGATGACTCCCAGTGCCTGCACTGGTTGAGTCCTGCAGCTCCCCAAAGCCACTGGGTGACTGGATGGCTCCCAGTGCCAACACTGGTTGGGTCCTGCAGCTTCCCAAAGCCGTTGGGTGACTAGATGACTCCCAGTGCCTGCACTGGTTGAGTCCTGCAGCTCCCCAAAGCCATTGGGTGACTGGATGACTCCCAGTGCCTGCACTGGTTGAGTCCTGCAGCTCCCCAAAGCCACTGGGTGACTGGATGGCTCCCAGTGCCAACACTGGTTGAGTCCTGCAGCTCCCCAAAGCCATTGGGTGACTGGATGACTCCCAGTGCCTGCACTGGTTGAGTCCTGCAGCTCCCCAAAGCCATTGGGTGACTGGATGGCTCCCAGTGCCTGCACTGGTTGAGTCCTGCAGCTCCCCAAAGCCATTGGGTGACTGGATGACTCCCAGTGCCAACACTGGTTGGGTCCTGCAGCTTCCCAAAGCCATTGGGTGACTGGATGACTCTCAGTGCCAACACTGGTTGACTCCTCCAGCTCCCCAAGCTGCCAGGTGACCAAATGACCCCCCCAACAAGCCCTGGTGGCCCCGTGGCTGTGCCACCGCGGCACCCCCCATCTCCATGGCTCCTCAAGCGGCGCGGCGGGAGCCAGCCCGGCCGCTGGACCTGCACGCCGGCCTCTCCCCGCTCCCGGTGGCCATGGTGGCCATGGTGGCCAAGCCAGAGCACCGGCAACGGGGAGGAGCACCGGGGCACGGTGGTGGCGATTGCTCCTCAGGAGCAGAGGTGGGAGAAGGAGCTGCGCCTGCCAGCGGCGCGGGATACATCGGGGGGGTTGGCGGAAGCGCCAGCTTCGCGCGGCTCTGCCTGGCGGGGCTGGAAGACTCGGTGCATCCCAAAAAACCCAAGTTTTGTGTTGCGTTTCAATCTCTTTTAAAATCCAGAGAGTCTGAAAGGAGCTTTTTTTTTTTTTTCTTTTTTTTTTTTGCCTTTTTTTTTTGGGGGGGGGGTGGGATTTTTTTTTTTTGTTGTTGTTTTTTTTTATCTTAAAAAGGCTTTCACATTCATTCCGTCAGTTGCTAAAAACTCCCATGAGCCATGGGCATCCCAGGCGAGGGGGTGCGGGCACCGCCTCGCCAGCGTCTCGCCAAGTCTTAAGAGATATATAGATTTAGTAAAATTATAACAAAATCAGGTGGCTATAGCTATAGATATAGATATATAGATATTTGTTCTCTCTTTTCAAATATATAGCTGATTAAAAAGATGCAAAATAAGGATGACCAGGACGGAGTGGGAATCCTGTAGTTCGGTATCATCTCTTGTAGATCATCAGCTGCTCTCTATATAAATGCACGGAGATTATATATTATCCATCAACGCATCCCCCCCCCACCCCCCTCCCCACCCAATCCCCTTGGAAACAAGACCCCAAACCAAGAGGAAATAAAACATCTCCCGCCCCCACCCCTCAACAACACCCCCCTGCCCCCCCCCCCCCCAAAAAAACCTGTTGGCAAAGCGTTTTTTTTCTGCTGGATTCCCCCACCAGCCTCCCTCCAACATCCCCAAACATGCTTTTGATCCATGCGGTTTCAGGCCCTCTCTCACCCGGGGCAGGGGGCGGCAACCGAGGGCGCGACGGGCGGAGCGGCGGCACAAGAGTCCAGGAGTTTCATCTCTCGCGTGGCGATCGCTCTTCGGGCTCGCACGGCAAAGCTGCCCTTCCACGAAGACCTCTGCACGTTGGAATCCCTCAAGCTCTTGGCACTACCACCCGGCTTGGCCAGCCACCTCCGACCCCAACGGGGTGAAGGGCACCGCCGTTAGCCCTGGTTGCTCTTCCCAAAGAGGCCTTGGGAAGTCCACCTGCAGCAGCCCCTCTCCTGCACCCACCACGCCGGCCGGCTCGGCGCAGCTCGGGGGGGGTTCTCCGAGCGTGGGCCACCCCGACCTGCCCCGAGACTCGGTGCTCTCCTCCCTGCCTGTTGGCATCAGCACTTGGGACTACTGCAGAAGCCCTTTTGCTAGCCGGGGCTCGGCTCCTCACTGCACCACTGGCCCCGTCCCGCTGCCCATCCCGGCCAAGTGCTGCCCTTCGACGCCGGGGCGGGAGCCCCGGCTTGGGCAACACTTGGCACCTCGGCCCCTCCGGCCACCAGCGACGTCCCTGGGGAAGAGCACATCAAGCGATATACAGGCCAGACTCTCTGGGAGGAACAGAAACGAGGATGTATTTCATGCAACATTCCTTGTCCCGAAGGCGTCGCGGGGCTGGCGGGGCCGAGCAGGGTGGGGGGAACGGCTGTGGGAGCGGGCGGGAGCCCCTCGGCTCCGCGCCCTTCAGTGCAGTGCTCAGAATAGAAAGAGAATCAAAGTGGGTTTTATTAGTCTAGTAGAAACACCTTCCCACCCCCCCCAATGGTGGCTCTGGAAGAGGCCAGCGCTGCCTGGGACGGTCAGCTGTCTACCAGCTGCTTGAGTGCCCGCTCAATGTTCATCCGGTGCCCGACTCGGGTCACCCCCAACTCCACAAAGTCTTCCTTGGTGAGGGCGGGTAGGTGCGTGCCCTCGATTTCATGGTCCTCAAACTTGTCTCGGTGCTCCACCAAATTGATGCTTTCCAGCCAGTCCCCAACGTCGTACTTGTTCCACAGGTGGAGGGGTTTCTGCATGAAGGGCCGAGGCGGGTGGAGGGTGTGCAGGGGTGGCCCTGGAGATGGGGACGGGGATGGGGAGCGGCTCCGGGCGCTCACGCTCCTCACCACAAAGCGCACCTCCTTGGGCTCGTGTGGGATGGAGAGGCTGGAAGATTTGAGGATGGTGGGAGGGGTCAGACCGTAGGGCCGGACGGTGCTGAGGGGCTCTGTCCGATCCAGAGCCGGCTTCACGGGGCTGGGGGTACGTCGGGTTACGGGGTAGCGACTGCCAGGTCGGACTGTGTAGGTGGTCCCGGAGCTCCGTTGGGAAATGGTGCTGAGTTCTCCTAAACTACTGAAAAGTCTGCAGAAAGAACGGTACAGCGAGAGAGGAGAGAGAGCAGAGGGCAGGGGTGAGGTGGAGGTCCCCAGACACAGGAGAACACACACAATATACATGGGGGGGGGGAAAGTGGGGTGGGGTGGGGGGGCTGGGTCAGCCTGAGACGGGAGAGAGGGGGGTTCTGCAGCGTTGTAGGCTTGGAGCACATCAGCCAAGGCTTTCCTGCAAGCTCCAGAGGAGGTAGAAGAGGTTGGAGCGAGTATCTCCGCTTCCTGGCCAAACCTGACCTAGCTGCCACGGCTTGGAAGCCCATCGAGACCTACCAGGGAGGACCACGGGCCCTGCAGCTGGGTACTGCCCACAGCAGAAGAGCCTGCACCTTGGTTGGTCAGCAAGGTTGGGGGCACCACCATGCCCCAACTCCTCTCAGTAACCCTAGGAGTGCTCTTGTGTCCCACCACGGACTCGGAGCAAACCAGCACTCCCAGTCAGGGCAGAGCCCCTTCCCTGGAGAAGCGGGAACCATCCCAGTGTGGCGATGGGAGGACCATCAGCCACCCCAAGGATGGAGGCAGCAGGCTCTGACCATCACCAGGTGGTGGTCAGTTCCTTCAGGTGGGCTGAGGTGCCTGGTCTGCTCGCCCCCCTGCACAACGCCGTGTCCAGCTCCCTGTCCTGCACCCAGCTTCGTGGTGCTGGGCAGAAGAAGACCACCCTGAAGCACTCAACTCTGCTTGTTCACAACTCCAAGAGCTTCCGATGGGGACAAACCCTGCGTCCTCCTTCTGCCATCACCTCCTGCCTCCCCTGGCATAAACACGTACGTGAAAAGAAATGGATCTGAAACCTGGCAGGGCAAGACCATGGAGGATGAGGCCTTCAAACACAACGAGTGGAGTGAGGCCTTCTTGGGTGGCTCCTTCCACAGCACCGACTGTGACTGGGGCTCTGACTGGGATGCACCTGGGGCTCCCAAGCACTCTCTGTCCTGGCAGCACAAAAGCACCCTGAACCCACCCTGGGGCTTCTGTTGTAGCTCAATGGTAGCTTCTGCTCGAGCTTCAAGGAGGGCTCTCAACAGTGGTTGTGTCCTGCAGCACCTCTGGTGCCTGGATGCTTCCGCAGCCCTGGCCAAGAGCGAGTGGAGAGGAAGGGTCCACTCCTTCAGCGCTGCACAGCCCGGGGATGGGGTGGTTATCTCTTTACTAAGTAGTCCAGGACCACTTCTTCGGGTCAGTTTGCTTCTCCTCCAAACTAATGGGTAAAATGCAACAGAATTGCAGCTTCTTGGCACGTGGCTGTGACATCAATTAACGCAGAAACCCTCCTTTGGGCCATCTGACCCAGTGAAGCGCGGGGACCTCTGCATCCTGGTCTCCCTCCAAGCTCTGCTGTCCCACCTCTGCTTCCTGGTCACCCTCCAAGCCCTGCTGTCCCACCTCAGTTCCCTGAGATGGGCATGTTGGAAACGTGTTGCCAGCAACGAGACTCCAAGGGCTATGGTTAAGGCCAATAATGCACCCACAACACAAGAGCCGTGCTGTTGGGAGGTTAATTAGCACTAATTACTTAGAGAGATGGCTCTGAGAACATGAGCTCAGCGTGAGTATGAAGATCTGTGGGCTTACTTCCTCTTACTCTTATTTTCTTGCCACCTTGGCACAGAAAGCGAGAGGGTTCTAAAGCAACGACGATGAATCACATTTGGGAAGCTCTGTCAGCAGAGAAGAGGAAGAGCTGGATGACCTTGAGGGCTGTGGAACAAGAAGCAGATCAAGAAGTGACAGAACAAAACACAGTGTCCTGCTTGCAGGGATGGCAAAAGATCCCTGCTGGAAGGGATGAAGGAGAGAAAGTTCTGGGTCTACTGACAGAGCCTGGGAGGGGGTGACCAGAGGCACTGATATAGCCCAGCCATGGAAAGGCAGAAGAAACAGTGCAAGATTGAAGGGGTGTGTTTCTCACAGAGTTAAGGATGCCTTCATGTCTTAGAATCATGGAATGGGTTGGGTTGGAAGGGACCTCAATGCCCACCCAGTTCCAACACCCCTATTATGGGCAAGGACACCTCCCACTGGATCAGGATGTTCAAAGCCTCATCCAGCCTGGCCTTGAACACCTCCAGGGATGGGGTAATAGGAGGCACCGCTAGCCTGGAGGAGAGGAGGTTGAGGGGAGACCTCCTCACTTTCTGAAGCTCCTGCAAAGGAGGTTGGAGCCAGGAGGGTGTCGGGTTCTTCTCCCAAGTAACAAGAGATAGGATGAGAGGAAACGACCTCAAGTTGCACCAGAGGAGATTTAGATTGGATATTGGGATAAATGTCTTCGCTGAAGTGGTGGTGGAGCACTGGAGGAGGCTGCTCAGGGAGGTGCTGGAGTCCCCATCCCTGGAGGGGTTCAAAACACCTGTGGCTGTGGCACATCAGGTTTAGCAGCACCGGTGGGTTGGGCTGACGCTTGGACTCGATGAGGTCTTTTCCAACCTTAATGATCCCTGGAGTCGATGATTCTGTCAACCACATGTGAGAAATCAGCTGTGTTCCCAACCTTCCACAGCTAGGACGCCCTTGCAATGATGAGATGGAGGTGCCACGGCACCTTCCTGGCCATGGCTGGTCAGGAGAAGCAATCTTCAGGTCTGTTCTCTGCGGAGCACCACCTTGGTCCATGCAGTGCAGCGTCGGCTCCTTCAGCAGTGCCGCTCTTCCAACCACATGTTACGATGTAGACAGGCCACCAGTCCCTGATGTCCTGCCCAGCTCTGGAAGCTGACTTCATTGTGGGTCACCAGTCCAATCACCTGGTCACAGGCACTTCACTCTCCTCTGAAGCCAGAGTTTTGCTGGATGTCATCATTCCCAAGTGGCACCTTGGCACAGGAGCCCTTCCAAGGATTTTTCACATCATGTGCAGTGACAACATCTGCTCGGAGGGCTTTTTGCCTGGATCACTGCTCTTCTTCACAGCAGGTTCATCCATCTTGCCTGAGGAACGCACACAGCTGGAGATGTGAAGCTCTGGCCAAGCTGAGGCCAAGTGCTGCCACATTTCAGGATGATGCTCTCCAGGGCTTAAGCTTTGTGGGGTCTCAGGAGGGCGAAGGTGTTGTCCACTTCTCCTTCAGACAACATCAAGTCAACGTAAGTGGGGAGCTCAATAGGAGAAACAAAATGCTTTCTTCACTTTCCATTTCTGGTGGTGCTCCAGGTGGGCCTTGGAACACCAGCAGCCCAGAGATGATGGGATGATGGTTGCCACAGGTTTCTCTGTGAGTTACAGAATGGTTTGTGTGAGAAATGATCTCAAAGCCCACCCAGTTCCAACCCCCTTGCCACGGGCAGGGACACCTCCCACTGGATCAGGGGGTTCAAAGCCTCATCCAACCTGACCCTGAACACCTTCAGGGATGTTGGGACGTGGCAGCTCTAATCACTGCTGCAGGGCTGCCTTCAAGCTTGTCTCCTCTGAACACATGAAGTCCAAGTTCTGGCAGCTCTCAACCCCTGTCCCACAGGTCTTGGTGGTGGAAGACTCTCAGTACCACCAGTAGATTGGTTGCCTGGATTGCTTCTTCAGTATAGGCAGAAGAGCTCCTTTTCTGGGACATGTGGACCTGACTGGAATGGGCAAAAAGGGAGAAGAGGTCTCATGGGACACAATCTCACAAGGGAGCTTGATGAAAAGGGAAGTTCTACCCAACGAAAAAGGGATTATGCATTTGTAGGACAGCTAATTAAGCCTTCTGAGAATACTTCTACTGAAGGTATTAAAAAGCAGATTTCTTGAATGAGTCACTAATGGGTGAGGATTCTTCCTTTGAACTCTGCATCTCAGTCCAAATTTCATCAAGGGTACCAAAGGCGAGGAGAGATTCAGCAACCAAGGCAATGTGATTCTGGTTGCTCCAAAGAACAATGCTTTGCTTCTTCTTGGTGAGTCTTTTGTGTTGGTGCTCTTGGCTTCCAGGTATTCTCATAGTGGCCTTCAAAAGCATCCCCAGTGCTTTCTGTCAGAGCTGGATGAAGGACTCGACCGCTGTGATGAATGATCTGCCCTAAATGATGAGAAACGAGGCTGGTCTTATGATTCTCCATCTGTACTTGGTGTACCCAGGGCTTGGTGCTCTCTGTGACCATGGCCAAGGTGAGGCAGGACAGAAAGCCAACCATGTCCTGGGCTGCACCCAAAGGTGTGGGACCAGCAGGGTGAGGGAGGGGATTCTGCCCCTCTGCTCCGCTCTGGTGAGACCCCACCTGAAGCTCTGTCTGGAGTCCTCGGCACGGGAAGGACCTGGAGCTGTTGGAGCGAGCCCAGAGGAGGCCATGGAGATGATCAAAGGCCTGGACCACCTTCCCTATGAAGAGAGGTTGAGAGAGTTGGGGTTGCTCAGCTTGGAGATGAGGGGCTGATAGAAGCTGGGGTTGTTCAGCTTGGAGAAGACTTCAAGGAGACCTCGTTGCAGCCTTTAAATACTTAAAGGGGGCTGATAAGAAAGATGGGGAAAACTTCTTGGCAGAGCCTGTAACAACAGGACAGGGGGTGATGGTTTTAAACTAAAAGAGGAGAAGTTTAAACTAGATTTTAGGAAGAAATGTTTTCCTGTGAGGGTGGACGAAGCACAGGTTGCCCAGAGAAGTGGTGGAAGCCCCATCCCTGGAAGCATTCAAGGTCGGGTTGGATGGGGCTCTGAGCAATCTGAGGGACTTGAAGATGTCCCTGCTCATTGCAGTGGGGGCCTTTGGACTGGGTGACCTTCATGATCCCTTCCAACCCAAACCATTCTGAATCACCTCCTGCCTGTGGCCCAGCTCTTGCTGATGGGCTCTGTTGGGATGAGTGAAGGTGTTTCGAAAGCTGGAAGGAAATGTGCTTCTTCACAGAACATCGAGGACGTCCCATTGGCTGGAGGGCCAAGCAAAGCCTTGTCAGGAAGGAGCTGGGAAAGCTCTTCCCATCCCAGAGCCACGCAGACAGCAGATCACCAGGATGGGAGGAGCTCCAGCTGGAGGCAGACAGAGCTTTCTTACTGGAAGATCAATGAAGAGCCGTTCTCAGGACCATTTGCCAACCCACTGTTCTTCCTCAACTGCTGCATTCCAGCAAGAAATTTATTCCTGGCTCTCAGCAACAGAATGCAAAGAGAAGGATGAGCTTATCCCCCATAAAGAGAGCCCCCAGGGGAAAGGATGCCCAACAGCGCGCGAGGCTGAGCTGAAGAACTTCTGAGAAGGAGGTTTTTCCACTGAAAGTGATCTAATTTCCCACTGTCATTTTTCTTCGGGCTCTCTACAGACAGCACTTTTCATAAGAGAAGATAAATCTGGCACTTCCGAGCTCTTCTCTTTCATAGCAGAAAGGCAAAGAGATGCTGCAAGGGAACACCTGCAAAACTGACCCCAAAGAGTGGGGTTAATTGCACCCAAAGTACTCTTCCTCTTGAAGGCAATGTGGGAATTCCAGCTGGAGGGCTGACGAAGCCGAAGAAGCACCGGAAGAGTTCTTCGGATGAACACAAGGAGGAGCAAATCAGGAGAGAATGGTTAAATTCTGCAACTCTAAGTGCTGCAACAATTCTGTGTGGAGACTCCTGAGTGGACCAAATGCAGCACCCACGGGGAGAAGTCCTGCAAATCAGGCAGCTCGGTCCCACGACTCGTGGTCTGCAGAGGTTGGTTGCCTTGGGCGCAGCTCTTGTGTTCTTGGATCGTGTCAGAGCCGCGAGGCGCAGCTGGCTCAGCAGTGCTGAACAGGGGCAACAGGGGTTGGAGACTTCATGAAGGGGTTCAACAACCACCCCGTGCACGAGCAGGACCAGGGAGCAGATTGTGCCCCGGCCTCGGCATCGGTGAGGCCACACCTTGAATATTGTGTTCAGTTTTGGGACCCTCTCTACAAGAAAGACTTTGAGGGGATGGAGAGCGTCCAGAGAAGGGCAATGAGGCTGGGGATGGGCTGGAGAACAAGTCCTGTGAGGAGCAGTGAGGGACCTGGGGTTGTTCAGCCTGGAGAAGAGGAGGCTGAGGGGAGACCTTATAGATCTCTCTCGTGGCTGATGGGAGGAAGAGGGTAAGAGCAAGTAACTGACACCCAGTAGTGGGCCCGGGCAGCCAGGAAGGTCACCAGCATCCTGGCTTGGATCAGCCATGGTGTGGCCAGCAGGACCAGGAAAGTCACCCTTCTCCTGTACTTGGCAATGGTGAAGCCACACCTCAAATCATGGGTTCGGTTTTGGGCCCCTCACTCCAAGAAGGACATTGAGGGGCTGGAGAGTGTCCAGAGAAGGGAACAGAGCTGGGGAAGGGGCTGGAGAACAGGGGTTCTGGAAGTAGCTGAAGGACCTGTTTATCCTGGAGAGGAGGAGGCTGAGGGGAGACCTCATCCCTCTCTACGATTCCCTGAAAGGAGGCTGTAGAGAGGTGGGGGTTGGTCTCTTCTCCCGACTGATAGAACGAGAAGAAACGGCCTCAAGTTGCACCAGGGCAGGTTCAGATTGGACATCAGGAAAAATGTCCTCACTGAAAGGGTTCTCAGGCCCTGGCAGAGGTTCCCAGGGAGGTGGCTGAATCACCATCCCTGGAGGGGTTTAAAAGCCAGGCAGAAGAGGTGCTGAGGGATCTGGTTTAGTAGTGGACAGGGACGGTTAGACTTGGTCTTTTCTAACCAAACAATTCTTGGGTTCTGTGTGATGTGGGCAGAAGCCCCATGAGGTACTGGAAGGCCATTATAAAGTCTCCCTGGAGCCTTCTCCTCTCCAGGCTGAATAACCCCAACTCTCCCAGCCTGTCCTCATAGCAGAGGTGCTCCAGCCCTTGGATTATCTTTGTGGCCTCCTCTGGACTCGCTCCAACAGATCCACGTCCCTCCTGTGCTGAGGACTCCAGAACTGAATGCTGAGCTCCAGGTGGGGTCTCATGACAGATCTCTCTTCTTCCCTCTATATAGACTCCTCCATGTGGGAAGAAGGGCCATGATGGAGAAGGAGACAACAACTTGTGACTTCTCCTTGAGCTGACGTGGGGAAGAAGAGTAGGGAGGGAAGGACAAGATGAGGAACCCCGACCAATCCCTGGATAACAGAAGGATGAAGCTGCAGCTCTGAGGCTTTGGGATTTGTTGCAAGACTTGAGTATTGAACTACAGCACCTCCAGCCTTGCCCACTGCCCCAGGTCCTTCTACGAACGCAAGACCTCTCCCATGGCGAGTTCCCACGTCAGCCTGCCACGGTCAGAGGAGAGCAAGTCACACTTTTGCCTTCTTTGTTTAGTTTCTTCCTCTCCCAAACTCTATGATCCCAAATGAAAGAGGCTGGATTTGGGAAGAAGCCAACCAGCCAGAAAAACCCTGGAGATTATGTTCCCTTTTGAGGGTTCTCACTGTAACATCTCCTTCCTGGTTCAACCCCCTCTTGTCTTCTCTCTCTCTCTCTTGCTCCATAATTCCCCTCTTCTCTCCGACCACACTTCTGCTGCCAGAACAAGGAGTCATTCCTGCTGTGCATGGCCACAGCATTTTCCCTGACTTCAAGAGACTGAGCGACCTTCCTAGCTCACTGCACTGTCCTACAAACTTCAGCAGGACCCATCTCCACAGCAGAACAACCTGTCCTACCTTCTCCTGAGCTCCTGGCTCACAATCAGAGGCATCTGACCCGGAGCCGAGTGCCTTCATGCTCAGCAGCCTCTGCTCAGGAGGTGATGGGATGGAGAAAGCCACCAGCTTTGATGCCCAGTTGTCATTTACCGGGCCCCTGGTAGCACTCAAGAACTCAGAAGTGAGGTCCTCACCCAAAAAGTGCCAAGAAAAGAAGGACTCAGGAAGGACTCATCCTATTTCTCATTCCTCGCCGGTCCCCGATGAGCTGGGGGAGGGCACATTTGTGTTTAGTTTTCAGTTCCTGATTCCCAGTGCTGAGAACCAGCTCAACTTGGGAACCTCACCAACAACTCAAACCTGAACGTGGGCTTCAGGCTCTGCTTTCTGCCCGGTGCCAGCTCTGGTGATGGGGCTGAGAACCCCAGCACTGTGTCGGGCAGTGCCGGGTGAGTCTGAAGCCCAAGATCCACCAGACGTGGAGCAAAGTAGGGCTGAAGCTTTGTGCTTTAGGTGCAGGGGAAAAGGAGCAGAGTCTGCAGCAAACACCTGACCCTTTCTTCAGGTAAAGAGAGGGGAAACTGGCCCAGCAGGGTTTGAACTCATCATGATGACACCAAAGGTTGATCTACAGGGGCAGGAACCAGCTGATTACTACGCAGAGGGGACACCACGCTGCCAGGCAGCAGTGAGCACTTGTGCATTGGAGCTGGTGGAGCCTTGGAGCTCTTGTAGAACTGACTCTTCTTGCTTGAGTGCTCTAAAATCACCCTGGGGTTACAGCACCCACCCCGTTCTGGGGAGTTAAAGGCAAAAAAAATGTGCTAAGAAAACATTAAAGTTAAGGAGGGACCTGTGAAAGCCAGCATGGGTTGCATTTCCAGGTTCATTGGTGACCCTTTTGGACCAAGTCAGCAGCTAAACCTAACACTAACCCAAACCCAAACCTTAACCTGAACCCTTAATCCTAACCCTAACCCAAATCTTAACCTGAACCCTAAGCCTAACCCTAACCCTACCCCAAACCTTAACCAGAACCTGAACCTTAACCCCAACCGTAAGCCTTACCTTAACCCTACCCCTAGCTCTGACCCACAAATCTAACCCCTAACCCAAATCTGAACCCAAATCCTAACAAAACCCTAACCCTAATCCCAAAACCTAACCCCAATCCCAAGACCTAACCCCTAACTCAAACATGAACCCTATATTTAACCCTAACCCTACTCCTAACCTCTCCAGGCAGCAAAGGGGAGCAATGCTGCTGGCAATGGGTGCTGGGCAGAGGCAGTGCCTGGCCCTCTCCTGCTCATCTTTCCACAGCCCATGAGCTGCAGCCACCCTTTCCAGCCCTGGGAGCCCTGAGCTCAGCCCTGCCAAGGGGCCTGAGGCTGCCAACAGCCAGGACTCAGCTCCAGCAAACGCAGCAGAGCCTTGGCTTGTGCTTTCCTCTGGGCTGCAGCCCTCGTGCCGTGCTCAGGGTGTTGCAGTGATGTGGAATATTCACTCACCCCCTGCTCCCCATGCCCTGTGGTAGAGGATGCCCTTGCCAGGAGCTGTGCTCAGGGCTCGATAGGGTGGCTGCAACTCATGCTCAAGGTTGAGCAGGGATGCTCACTCACCCTGCTGGAGCTGAGCCCTGGCTGTTGGCAGCCTCGGGCTCCTCAGCAGGGGCTGAGCTCAGAGCTCACAGGGCTGAAAAGGGAGGGAGGCTGCAGCTCATACTTGGAGCTGGGCAGGGAAGCTCACCCTGCTGGAGCTGATCCCTGGTACTTAGGAGCCTCAGGCCTCTCAGCAGGACTGAGCTCAGAGCTCACAGGCCTGGAAGGGGCGGCTGCAGCTCATGCTTGGAGCTGGACAGGGATGCTCATGGGGCTGGAGCTGATCCCTGGCACTTGGCAGCCTCGGGCTCCTCAGCAGGCTGAGCTCCGAGCTCACAGGGCTGGAAAGAGCAGCTCCAGCTCATGCTTGGAGTTGGACTGGGATGCTCACAGGGCTGGAAAGAGCAGCTGCAGCTCATGCTCGGAGCTGGAAAGGGATGCTTGTGGGGCTGGAAGGGGCAGCTGCAGCTCATACTTGGAGCTGGACAGGGATGCTCATGGGGCTGGAGCTGAGACCCAGCTGTTGGCAGCCTTGGGCTCCTCAGCAGGACTGAGCTCAGAGCTCACAGGGCTGGAAAGAGCAGCTCCAGCTCAAACTTAAGAGTTGGACAGGAATGTTTGTGGGGCTGGAAGGGGCGACCCAAGCTCATGCTTGGAGCTGGGCAGGAATGCTCACAGTGCTGGAGCTGATTCCTGGTTGTTGGAAGCCTCAGGCCCCTTGGCAGGGCTGAGCTCAGAGCTCACAGGGCTGGAAAGGGCTCACAGGGCTGGAAAGGGCTCAGAGTTGGGCAGGGATGCTCAAGGGACTGGAGCTGAGACCCAGCTGTTGGCAGCCTCAGGCTCCTCAGGACTGAGCTCAGAGCTCACAGGGCTGGAAAGGGTGGTTGCAGCTCATGTTTGGAGCTGGACTGGGATGCTTGTGGGGCTGGAAGGGGCGGCCCAAGCTCATGTTTGGAGCTGGACAGAGATGCTCATGGGGCTGGAGCTGAAACCCAGCTGCTGGCAGCCTTGGGCTCCTCAGCAGGACTGAGCTCAGAGCTCACAGGGCTGGAAAGAGCTGCTGCAGCTCACACTCAGAGTTGGACAGAGATGTTTGTGGGGCTGGAAGGGGCGGCCCAAGCTCATGTTTGGAGCTGGACAGAGATGCTCATGGGGCTGGAAGGGGCGGCTGCAGCTCATGTTTGGAGTTTGTCAGGGATGCTCATGGGGCTGAGCCCTGGCACTTCACAGCCTCAGCAGGACTGAGCTCTGAGCTCACAGGGCTGGAAAGAGCAGCTCCAGCTCAAACTTAGAGCTGGACTGGGATGCTCACGGGGCTGGAAAGGGTGGCTCCAGCTCATGTTTGGAGTTTGTCAGGGATGCTCAGCCTGCTGGAGCTGAGCTCTGGCACTTTGCAGCCTCGGGCTCCTCAGCAGGGCTGAAATCCGAGCTCACAGGGCTGGAAGAGCAGCTCCAGCTCATGCTCGGAGTCGGGCAGGGCTGCTGGGAGTGGGTGAAACAATATCCACAGCTTTCACACAAACAGAGCTGTGGCAAGGGAGAGGAAACATCAGCTGACAGCCAGGGTCAGTCAGATGGTGCGGGACGGGAGCAGGCACTGCCATTGTCTGAAACACCAGCTCAGCACAACGGGGCTGAGCCAGGTCCCATTCAGCCTCCAAGCAGCCTCTCTGGGTGCTTTCTGCCCAGCTGGTGCTGCACCCTAACAACGTGGGGACAGGAGACAAACGTGAGCGGAGCGAATTCGCCCTGACCTGAGCCAAGCAGCACGAAGCTGCAGGAGGAGCTGAGCACCCATCACAGGGTGGCAGAGCTCCCCCCCCCCGGGTGCGATCCTGAACGCTCAGACGCTCTGTGACACCAGCAACAGGACTGAACGCATGAAGACATGGCCACATGTGATGACATGAGGACCCTCCCACCACTGACCGCACGCAAACAAGGCAAGATTTGCTGGGTAGAACCTCTCCAACCCTCTCCAGCTGGAGAAGTGCTCCAGCTCCAGCCAGATCTAGGGACTCTGCAACCTCCTGCCCCACCAGAAGGACCTAAACAGGTCAGATGGCTTCTGAGTCTCGCACACATCTTCTGAAAGCAGCCCAGGACTGGAGCAGAGCTGATCCCAGTGGGAAAGCATCCGTGTGGCAGCAACCACCAGCCTGGAGGAGTTTCCTAGTGCTGCCAGTCTGCTCTCCTGGGACTGGGCCCTGTCCACCTGGGCACCAGGAAGGGGACGCGGACTCGGAAACGTCAGCAGAAAATGACAAGTCAAAAATCAAACATGAGACTGCCCAGAGCTCTGCGGGGGCTCCGGGGCTGCGTTCACACGAGGAAGCAACACAGATGGAGGCAGCTATTTCATACAGACTAGGGCTAAAGAGACCAGGACAGACAGACAGACAGACAGACAGACACGGAGGAAGCACAACTAAGACCACAGAGCCGGCCATGCACGCTGGGGAAATTCACCCGATGGGCACCCAGCCCTGTGCCCCCCCCCCCAACCTCCCACCCTCCAGAGCCCAACAAGAGTGGATCAGAGAATCATGGAATGGGTTGGGTTGGAAGGGACCTCTAAGCCCAGCCAGTTCTGTCTTCCTGCTGTGGGCAGGGACATCTCCCATGGGATCAGGTTGCTCAAAGCCCCATCCAACGTGGCCTTGAACACCTCCAGTGTTCAAGAATCATGGAATGGTTTGGGCTTGAAGGGAACTCAAAGCCCATCCTGTTCCATGAGGGACACCTTCCAATGGATTGGGGGGCTCAAAGTCTCACCCAACCTGGCCTTGAACATCTCCAGGGATGGAGCAGCCACCACTTCTCTGAGCACCAGGGCTTCACCACCCTCACAGGAGAACATTTCTCCCTCAGATCTCATCTCAATCTCCCCTCTTTCAGCTCAAAACCTTTTCCCCTCACCCCATCCCTGCACTCCTTGATCAAGAACCCCTCCCAGTTGTCCTGTGGGCCCTGATTTCTGCATAGATCACCCCATGGGTAGGGAGATGGATCCCATGCTCAGGCCAAGGGACCCTGTGCAGGGAGGAACGGCCTCACTCAGGGTCTCATTGCCTGATCCAGCCATGGGCTTGTGAAGGGATTCCCAGCAGCTCTGGGGCAACTGAGATCTGCTGGGGTCACGGGTCCAGGAGCTGAGCCAGCAAGAACCTGGAAGGAGGTTGTAACCAGGTGGGTGCTGGGTCTCTTCTCCCAAGAAATGGACCCGCAGGATGAGAGGGAACAGCCTCAAGTTGCACCAGCAGAGGTTTAGATTGGATATTAGGATAAATTTCTTCACTGAAAGAGTGGTGAAGCCCTGGCAGAGGCTGCCCCGGGGCAGTGGTGGGGTCTCCATCCATGGAGGGGTTCAAAAACTGTGTTGCTGTGGCATCTCAGGACATGCTTTAGTAGTGGACAGTGGGGTTGGGTTGATGGTTGGATTGGATGATCTTAGAGGTCTTTTCCAGCCCTAATGATTCCATGATTCTATGATGTGGAGACCTGCTGGGGTCAAGAGCTGAGGAGCAGCAAGGACTTCTCCAGCTAGGAGAAAAGTGGGGTTGGTTTTCCACACCAGGATTTCCCTACAGTTGTCTTGGATAAACACTTATCCATGGTTTAGGTCCATGCTGACAGTGCCACCCCTGGGGACAGCGTAGGTCACCCCCTGTGGGGCACCAGGTCGAGCTCCTGAGGCTCTGGGGTACCTGGCAGGGGCAGCACTGGCTGATGTCAGGGTGGGAAGAGCACAAGATGCTGCCTCCTCTGTCTCATGGGATTTTTCTTCTCCAGTAGGTGACTTTGGGACACACCAGGCCTGGGGAATCAGGGAAGGGGGAGCCTTGTGCACCCGGGGGGAGCTGCTGGGGCTCAGAGAGGGATGGTGCCCCTTGGGGCGGCTCAACCTCAGCCTTGCTGGGCTCCCTCCCCACACTTCCTTCTGGAAGTCCCTTCCACCCTTCTCAGGGCCTCTTCCCACCCTTCTCGGGGTCTCTTCCCACCCTTCCTGAGGTCTCTTCCCACTCTTCTCAGGGTCTGTTTTCCACCCTTCTCAGACTCTCTTCCCACCCTTCTTGGAGTCCCTTTCCACCCTTCCTGAGGTCTCTCCTCACTCTTGTTGGGATCTCTTCTCTCATCTTTCTTGGCATCCCTCCTCACCCTTCCTGGGGTCTCCCCTCACCCTTCCTGAGGTTTTTCCTCACCTTTCCTGGGGTCTCTTCCCATCCTTTATAGGGTCTCTTCCTACCCTTCTTGGGGGTCCCTCCTCACCCTTCTTGGGGTCCCTTCCCACCCCTCCTGAGGTTTCTCCTCACTCTTCTTGTGGCCTCTTCCCCATCCTCCCTGGGCTCTCTTCCCCACCCTTCCTGAGATCACTTCCCCACCCTTCTTTGGGTCCCTCCCCACCCTTTCTGAGGTGTCTCCCCACCCTTCGTGGGGTTTCTTCCCCACCCTCCTTGGGGTTTCTTCCCCACCCTTCCGGAGGTCTCTTCCCACTATTCTTGGAGTCCCATCTCACCCTTTCTGAGGTTCCATCTCATCCTTCCTGGGGCCTCTCCTTACCCTTCTTGTGGCCTCTTCCCCATCCTCCCTGGGCTCTTCCCCACCCTCTTGGGGTCCCTCTTCACCCTTCTTGGGGTTTCTTCCCCACCCTTCTTGGGGTCCCTCCCCACCCTTTCTGAGGTGTCTCCTCACAATCCTTGGGGTTTCTTCCCCACCCTTCTTGGGGTCCCTCCCCACCCTTCCTGAGGTCCCTTCTCACTATTCTCAGAGTCCCATCTCACCCTTCCTGAGGTCCCATCTCACCCTTCTTGAGGTCTCTCCTCACCCTTCTTAGGGTCCCTCCTCACCCTTCTTGGGGTCTCTCCTCCCCCTTCTTGTGGCCTCTTCCCCATCCTCCCTGGGCTCTTTTCCCCACCCTTCCCAGGATCCCTTCCCATTCTTCCTGAGCTCTCTCCTCACTCTTCTTGGGGGTCTCTTCCCACCCTTGCTGGGCTCCACAGGACAGAGCTGTGCCGAGAACCCCCTCCCCTGCGCATCCCCTTACTGGACGTCCCCTGGGCAGCCACGATGGTGCCGGACGGTCTTTGGTCCCAATCCCATGGGATCCCAAAGGGAATTTCCCTCAGCTTTCACCTAGGAGCAGCAGCACACGACGACACCACAGCACAGGACATGCTACTGGGGGAAGGGGGGGGGCGAGGGGGCACACCAAAGGTGGGGCAGGGGGACACTCTCGGCCGGTTGGGGAGAAGGGGAAGCGGGACGGGGCCCGGGGAAGACAGAGGTGACTTTTGCTTATGGGATGAGAACGTGCTCACTTACACAACTCGCCCACCCTCCGGAGGCCAGAGGCGGTTCTAGAACAGAGCAGCGTGGACATGCAGATGGAGAGCAGGAAGAGAGGCAATGAGAGAGAATGTTAGCTCCGGTCCCCGGGGCAGCAACGAGACGGAGAAGAGCAAATGGACTTCATCAGGTGGTACTGCAGGAGCCTGGCCACGTCGCGATGCCTCGGCACGGCTTGGGGTGAAGCGGGGTGGGAGGGCCTCCGGTGCCAGGGATGGGGCAGAACCTGTGGCACCCGTAAAGGCTTCACCACCTGAGGCCAGGGTCAGCGAGGGGACCCAAGGAATGGTTGCCAAAGGGCTTTTATCTTTTTTTTTTTTTTTTTTTTTTAGGTAGGGGTGGTGCCCAGGGAAGGTCAGGATGTTCCACGTTGGCCGAGGTTCCTACAGAAAATGGGACATTCATAATCGCATGGATTCAACAGCCAAAGCCTGAACGATCGACAGTGCTTGGGAGGGGGAAGAGGGGGGGGGGGGGGAAGAGAGAGAAGGGAGGGAGAAAGACAGAGACTTGGGGGAGGGCAGAGAGGGAGGGGAAGGGACCAACATAGGCGTGAGAAATAAAAAGTGCCCCACAGCAAGAACGAGAAAGAGCGCAAATACAGTTCAACATCTCCTCTGACTTCACCCCGTGGCCGTGTTGAGTGGTTCCCCCTTGGTGATGGTGAGAACAGCTACAGCTAAAGGTGAATTGGGGGCCTTGCAAGTGAGGGAGGGTTTCCCAGAGGGGATAATCACAGCTGCCCTGCTGGGGACGTTGGTTTGAGTCCCTCACTGAGGTCTGGGTTGTGTTCCAAGGAGCAGGAGGGAGATGCTGCAGCCTGAGAGACCTCACCCCAGTATCCTGGGTGCTGAGCTTTCCAAACCTTCTTGGGCATCACCAAAGCCCTCAACTGTGGCTGTTGGGAGGGAGGAAGAGGCTTTGTCTCACCCAGATGACAGGGCAAGGGCTCCTCAGCTCCTGACCAACAGGGGCTGAGGCTGCCGGCACTGGTTGGGTTTGGCACGGGGGCCACAACCACCGAACGATCGCTGCTTGCACTCGGATTTTATCACCTGGCTGCGGGAAGAAGGGGGGAGAAATGGTCAGGAGCTCTGCAGGGAGCAGGGCCACCTCGCTCGGGCAGCTTGGCCAATCAGGGGCTGCAGAGGGACAGCAGTCACGTGGCTGCTGCGGGGCAGGGACAGCAGCACCAAGGGAGGATCCAGCGCTGCTCCAGCTCAAGGATCAGCATTGCTTCATCTCAAGGATCCAGCGTTGTTCCAGCTGGAGGATCCAGCACTGCTCCAACTCAAGGATCAGCACTGCTCCAGCTGGAGGATCCAGCACTGCTCCACCTGGAGGATCCAGCACTGCTCCAACTCAAGGATCAGCACTGCTCCAGCTGGAGGATCCAGCACTGTTCCAGCTGGAGGATCCAGCACTGCTCCAACTCAAGGATCAGCACTGCTCCAGCTGGAGGATCCAGCACTGTTCCAGCTGGAGGATCCAGCACTGCTCCAACTCAAGGATCAGCACTGCTCCAGCTGGAGGATCCAGCACTGCTCCAGCTGGAGGATCCAGCACTGCTCCAACTCAAGGATCAGCACTGCTCCAGCTGGAGGATCCAGCACTGTTCCAGCTCAAGGAGAAGCACTGCTTCATCTCAAGGATCCAGCACTGCTCCACCTGGAGGATCCAGCATTGCTCCAGCTGGAGGATCCAGCGTTGTTCCAGCTCAAGGATCCAGCACTGCTCCAACTCAAGGATCAGCACTGCTCCAGCTGGAGGATCCAGTACTGTTCCAACTCAAGGAGAAGCACTGCTTCATCTCAAGGATCCAGCACTGCTTCATCTCAAGGATCCAGCACTGCTCCAGCTGGAGGATCAGCATTGCTTCATCTCAAGGATCTAGAGCTGCTCCATCTGGAGGATCCAGCACTGCTCCAGCTCAAGTATCCAGTGCTGCTCCAGCTGGAAGATCCAGCGCTGCTCCAGCTGGAGGATCCAGCACTGCTCCAGCTCAAGGATCCAGCGCTGCTCCAGCTGGAGGATCCAGCACTGCTCCAGATGAAGGATCCAGTGCTACTCCAGCTGGAGGATCCAGCACTGTTCCAACTCAAGGATCCAGCGCTGCTCCAGCTCAAGGTTCTAGTGCTGCTCCAGCTGGAGGATCCAGCACAGTTCCAGCTGGAGGATCCAGCACTGCTCCAGCTCAAGGATCAGCATTGCTTCATCTCAAGGATCCAGAGCTGCTCCAGCTGGAGGATCCAGCACAGTTCCAGCTGGAGGATCCAGCACCGCTCCAGCTGGAGGACCCAGCTTGGAGCTCACAGCAGAAGTGTTGGGGCAGCCGTGGGCGTGCTGGCCAGCTGAGAGGGACATGTGTTTATCCCCTGGGGATCCACCTCTGGGGACAGTGGCCTGGCTGTGTCACTGTGACCAACCCCCTGTGCTGGAGGAGTGATGTAGAAGAGCAAGAGGACTTCTAAACCTGCTTGGAATTCTCTCCCTCTCATGCTTTCCCACACTAAAGGATCTCAGCATCCACCTATGTTTTCCTTGGGCAATTCCTTCAGCCAGGAGCTCTCACCTGCTGGTGCTCCACGGAACAGAGAATCAGGAGCAAAACCTGGGTGTCAGGAAATACTTCCAACAGTGAGGTTCTGGCAGGGTCAGAGCATGACAGACCTTGACTAAACCTTCTACCTCTCATGGCAGCAAACCTGATTCGGCCTCCTCTGATCTCTCTTTTGCAGGAAAAGGAAATTTAGGGCTAATATCCATAGCAGACTTCCCAGTCTGTGCTTCACCTTGGGACTCTCCAAGCCTATCTCCTCCCAAACCCGTGCTGCAAAGGGTGCGCAGAACTGCTCTGAGCACAAAGGCTGCTTCACTTCCTGTTCCTCAGGATCATGGAATGGTTTGGGTAGGAAGGGACCTCAAAGCCCATCCAGTTCCACGAGCAGGGACACCTTCCACTGGATCAGGGGGCTCCCATCCAACCTGGCCTTCAACACCTCCAGAGATCTGTGACGTCTGGCCCAGCTTGACCAGAGAGGCAGTGGATGCCTCATCCCTGGAGGTGTCCAAGGCCAAGGTTGGGTGAGGGCTTTGGGTGACCTGATCCAGTGGGAGGTGTCCCTGCCCATGGCAGGGGGTTGGAACTGGGTGGGCTTTGAGGGCCCTTCCAGCCTAAACCCATTCTGTGACTCTATGATCCTCTGGGCAGCCAGGGCTTCACCACCCTCACAGGAAAATACTTCTCCCTAAGATCTCATCTCAATCTCCCCTCTTTCAGCTCAAAACCCTTCACCTCATCCCATCCCTGCAATCCTTGATCAAGAGCCTCCCCCCAGCTTTCCTGGAGCCCCTTTCAGGCTTGGGAGGCTGCTCTAAGTTCTCCCTGGAGCCTTCTCCTCTCCAGGCTGAACAACTCCAACTCTCTCACCCTGTCCTTTTATGGGAGGTGCTCCAGCCCTTGGATCATCTCCGTGGCCTCCTCTGGACTCGCTCCAACAGCTCCATCTCCTTCCTTCTTGTTTCCCTCGTCTTTCTCCAGACAAGAGGAAAAGCCTCTTTTCTGTGCCTTCCACTTCCAGTTCCCCAAAGCCCTGAAAGCAACAACCCTCAGAGCTCTTCTCTTGCCCTTGGGTGACAGAACATCTGCACCGTGCGCTGGGACCAGCAATGAGTGAACCCTCAACCTAACTCTTCCCTTTCTTGGGGCCGCTTCGACACTGACAACTGGCTTGGTGGGACCTGGAACTCTTCTGGACAACCCCTCACACCTCTTTCCAAGTCTGGCTCTGGACAAGCATGAGGCAGAGTCACGGTTTGCTCTTCTACTCACTGGGAGGGATGAGGGGATGAGCTGTGATTAGTAGATGTTAGTGACCGATGAGGAGAAGCCAGCTGTGCTTGCTGTGACACGGACACATGCGGAGACCTGCTACCCACAATGCCCCTGTCTCCTTGTAGGCAATGTCCATCAACATCAAATCCAGATGTTCCCGGCCACCAGAGGCAGGAAGCAATGAGCTGGTGTCGCATCCGTGCATCACCTCGGATCTAGGGATGCATTTCCCTGCAGGAGGTGCTCTCTCAACTGCTACATTTTCAAGGCACCCTCTAGAAACCCTTGCTTTTCCAACCACCCAACCTCCACCAGCTTCTTTCTAAACCAGCTTCTGCTTTCCCACTCCCTTGCTGCCTGCAGAGCGACATCTACGTGGAAAAGCCGCAGAGGAAGGGGGAAAACCAGGCTCGGGAATGCCCCATCCTCAGCCTGCTGGGAACGCTGGGAAAACACCATGGCAACCAGAAGGGCAGAGAATCCTCCAGCAACGCTGCTCTGAGCTGCCAGGAGAACGTGTGGCCCCTCTGCAGAACACCTCCAGGAGCAGAAGCCTCCTCCCACACCAAGGGGGAGTCCACAGAGAGAGAAAGATGCCTTTTTAGTTCCCTCCTGCGATGGGAAAAGCAGGATGGAGACCTGCCAAGCCTCCCGTCACGGGATTGCAGGGTGCTTTCCCTCTTTGCTGGCTGCACCTGATACTTGGGGAAAGGTGGGGTGCTTGGGGGGTGTAGGGGGGGTGCTGGCAGGACAGCAAATTGGCTGGTCCAGGCAGGGCTGTGGAGATTCCCTGCTTGACATCGCCAAACGATGCTGCTGAGGAGATTCAGCCCCTGCCCGGGGCTCTGCTGCTCAACTGGAAAACCCTCTCCTCTCCAAACCTCAAAGGACCCTCCCCAGCAGCCCCAAAACCCCTCTGTAGGGAAGGTGCTGAGAAGAGCAGAGCTCAGCTGGCTTCATCCCTGCCCGTCTCAGCTCTACTTTGTGGAAAGAGAAGCTCAGCTCTGCTTTGGGGATGAGTTTAGACACCAGGAAGAGACAAAAAGCCTACAAGGAAACAGGGGGTTGTATCTGCAGCAGCTGAAAGCTCGCACCATTTAACTGAAACAGAATTAATTGATGAGGTTATATAGAAAGAGGTAGCTTTACCCTAGGAGCTAAATGCCTAAAGGGCTTATTTTTCTTCTCTCTCTCTTTCAGATCTGTAGAGATACAAAGCAGTTGTGGGTTTCCAGAACAGCACCTGAAAAACTCAGTTTGGCATCTAAAATTCTGCTTCACACGATACGTTTTGGCACGTTCGGCTGTCGCTTAAAGATAAACAGAGAAGCAAACAAACAAACACACACAAAAAAAAGCCCCACCCCTCCCTCCCCATCCTCTACCCCAGGGTTCTTGGCTTCGTTCCTCAAAGCAGAGCCGTGTTGACATCTCAGCTGCTTCTGGCTTGAGTCAACGTGAGCTGAAAGGGCTGGTGGAGCAGCATCGAGCCCCGTCAGCGGAGGTGGGAGGTTGGGATGGGAGCGTGATTACGCTCAGCGAGGAATGACAGAAGCCTGAAGGAGGTTGGATGGGCACGGGAGAAGGGGCCACGAGATGCCACCTCGAACACGGGGGCACGTTTAAGGCGTGAGTCACCCCTGAAGAGCACGAGTTCAGCCTCTGGTGCTACTGCAGCTCTCCAGTTGGCATTTGCATCGCTGGCTGTGACTCACTGGGTCACTCATTAGAAACGAACAGCTCTCATTCGTTAGCATCAGCCCTTCTTGGAGAAGTGGATGGCTCTTCACACTCCTCTGAAGCTGCTTCTGCTCTGCCCCTGGGACCTTGGGAAGTTCAAGCCAGGGAGACGCCAAGACGGTTGGTCCTGCTCCCACAGCTCAGCTTAGGATCACAGAAACATCCGGTTGGAAAAGACCTCTGAGATCATCGAGTCCAACCGTCCCTGTCCCCTCACTAAACCATGTCCTAAAGAAACTCATTCACCTGCCTTTTAAACCCCTCCAGGGGTGGGGACTCCACCACCTCCCTGGGAGCCTCTGCCAGGGCCTGAGAACCCTTTCCAGGAAGGAATCCTTCCTGATGTCCAATCTGACTCTGCCCTGGGGCAACTTGAGGGCATTTTCTCTTGTCCCATCTCCTGTCACTTGGGAGAAGAGACCAACCTCCACTTCACCACAACCTCAGGCAGTTGTGGACAGGGATGAGGTCTCCCCTCAGCCTCCTCTTCTCCAGGCTGAACAACCCGAGGTCCCTCAGCCACTCCCACAACCCCTGTTCTCCAGACCCTTCCCCAGCTCCGGTCCCGCTCCAGCCCCTCCAGGGCCTTCTTGGAGTGAGGGGCCCAGAACTGACCCCAGGATTCCAGGTGTGGCCTCACCAGTGCCCAGTCCAGGGACACAATCACCCCCTGCTCCTGCTGCCACCCCATGGCTGATCCAAGCCAAGATGCCATTGGCCTTCTTGGCCACCTGGGCCACTGCTGGCTCATGTTCAGCTGATGTCAACCAGCACCACAGCAGCAAAGGTTGCTGTGGAGTGGGACATTGGATCTTCAAGGCCTCACGTCAGCCTTCAGAGCCGCGCAAGAGGAGCTCCCGGTGGAGCTGAGTTCGTGCATCTCCAACTCAAGGGTCATTGCTTATTTCCACGGGATGGGGCTGGAGAACAAGTTCTACAAGGAGTGGCTGAGGGACCTGGTGTCATTTAGCCTGGAGAAGAGGAGGTTGAGAGGAGACCTGTCTACAACTGCCTGAGAGGAGGTTGTGGTGAGGTGGGGGGTTGGCCTCTTCTCCCAAGTGATAGAACAAGAGGAAATGGCCTCAAGTTGCACCAGGGAAGGTTTAGACGGGATATCAGGAAAAATTTATTCACTGAAAGGGTTCTCAGGCCCTTACAGAGGCTGCCCAGGGAGGTGGTGGAGTCCCCATCCCTGGTGGGGTTTAAAAGATGGGTTGATGAGCTTCTAAGGGACATGGTTTAGTAGCGGACAGGTTGGACTCGATGATCTAAAAGGTCTTTTCCAACCAGGTGATTCCATGATCCCATGAATGAAAGCTGGCACTGGCACCACCAAAGTGCTTGGTGGTGAACCTGGTGAGTGCTGTGTCTCACCACTGCTTTGGGAGGAGAACCTTCCTTGGACAACTGGCAGAGCTCCCCTTGCCGCGCTCAGCCCCGGCCGCTCACACCGGGCTGAGAAGGGGTTCAATATCACCTCTACCAATTGCCTGAACTCTGACCTTATGTTCTCATTCTCAGTATTTCTTGGCCTCTTTCTCAGTCCCTCTTGTCAAACGTCCTCCTCTGGAAGACCGTCTTGGAAGGAGATACAGCCAGAGTTAGAGTTACGGAGGAAGGATTGTCTTCTCTTCCCGGGGGTCCCCGCCAGGACCCTCCCAGACCTCTGCAAGAGAAACGCACCAGGGCCTGCACTGCAGCCAACGCGTCCAAAGAGAAGTCCCCTGCTCTTCCATGGAACTACTGTAAATTCAGAATTTAATTGGCCTAGAAGGAAATTCCAGCAGCAGAACCCACCACCACGTGGAAGCTGCTCTGCACCTCCAGGATGGCTCCTGCCAGGACCCCTTGTCGTCCCCAAGTTCTGGGAACTCCAGGAGACCCTGGCTCACGGCTCTTTTTGGAGCAGAGCTCAATGAGTGGCAGAAAGAGCAGCCTTTTGGTCCTGCAGAGGGCTCAGACCTGGCTACAGCATCACCTGGGCTTTCAGGAGGCCTGGCCAGAGGGACACAGCAGCCTCCAGCCCCTGGAGGGGATCCCAAGGGCTGGTGGTGGCCACGGT
Source organism: Tapera naevia (assembly GCA_033556795.1). Classification (NCBI taxonomy): domain Eukaryota; kingdom Metazoa; phylum Chordata; class Aves; order Cuculiformes; family Neomorphidae; genus Tapera; species Tapera naevia. The sequence goes on along the minus strand of JAUMJJ010000178.1, from coordinate 160,051 downwards.
CCCACCTCACTCCTCCTTTAGCAGCGCTGCTGTGCCAAGGGGAGCTGTTGTGGGAGGTTTTGGGAACACCATCCTTCTCAGGACAGGTCCAGGCACTGGAAGAACGTGCCCTGAACTGGGTCACCTCAGCTCTTCTAACTGCTCTGTGCATTATTTTCTGAATTTACAGCAATTTCATCAAAGAGAGGCATTTTCCCCCCACGAAGGAGAGCGGCCAACGTCGTTAAATATTCTAATTCCAGCTGACTTCCTGGGAAATATTTCAAGTCTTTGACATCGATTGGGAGCACAAAAATTTCAGAGATGAAAGGCCTTGGCTTTCAGAAAGAGAAATGAGGGCGTTGAACTCCACAGGACTGTTGGAAATGCCCAATTATTGGTGGCAGGGTGGGTGAGGAGAGGATGGACTGCGCATCCCCGGTGTGGGAGGGTGGGGTTCCCACAGGAGGTGACACCCAGCCATGGGGTGGGAGCTTCAGCAGCTCCTGAGGGAGATGGGGGTGAGGGAAAGCAGAGGAACCAAGGGTGGAGGACACGAGGGAAGAGGAGGGAGAAGGGGTGTCCCTCTGGAAAGCTGGGTACGCCTGGCATGGGCGATTGGTTTGAGATGCCGAGCCTGGTGGCCACGAAAAGGTGGCGAGGTCCAGGTTCTCCAGCATCACCCAAGATCTGCAAAGTCAGCACTTTTCAGGAACACGAGGCACGCCGTGCCTGATTTCAGAAGGGTCCCCAAATGGATTCAAACTTGAGGACCCCGTGGTCCTCAACTGAGCAGTGTGAGAAGAAAGGACCACGCGTGGGACACTGGGCTCTGGGGAACGGCCATAACCTGCATCTGGGGCCAAATCTGGAGGGACAGAACGTCACAGCAAGGTGAGATCCAGAGATTTGGTTTCACGCTGAGGTCATAACTACAAGTTTGGTTCCTCCCAAGGGGTAGAGGCACTTGGAGCACCAGCACGAGCAGGAGGACATGGGGCAGCTGAAGGATGGAGCGACAGGAACGCTCTCCTGGGTTTATGTCAGGATGGGACCCTCTGGGCTACAGCTTGAAATGTCACCAGCTGAGCCACCGCCGCATGGACTTGGAACTCATCACCGGGATGATCTGGTTAGAAAAAGCTTTCCAAATCAGGGTTCCTCTGAGTTCAGAGCTTCCCTGCTGAACTGGCACCCAGCACCCACCCTCTGGGGACATCAGTGGCACCATTTCACTGTGGCTTTAGGACGTGGTTGCATCCTCAAAGGGTTGAGCGAGACCAGAGATTTTGGGGTCAATTCCTGCCATAACGTTAAGTTTCAAAGCCTTGTCAGGGTTCGCTTTCAAACCTTGGGCTCCAATTTAGAGGTTTTGGAGTGAATTTAGTTTAACAGATGTCGGGGTGAAAGTGTGGGGCAAAGGGGCTGCTGGGCAGAACGAGCACCGGGTGCTGGCAGATCGGTGGGTGGCCCACGTAGGACACCCAAGGGACATGGAGGGGGTCCGAGCTGCTCGGGGAGCCTGATGGTCACAACTCCAGCATGGGAGAAGGAACCACCATCTCCTGCGTGTTGTGAGGGATGATGAAACCAGAGGAGGACTTTGCAAGAGGAAGAGGCTCCTGCATGTCGTGGGGTCCTTCTGATGTGTCCTTTCGGATCTCCTGGGCTGGTTGGGCGCCACATAGAGGAGAACAAGGGCTGAGAGGATCTACTGCACTTAGAGATGCCTCTGAGCCAGGGGCCAACCCAACGCCAGGAAGGTGGGCCAGGGGAGGGTTGGGTTGGATATTAGGAAGAGGTTCTTCAGCCAGAGGGTGCTGGAGCCCTGGAACAGCTCCCCAGGGAAGCAGTCACTGACAATATTCCAGGGTTTGGCCAAGACCCTCAGCCCCACGGGGTGACTGTTGGGGTTGTCCTGTGCAGGGCCAGGAGTTGGACTGGATGGGCCTGGTGGCTCCCTTCCATCTCAACTCATTCCACCATTCTATGTCCTGAAGACCTGCATGAGCCAGCGCCGCAGGATACGACCGCTGCGAGCGCCCATGGGAGGGAACACCCGGCTGCACCCCCTGCCCGGAGCAACACGGACCCTCCACCTCAGCCAAAACCCCTCCTCGCTGGTGACCAGAGCTGCCTGGTCCAGCCACGGCGCTGAGCGCTGCCTCAACGACCAAAGGTGGTGGTGCTGTGTCCTAAGGGCTGTCACCAACGCCCTCGTGCCGGCTCCTGCCCAGCAGCGACCGACCAGAGCTCTGACGCGTGACCTGACAACATTTGGAGATCCTTCGAAATGAAAAGCGCTCGAGAAACACCCGTTGGAATTCATCGTGGAGCAAACAACCCAGGACTAAACCAGAGCAGCTCAACGACAGCTTCTGGAGACAGAGGAAGGGACACGACTCACCGGGAAGACCATTTAAAGGGCAAAAGCAACAGCGCGAGCTCGCGCGGAGAAGGAGCCACGAACAAATCACACCCACGTCTGGAAAGCACCACCTCAGCACCGCCTCTCCCCGAGCTGAGGAGCCCCAACATCTCTGAAAGTGCCCTTCCAAACACACCCTAGGGTGCTCGGCACGGCCCGAGCCCTGCGCCCCCCCCATCCCATCCCCGGTGTCTTACCGTGCCGCGACCACCGGTGACTTCTTCCCGGGATCTAAGGTGGACCCGGCTGGTTCCTCCCCCAGTGATCGTGTATCCTTATTCAGTTGCTGTAGTCGGGAACTTAGCTCACTGATCACAGTTGGCTTGTCATCGTCAGCCCCATGGATTGGCCTGCTCTCCATGGGGTCCCCCCATAGCTTGGACCTTCTCTGAAAGAGGTAGCGTGGCCGGCCAATGCTGGCTGACGCCAGAGTGGCCGCATGTTGCTGGGAGATGAGCTCGCTGTCCGAAGACTGCTTCAAAAGTGGGTCCCTGAAAGTAACTGGCCCCTTGCTGAGCTGGGACTTGAGTTTTGGCTTTGGAGGCACTGGTGGCTTCTCGAGTATAAAAGTTTGTCCATCCGCAAAGGAAGTGTATGTGTCAGTAGGCTCCCCGCTCTCTGAGGACAACGTAGACATGCTGGAGACCGTCGAGATGGTGCTTGTGGTCTCCAGGTGATGGTCACTTGAACTTCTGGTGTCCACCTCTTCCACTCCCGAGTCTGCAGCAGACTCCGGGGCTACGGGGGCATCAGAGGGCTTCCCTGAGGGTGTTCCGCCAGTGGTAGAAGGTGCTACTGCTGCCGCTGGTATGGATGGCGTGCTGGGCGTAGCCAGGTGGCTCACAGGTGTGCCAGGGGTGGTGACCAGTACCCCGTTTGCAAACTCATCTGGTGGAGGCACCAGCCCTATCTTGGCCAGCTCCTCCCTGGTCTCTTCGTCGCTTGAAGACAACTGAGCCGGCGGAAGCGTAACCGTGTAGGGCTCCACTTCTTCCTCCGAACTCCCTTGTCCCAACGTCTTGTCCGAGGCCGGACTGACCGGAGGCTTTCCCACGGGACTGGGCTGGGTCTCGACTTTGGGGGTCTCTGCAGGTTCTGTGCATGCTTCAGGGACAGCTGGTTTCTCCTCTTTTATCTCAAGTCCTATCTCGTCTTGGCCATTACTTGTGGCATGAACCATGATGAGGCCAGCGGTCTTCTGCTGCGATGTATCCACTATGCTAATAATCATGGACTTCTTGTCTTCTTGTTTCTTCTCCTCCTTCCCAGGTGTTTCCACTCTTGCCTCAGTTTCCTTTCTCAACGTGGACGGAGTCCCCCACTGGCTCTTCGCAGGGGTCAAAGTCCCGGAGTCTGTTCCAATGGCCCCTTTGCCTCCGGGTGAGTACGCAGGGGACACCAAGCCCTCCAACTCCCCCCTCTCTGGTTCTTTGGTTTGGATGTCCACAAACAGGGGTGCTGCTCTCTCTGAGTCTGGGCTGTGGATCGGGGTGGGCGACCGGGATGGGACTTGAGTCGAGAGGGCCCGTTCCCTTGCGGCCAGCGCAAGCGCCAGTGGTGAGTTCGGATCCAAGGGCTTTCCCGTTAGGGGGTGGATGAACGTTGAGGATGAGCTGCTAATTAATGGCTTTAAAGCTGAGACAGGGGAAGGCAGTAGAACATCTCGGCTTCCTAACAACCGCTCATCGATGGACCTGGACTGCTGCAAGGATGGCATCTCGCTGCTGGGGGGGGTTCCTTCAATGGCCCCGACTGAGAGGAAGACAGTGGATTTCCGCCTCTCGTCCAGACGCCGGTCCCGGTCCTTCATGACTCCGGCGATGGCAGTGGCAAAGGGGATGCTCGTGGTTTCAACCTGAGCAATGCCAGTGTGGTGCTGGTATTCCACACCGCTCAGGCGATGGCTCCTGCGCGTGGGAGAGGGCTCCCTCGTAAAGCCTCCGGTGATGGACAGCGCGGCTCTCTCCTGCGCATCCTCCACTTGTAACTGCTTCACGAGAGGACTCTTCTTCCTCTGTGGCTTGGTGGGAGCGAAGAGGCTGACGTTGAACTGCCCCATGTTGGCGTAAGGGTTGTCAATCACCCTCCCCTTCCTCTTCAGCTTCTCCGGAGGGGTTGCGGAGGGGCCAGGCCGGGGGATCTCTGTTGGCTCCACGGGAAGATGAGAGGAATCCTGGAGGATTATCATGGATCGGGCCCTCTTCTGCCTTTCAGGGTAAGGAATGGAAGTCCTCGCCTGATCGTACATCTCGGCTGCGCTGATGACCTGGGGGAGTCCGTGGAGTTTGGCCTCCAGGCTTGGCTTAAAGCTTGATCGTATGGTGTCGTAAGCTCTTCCTGGGGGTGGAGGCGGTGAGAAGGATGGGGGGGGGGCTGTGTCAAAGTAGTATGGAGAAGGAGGTGGGGGTGGGGCTGTTTGAGGTGGTGGTGGAATCCCATGGCCTTCCCTAACAGTGTCTTGCATCGATGTGCTCCGGGGAAACTTCCCATCCAGCAAAGAAGCAGCAAGTTTCTCGTCTTCACCTGGAAAGGCAAGAAGAAGAATGAAGTCAGAGAGGACAACTCCAGAGAAGCCAAAGTGCAAGAATCATCACAAACTGGATACAGAATCACAGAATGGTTTGTGTTGGAAGGGACCTCCAAGCCCATCCAGTTCCAACCCCCTGCCATGGGCAGGGACACCTCCCACTGGATCAGGGGGCTCCAAGCCCCATCCAACCTGGCCTTGAACACCTCCAGGGATGGGGCAGCCACAGCTTCCCTGGGCAACCTGGACCAGTGCCTCCCCAACCTCACAGCAAAACATTGCTTCCAAAAATCTTATCTCAGTTTCCCCTCTTTCAGCTTAAAACCCTTCCCCTCATCCCATCCCTGCACTCCCTGATCCAGAGCCCCTCCCCAACTTTCGTGGAGCCCCTTTCAGTCCTGGGAGGCTGCTCTAAGGTCCCCCCAGAGCCTTCTCCTCTCCAGGCTGAACAACCCCACCTCTCCCAGCCTGTCCTCACAGCAGAGGTTCTCCAGCCCTTGGATCATCTCCGTGGCCTCCTCTGGACCTGCTCCAACAGCTCCATCTCCTTCTGCTGTTGGGGATTCCAGAGGTGGCCCCAGGGCTCCAGGTGGGGTCTCCCCAGAGCGGAGCAGAGGGGCAGAACCCCCTCCCTCCCCTCTGCTCCCACTGCTCTGGGTGCAGCCCAGGACACAGGGGGTTTCCGGGCTGCGAGTGCTTGTTGTGGCTCATGTGGAGCTTCTCACCCACCAACACCTCTGAGACCTTATTTTTGACATCCCTTTCCTCCCCCCACCTCATTCTCTTGCTGAGGCAACTTTCCACTTCCTCTTTTATTTGCGGTGTGCAAGCATTTGCAGTTCAGCTCACGTTCACTTGGTGAAGAATCACAGAATCATAGGATGACCTGAGTTGGAAGGAACCCATAATGACCACTGAGTCCAACTCCTGTCCCTGCACAGGACAACCCCAACATTCACCCCGTGGGGCTGAGTGCATTGGTCAAAATATTTGGAATATTGTCAGGCTGGGACTGCTTCCCTGGGGAGCTCTTCCAGGGTTCCACCACCCTCGGGGTGAAGAACCCTTTCCCAAACTCTCAGAATGCCTCACATGGTTTTAAATGCCTCAACCTGTGCCCAGCCCCTTCCAACCAGGCTGAACGCTTCCCAGAACCAACTCAACAGTGACAGAACTGAGTGCTTGCTCGACGGAACCTCCTGACACCCAACTGCCAACGCGTGAGACAGCTGAATCCAACCAGGTTGTGCGACTCGCGGCAAACAGCGCCATCACCCAGGCGAGGGCTCTCACTCCCCCCCCTCCTCTCGCTCTTCTCCAGTCACACCTCCCCACTTCAAACCCCCTGGAGGGGTCACACATGCTCCAACGTGCCAGACTGAACTCAGAAGCAGAGTCTAGCAGAAGCTTAGGTATTTGGAGAACTGGAAGAACCCAAGGAAGCCACATTCTGCCATTCTTACTATCAGCTCACTACCGGGGTGCGCAGTGAGAGCTTTTTCAGGACCTTGTGATGCTCAATGAAAGAACAGGAGCCTCTTGCTAAGTAAAAAGGAAGAAACACCCATTATTTCAACAAGTTTGATGCAGGAACTTGCATGGATGAGAGTTCCCAGCCACCCTTTGGCATCAGCCTGACCTCCTCAGTGAGTCCTGCTTTGTGATCACAGGATCACAGAATGGGTTGGGTTGGAAGGGACCTCAAAACCCAACCAGTTCCACCCCCCTGCCATGGGCAGGGACACCTCCCACTTGATCAGGGGGCTCTGAGCCCCATCCAACCTGGCCTTGAACACCTCCAGGGATGGGGCAGCCACCACTGCTCTGGGCAACCTGGGCTCACCCTCACAGGAAAACATTTCTTCTCCCTTCTTTCAGCTTAAAACCATTCCCCCTCATCCTATCCCTTCGGGGGATCCAGAGACCTTCCCCAGCTTTCCTGGAGCCCCTTTCAGTCCTGGGAGGCTGCTCTGAGGTCCCCCCAGAGCCTTCTCCTCTCCAGTTGAACAACCCCACCTCTCCCAGCCTGTCCTCACAGCAGAGGTTCTCCAGCCCTTGGATCATCTCCGTGGCCTCCTCCGGACCTGCTCCAACAGCTCCATCTCCTTCTGCTGTTGGGGATTCCAGAGGTGGCCCCAGGGCTCCAGGTGGGGTCTCCCCAGAGCGGAGCAGAGGGGCAGAACCCCCTCCCTCCCCTCTGCTCCCACTGCTCTGGGGGCAGCCCAGGACTCGGGGGGTTTCTGGGCTGGGAGCGCTCGTTGGGGCTCCTGTGAAGCTTCTCCTCCCCCAGCACCCCAAGTCCTTCTCCTCAGGGCTTCTCCCAATCCATTCTCCACCCAGCCTGGATTTGTGCTTGGGATTGCCCTGACCCAGGTGTAGGACCTTGCCCTTGGCCTTGTTGAACTCCATGAGGTTCACCCAGCCCCACCTCTCCAGCCTGTCCAGGTCCCTCTGGACCCATCCCTTTCCTCCAGTGTGTTGACCACATCACACAGCTTTGTCCTGGCAGAAACCTGCTGAGGGTGCCCTCAAATCCCACTGCCCACGTCTGACACAGAGGTGTTGAACACTGCTGGTCCCAGCGCCGACCCCTGTGGGACACCACTCGTCACCGGTCTCCACTTGGACATCATGGAATCATCTGGTTGGAAAAGACCTCTGAGATCATCAAGCCCAACCGTTCCTGTCCCCTAACTAAACCCTGTCCCTAAGAACATCGATGCTACTCTCATCACACCACGCTCATCACTTACTTGCCAAGACTCCTTCTTTTCAGCCACAGTTCAGCTGTGTCCAAGGTTGCAAACTGCTCTTGAGAGGATGCTCAAGGTGGCAGAAGAGCCACATCTTGGCACAGCCACACAGTGACCACCTCTGGTTGTGGCTCTAATGCTTTCTCTGTCCCTTCCATTGGCACTCAAAGCCCTTTGGCCACCTCGCTTCGTTTGACATTTGCATTGTCACCAAATGATTGCAGACAGAGAGTCCACGGGGGGGGGAAAAGGGAATATTTTGGCCAGCGAGCGCTGAACTTTACATCTCATCCCATGGATGAGGCTCCTGCTGTCCTCAAAGCTGCACTATTTTTGCTGAACACAGTTTGGGGATTTTAAATACCAAGGTAGCAAAATGAGCTGGAAGCGTGAAACGAGTTCAAAGAGAGTCTGGACAAAGCCAGGGAGGAGGCACTTTTGGTGGGCTCTTACAGAATGGCAGAGTCATGGGATGGGTTGGGTGGGAAGAGACCCCAAAGCCCAGCCAGTTCCAACCCCCTGCCATGGGCAGGGACACCTCCCACTGGATCAGGGGACTCCAAGCCCCATCCAACCCAACCTTCAACACCTCCAGGGATGGGGCAGCCACAGCTTCCCTGGGCAACCTGGGCCAGGGCCTCCCCACCCTCATTGTGAAGAATTTCTTCCCAATGTCCAATCTCAATCTCCCCCTTCCAGTTTGAAGCCGTTCCCTCTCATCCTGTCACTCCAGGCCCTTGGGAAAAGCCCCTCCCCAGCTTTCCTGGAGCCCCTTTCAGTCCTGGGAGGCTGCTCTAAGGTCCCCCCAGAGCCTTCTCCTCTCCAGCTGAACAACCCCACCTCTCCCAGCCTGTCCTCACAGCAGAGGTTCTCCAGCCCTTGGATCATCTCCGTGGCTTCCTCAGGACCTGTTCCAACAGCTCCATCTCCTTCTGCTGTTGGGGATTCCAGAGGTGGCCCCAGGGCTCCAGGTGGGGTCTCCCCAGAGCAGAACAGAGGGGCAGAACCCCCTCCTTCCCCTCTGGTCCCACTCTTTGGGTGCAGCCCAGGACATGGGTGGCCTCCTGGGCTGGGAGTGGACATCGCTGGCTCACGTCACGCATGTGCACAGAATCCTCTGAACTGAAGACAGTGGCTGCCTGGGTGGGAACTGGGGAGAAATATCATATCCTTACCCTGGTTTCACTCTTCCCTGGGTGTCTGCTCAAGAGCAACGCTTTAGACAGGATCCTGCACCGGATGGAGCCATGGTTTGAGTCCATTGAGAGGTTTTGCTGTTCTTAACAGCAGGAAGACTCAAAAAAAGAGTCAGGGCTTTACGTTTATTTCTGCTTCTCCCCTGGGAGTGGTTGAGGGTGGACAAAAGAATTTCTGTGCAGCTCTGCTCTCTGTTACCATGTCCAGACTCAGAGAACATTGTGCAACACCACTAGAGCTTGTCCCAGGGATGTTCCGACCATCCCGTAGGTGAGAACTGCTGAGTCGAGTAGAATCATAGAATCATGGAATGCTTGAGGTTGGAAAAGACCTCCAAGCTCATCCAGTCCAACCGTGAGCCCAACCTCACCCTGCCTGCTGAACCACGTCACAGAATGCTCCATCTACAAGGTTGCTGAACCCCTCCAAGGATGGTGACCCCACCCCTGCCCTGGGCAGCCTCTGCCAATGCTTCACCACTCTTTCAGTAAAGAGATTTTTCCCAATATCCAACCTAAACCTCCCCTGGCACAACTTTAGGTCATTCCTTCTCATCCTATCTTGTATCCTATCTTAATTGCTTGTTGTAAATATGTTCCTTTTCCCCTTGGCTGTTGGGAAATGTCCACTGGGCAACGGGGAGAGCTCAGCCCAGGGGATGGGAAGAGGGAGCCTGACCAACTCCTGCAGCACTTGGAGCCCCACAACACTCAGAGGTACCTAAGAAGGAGCAGAGCAGCTCTCCACCATCATGAGCACCTAAAGAACGTGCTATCCACGTTGTCCCATGCCTGGAGGTGTTCAAGGCCAGGTTGGATGTGGTTTGGAGCCCCCTGATCCAGTGGGAGGTGCCCCTGCCCATGGCAGGGGGTGGGACAGGAGCTGGTGATGGATGAGGGAAGAGTTTGAAGCTGAAAGAGTGGAGATTGAGATGAGATCTTGGGAAGAATTTTTTTCCTGTGAGGGTGGGGAGGCCCTGGCCCAGGTTGCCCAGAGAAGCTGTGGCTGCTCCATCCCTGGAGGTGTGAAGGCCAAGTTGGACGGGGCTTGGTGCCCCCTGATCCAGTGGGAGGTGTCCCTGCCCCATCCCTGGAGGTGCTGAAGGCCAGGTTGGATGGGGCTTTGAGCAGCCTGATCCAGTGGGAGGTGTCCCTACCCATGGCAGGGGTTTGGAACTGGATGGGCTTTGAGGTCCCTTCCAACCCAACCCATTCCATGGTTCTACGAAGGAAAGCCTCCAGTGAGGAGACTCAGCCTCTAACAGGCAACATGACACCAGGAGAAGGCAATTCCTTTAAATTTGGAGCTCCTGGATTGGATTGTCCTTTCCTTCTGTTGGATCTCCCCCCAGCAGTTGCCACCTTGCCCTTTGCTACTCCCCTGCGCCGCAGGATCTCGCGCGGCATCTCCACTCTGGTTCCCGGCACACGCCGCCGCCAGCCACCGAGCAATCCCACCTCCTCCAGATCTCATCCCTCCACCACGCGCTGAGGGGCCACCAGATGAACGTGAAACCCTCGTGAGCTATTCCAGGCTCTCCAGAGGGATGGTGGAGGTGGGAACGGCCTCTGAGAAAAGAAAAGCTGTCACAGATGGAACAACCCTTTGTGTGCTCTCCGCCTGGTCCTTCTTGGAAGATCAAACCTCAACCAAAGCTAAACAAACCATCCCTTTGGTAACCACCATTAAGATTTTGTCTCTCAGTTCTATTCCAACAGCCTGGGTGGTGTCGTTATCATGGTGGGGCCTAGAAGCTTCCTACAGAGAGCAACCAGACATCACCAGGATTGGCTCAAGGTGGCCAACAGCATCTTGACTTGGATCAGCCATGGTGTGGCCAGAAGGAACAAGGAAGTGATGTGGACTCTGCACTGGTGAGTCTGCACCTTGAATCCTGCGTTCAGTTTTGGCCAACTCAGTCCAAGAAAGACTTTGAGGTGTTGGAGCATGTCCAGAGGAGGGCAATGAGGCTGGGGAAGGGTCTGGAGGACAAGTCCTACGAGGAGGAGCGGAGGGAACTCGGGTTGTTCAGCCTGGAGAAGAGGAGGCTGAGGGGAGACCTCATTGTGCTCTACAGCTCCCTGAAAGGAGGTTGTGTTGAGGTGGGTGCTGGTCACTTCTCCCAAGTGACAGGGTGACAGGGTGGGAGAAAATGGCCTCAAGTTGTGCCAGGGCAGGGTCAGATTGGACATCAGGAAGGATTCCTTCCTGGAAAGGGTTCTCAGGCCCTGGCAGAGGCTCCCAGGGAGGTGGTGGAGTCCCCATCCCTGGAGGGGTTTAAAAGGCAGGTGGATGAGTTTCTTTAGGACATGGTTTAGTGAGGGGACAGGGACGGTTGGACTCGATGATCTCAAAGGTCTTTTCCAACCGGATGATTCTGTGATCCTAAGCTGAGCTGTGGGAGCAGGACCAACCGTCTTGGCGTCTCCCTGGCTTGAACTTCCCAAGGTCCCAGGGGCAGAGCAGAAACATTGGAAGAGGCTGCCCAGGGAGGTGGTGGAGTCTCCATCACTGGAGGGGTTCAGAAGCCTTGTAGATGGAGCACTTCGTGACAAGGGTTCTCAGGCCCTGGCAGAGGCTGCCCAAGGAGGTGGTGGAGTCCCCATCCCTGGAGGGGTTTGAAAAACGGGTGAATGAGTTTTTGAGGGACGTGGTTTAGTGTGATGGGTGTGGTTGGACTCGATGATCTCCAAGGTCTTTTCCAACTGGAAGATCCTAAGATTCTATGGTTTAGCAGGCACGGTGGGGTTGGGCTGATGGTTGGACTGGATGACCTTAGGTCTTTCTTAGCCTTAACAAATCCATAATTCTATTCTGTGACTCCCTGCAGGAATAAACAGCTCGAGTCAAAACAGAGCGACCAGCAAGAACCAGCAAGGACCAGCAAGGACCAGCAAGGACCAGCAAGGACCCATCTCCAAGCACCCAGAGGAACTGCTCTGAAATGAGAATCCCACTCCTGGGTGCTTGGCAATTCCTCCTTGCAGTTCGCAGCAGCTCGATGCGTTCTTAATCTCCAAGGAGAACACAAAACTCGCTCCATAATGCTCCCGGGCCTGTTGCCATAACAGCCTAAATCCCTGTGAGAACCTAACTCTGCGCGTTAATTCGGGCTGGCCAATGAGGAGGTTGTCTCCAGAGCACACCCTGCCGGTCCCAACCTTGTTTTCTCCATGCAGGGATGGCAGAGCAGCTTCCAACTCAACCCCTCAGCTCCAGCAGCTTCGGGTCTTGAAAGAGAAAGCACAGAATCATAGCATGGTCTGAGCTGGAAGGGACCCACCAGGCCCACCCAGTCCAGCTCCTGGCCCTGCACAGGACAACCCCAACAGTCACCCCGTGGGGCTGAGGGCCTTGGCCAAACCCTGCTGGAAGATTCTCAGGCTGGGACTGCTTCCCTGGGGAGCTGTTCCAGGGCTCCAGCACCCTCTGCTCTGGGGGAAGAACCTTCTCCTGGTGGCCAAGCCAAGCCTGCCCTGGCCCATCTTCCTGCCCTTCCCTGGGCTCCTGGCCTTGCTCCCCAGAGAGAAGAGCTCAGCGCCTGCTCCTCCTCCTCCCCTGCTGAGGAAGCAGCTCTGAGGTCCCCCCTCAGGCTCCTCTTCTCCAGCTGAACACACCCAGTGCCTTCAGCCTCTCCTCAGAGGGTTTCTCCTCCAGAGCCTTCCCCAGCTTTGGGGCCTCCTCTGGACACTCTCCAGGGCTTTGATGTCCTTTGGATCCTGGGGTGCCCCAAAGTGCCCCCAGTGCTCGAGGTGGGGCCTCCCCAGAGCAGAGCAGAGCGGGACAATCCCCTCCCTGGCCCGGCTGGCGATGCTGGGCTTGATGCCCCCCAGGACACGGTTGCCCCCCTTGGCTGCCAGGGCTCGCTGGTGGCTCGTGGTCACCTTGACCAGAACCCCCAGGTCCCTCTCCTCAGGGCTGTTCTCCAGCCTCTCCCTCCCCATCTGTGAGGACACCCATGGTTGCTGTGTTCCAGGTGCAGAACCCAGCACTCACCCAGCAGGTGAGCATCACTGTCCTTGGATGCATTGGGGATGGCATCAGCTCCAGGCATCAACAGCACTGGTGAGAAGAGAAGGAAAGCCCACCACCCTTCAGAGAGCAGGGAAATAACAGGACTGGGCTTGCTGCTACAGCACAAAGCTGGAATCACCAGGGTGAACCTCAGAACCTGCTGAGAAGAGGGGAAACCATTGGGAATCCCCAACATAAGAAGGAGATGGAACTGTTGGAATGTGTCCAGAGGAGGCTATGAAGGGTTAGAGCACTTCCCATATGAGGACAGGCTGAGAGAGCTGGGGTTGTCCAGCCTGGAGAAGAGAAGGCTCCAAGGAGACCTTTTAATGGCATTCCAGTACCTGAAAGGGATTATTGGAAAGCAGAGGAGGGGCTTTTCACAAGGATGAGGGGGGGGACAGCTTTAAACTGGAAGGGGGAAGATTTAGATTAGACATTAGGAAGAAATTCCTCAAGATGAGGGTGGTGAGACACTGGCACAGGTTGCCCAGGGAAGTCATTCATGAGGAGTCCCTGGAGGTGTTCAGGGTCAGGTTGGATGGGGCTTGGAGCCCCCAACCCAGTGGGAGGTGTCCCTGTCCATGGCAGGGGTGTGGAGCTGGGTGGGCTTTGAGGTCCCTTCCAAATCAACCCGTTCCATGGTTCCATGATTCTAAGTTGCCATCAACCAGAACCCCCAGATCCCATCCCTGGAGGATCTCGCTAGGGATAGGACGAGGGGGAACAGCTTTGAACTGGAAGAGGGGGGGATTTAGATTGGACATTAGGAAGGAATTCTTCACACTGAGGGTGGGGAGGCCCTGGCCCAGGTTGCCCAGGGAAGCTGCCCCATCCCTGGAGGTGTTTGTGGTCAGATTGGATGGGGCTTGGGCCCCCTGATCCAGTGGGAGGTGTCCCTGCCCACGGCAGGGGATTGGAACTGGATGGGCTTTGAAGTCCCTTCCAACCCAACCCATTCCATGATTTTATGATTCTACTGTGAGGGTGGGGAGGCCCTGGCCCAGGTTGCCCAGAGCAGTGGTGGCTGCCCCATACTTGGAGGTGTTCAAGGCCAGGTTGGATGGGGCTGGGAGTCCCTGATCCAGTGGGATGGGCTTTGAGGTCACTTTCATCCCAACCCATTTCATGATTTTATGATTCTGTTGTGAGGGTGGGGAGGCCCTGGCCCAGGTTCTCAGGGAGGTGGTGGCTGCCCCATCCTTGGAGGTGTTCAAGGCCAGGTTGGATGGGCTTTTGAACAACCCAATCGAGTGATCCAAGACCACTGCCTGCATCACCTTGAATTTGCTCTGGGGAGAGGCTGAGCAAACACCACGCCAGCTCTGCAGACTTCCCAGTGTTTTTAACTTCTGCTGCTGGAGCAGATGGTGTGGCAGCTCTCTCTTGGAAGCCTGACAGAGATTTTTTCTCTTCCATCAGCCTCCCCACTCCAATACATTTCTTTCCTTTGCAATTTTTTCTCAAAGCAGTTCTTCCATTCTTGCAACCCCTCAAGGGTTAACTCCCTTCTCTCAAGGGCTTTTTAGATGCAAACATGAAATGCTTTGACCTTTTCTCTGCAATCCAACCAGCTGTGTAATATTCCATTAATTCAGAGCATTTCTTCACACCCCCCCTCAAAAAAAAAACCCAACCAAACCAACCAAGCAACCAACCCCTGCGTATTTTTCATCTGGTTCCTTGCTTTTAGTAGTGATTTTGATCACGAAGTCAACTGACTGTACAGCAAATGAGCCTGGAGTTGTGGGTGGGAAATGACAGCTCAAGAAGGGCTTCTAAAACGAGCCAATTGCAACCCAATTTCCACTGCTCTGCTCTTTGCTATTTCAGCTTAGCTGGAATGCCACAAAAATTAGCTGTTTTTTTTTAAGAGGCACTGCTTTTGGGGTGGCCTGAGAAGGGCAATGGAGCTGGGGAAGGGGCTGGAGAACAAGTCCCATGAGGAGCAGCTGAGGGACCTGGAGGAGTTTGGTCTGGAGAAGAGGAGGCTGAGGGGAGACCCCATCCCTGTCCACAACTGCCTGAGAGGAGGCTGTGATGAGGTGGGGGTTGGTCTCTTCTCCCAAGTGACAGGTTGGGACTGGATGGGCTTTGAGGTCCCTTCCAATCCAACCCATTCTGTGATTCTGTGCTCTCCTCCAGCTGCACACATTAACAAAGTGGACATCTCCATCCCAGAGGTGCCCAGGAACCCCCTGTACTGTCCAGAGGGGCACAAGGACTTTTAACATGATTTATAGACTCGTAGAATGGTTTTGGTTGGAAGGAACCTTTACAGATCATCCAGTCAAACCCCCCTGCAGTGAGCAGGGACATCTTCAACTCCATCAGGTTGCTCAGAGCCCCATCCAGCCTGGCTTTGAATGTTTCCAGGAATGGGGCATCCACCACCTCTCTGGGCAACCTGTGCCAGTGTTCCTTCACCACCCTCAGTGTGAAATATTTCTTCTAATATCCAGTCCTATCCCAGTGATGGGACGAGAGGAAATGGCCTCAAGTCGTGCCAGGAAAGGTTCAGGTTGGACATCAGGAGAAGTTTCTTCACTGAAATGGTTCTCAGGCACTGGAAGAGGCTCCCAGGGAGGTGGTGGAGTCCCCATTTCTGGAGGTGTTCTCCTCCATGTCATATTAAAGATAAGGATATTTATTTAATATGATTTATCATATTAGAATGGATATTGAATATGATTTATCATATTAATATGGATATTTTATTAGATTTATCATATTAATATGGATATTTAATATGATTTATCGCAAGTGACAAGTGACAGGATGAGAAGGAACGGCCACAAGTTGCATTAGGGCAGGTTTAGACTGGACATCAGGAAGAATTCCTTCACTGAGAGAGTGGTGAGGGATTGGAACAGATTGCCCAGGGAGGTGGTGGAGTCTCCATTCCTGGAGGTGTTTAAAAGATGGGTGGATGAGTTTCTTAGGGATAGAGTTTAGTAGGGAGACAGGCACGGTTGGACTCGATCATCATCAGACATCTCTTTCAACCTTATGATTCTATGAAAAGACATTTAATATGATTTAAAAGATATTTAATATGATTTCTAGCTGCCTGTGGCTTCACTGAACCTTGAACAACTTCTGCTTAGAAGCATTTTCACAAATATTCTCACACAGAAAGCAAAGGTGGAGGAGACACCTTGGAAAACACAGATGAACCTTAGGCATGACTGGCTGCATGTGGGGCAGCCGTGCGGCCCCGCCGTCCCCAGATGCCCCTTCCAGTGGGCACCTGTGCACCACCCACCTCAGAGGTCTTAGAGGACATCAGATAAAGGTCCCTCTTGCCATCCAGAGGGACCTGGACAGGCTGGAGATGTGGGTTTGTGAAAACCTCATGAAGTTCAACAAGGTCAAGCGCAAAGTCCTGCACCTGGGTTGGGGCAAACCCTCAGGATTGACACAGCATGGGGGGTGAGATTGAGAGCAGCCCTGAGGAGAAGGATCTGGAAGTGTTAATGGATGAGAAGCTGGACATGAGCAAGCTATGAGCACTCCCAGTCCAGAAACTCCCTGTGTCCTGGGCTGGAGCCAAAGCAGTGGGAGCAGAGGGGTGAGAGGGGATTCTGCCCTGGGGAGACCCCACCTGGAGTCCTGGGTCCAGTTCTGGAGTCCTCAGCACATGGATCTGTTGGAGTGAATCCAGAGGAGGCCACGAGAGATGATCAAAGGCCTGGACCACCTCCCCTATGAAGAGAGGCTGAGGGAGTTGGGGTTGCTCAGCTTGGAGATGAGGGGCTGATAGAAGCTGGGGTTGTCCAGCTTGAAGGAGACTCCAAGGAGACCTCGTTGCAGCCTTTAAATACTTAAAGGGGGCCGATAAGAAAGATGGGGAAAACCTTTTTTGGCAGAGCCTGTAGCAACAGGACAGGGGGTGATGGTTTTAAACTAAAAGAGGAGAGGTTTAAACAAAAAAAAAAAACCATCCACCAGCACAAAGGGTGGGAGAAACTCCCCTATTCCTGGCAGGATAGAGGGACTTTGGACCTCCAGCCCAACCTTCACTCAGAGCAGGACCAATGCCAGAACAGGTTCCTCAAGACACACGCAACCTTCAAAGCAGAAATCCCACTCAACACCCCCTCTTCCAAGCTCTTGAGTTAAAAACCAGTAGAGAAGGCTGAGTCTTTCCACGAATGCTCCACGGGGACAAACTTTCCTCTCTAGGAAGGGTTTTCCCCCCCCCCCCCCACTTTGCCTTACCTACAGATTTTGTCCGTGGAATTCCTTTGCGTAGCGAAACGTGGGGCTTCTCAGCTCCTGCAAGGACCCCCGAGTGTGCTGCCATACCCTGGCGCTCAAAGAGTGACTGGAAGAGAGGGAAAAAAGGGAGATTTCCACGCTGGATATCAGGGAGACCCAGCTGAAAGGACCCAACGCTTCCTTTTGGTCCTCCGGATGCTTCTGCCGACAGGAGAAGCCGGGACCTTACGCCAACAGCACCCTGCGCGCCCGAGCCTGTCCCTGCCACCCACACCTGCAGCTGGGACAGGCCCAGCCCTGGAGGGGAGGTTCTGAGGGACATGGATGGACCCCTTCCCCACCCCTGCCTGCAACAGTCCCTGTGCCCTGCTGCCTCATCCTGCTCGTCAGTGAAACCTGGGCTACTGCGCTTCGAAGGGTTAACCCTTCCTTCCCTGCTTGCTCCTCTTCCCTGCCTCTTCCTCATTGCCTGCCCTTCCCTGCCTGCTCCCCCTCCTTTCCTGCTCCCCCTCCTGTCCTGCTCCCCATCCTTTTCTGCTCCCCCTCCTTTTCTTCTCCCCCTCCTGTCCTGCTCCCCATCCTTTCCTGCTCCCCCTCCTTTCCTGCTCCCCCTCCTGTCCTGCTCCCCATCCTTTTCTGCTCCCCCTCCTTTTCTTCTCCCCCTCCTGTCCTGCTCCCCATCCTTTCCTGCTCCCCATCCTTTCCTGCTCCCCCTCCTTTCCTGCTCCCCCTCCTGTCCTGCTCCCCATCCTTTCCTGCTCCCCCTCCTTTCCTGCTCCCCCTCCTGTCCTGCTCCCCATCCTTTCCTGCTCCCCATCCTTTCCTGCTCCCCCTCCTTTTCTTCTCCCCCTCCTGTCCTGCCCCCCCCCCTCCCTGCCTGCTCCATCCGACCTAATTTGGAAACCTGGGCTACTGCCCTTCTAAGCATTAATTCTTCCTTCCCTGCTTGCTCCTCTTCCCTGCCTCTTCCTCATTTCCTGCCCTTCCCTGCCTGCTCCCCCTCCTTTTCTGCTCCCCCACCTTTCCTGCTTCCCCTCCTTTCCTGCTCCCCCTCCTGTCCTGCCCCCCCTCCCTGCCTGCTCCATCTGACCTGACTTTGAAACCTGGACTACTGCCTTCGAAGGGTTAACTCTCCCTCTCTTTCCTCTTCCTGCCTGCTGCCTTTCCCTGCCTGCTCCTCCCTGCCTGCTTCTCCTTCCCAGCCTGCTCCCATACCTGCTCCCTTTCCTGCACCCCCTCCTTTCCTGCACCCCCTCCTTTCCTGCTCCCCTTTTCTGCCTGCTCCCATACCTGTCCTTCCCTGCCTGCTCCCCCTGCTACTCCCCTTTCCTGCCTCCTCTTCTTTCCCTGCTCCTCCTTTCCTACTGCCCTTCCCTACCTGCTCCCCTGCCTGCTTCTTCTCCTTTCCTCCTTCCCTTCCTTTCCTGCTCCCTCTTCCCTGCCTGCTCCCCCTGTGCCTGCTCCTCCTGCTCTGTCCAATTCCTTTCCTGCTCCCCTTCTCTCCCTGCTCCCCTCCCCTGCCTACCCTCCTACCTGTCCTTCCCTGCCTGCTCTCCTTTTCTCCCTGCTCCCCTTCCTGCGCCCTCTTCCCCTCCTGTTCCCCTTCCCTGCCTACTGCCCCCTCCATGCCTGCTCCTTCTCCCTGGCCTTCCCTGCCCGTTTCTCCCTTCCTGCTCCCCCTTCCCTGGTCCCCTTTCCCTGGCTGCTCCCCCTTTTCTGCCTGTTTCCCATTCCCTCCCTGCTTCCTCTCCTTTACTGCTCCACCTCCCTGCTCCCCTACCTGTCCTTCCCTGCCTGTTCCCCCTCCCTGCCTTCTCCCCCTTCTCTGCCTGCTTCTCCCTGCCTGCTCTCTTCCTGCTCCCCCTTCTTGCCTGCACCCTCTTCTCTGCCTGCTCCTGCCTGCTCCCCCTTCTCTGCCTGCTTCTCCTTCCCTGCTTGCTCCTTCCTTGCCTCCTTCTCCCTGCCTGCTCTCTTCCAGATTTCCCTTCTTGCTGCTCCCCCTCCTTTCCTGCTCCCCATTCCCTGCTCCCCCTCTCTGCCTGCTCCCTCTGCTTCCCTTCCTGCTCCCCTTCTCTGCCTGCTCCTCTCTCCCTGCTTCCCCTCCTTTCCTGCTCCCCCTCTCTCCCTGCTCCCCTACCTGTCCTTCCCTGCCTGTTCCCCCTCTCTGCCTGTTGCCCCCTTCCTACCTGCTCCTTCTCTGCCTGCTTCTCCCTGCCTGCTCTCTTCCTGCTCCCCCTTCTTGCCTGCACCCCCGGCTCTGTCTGCTCCTCCCTGTCTTCTTCCTCTGCTTCCCTGCCTGCTCCCCATTCCCTGCCTGCTCCCCCTTCTCTCCCTGCTCCCCATTCCCTGCCTGCTCCCCCTTCTCTCCCTGCTCCCCCTTCTCTCCCTGCTCCCCATTCCCTGCCTGCTCCCCCTTCTCTCCCTGCTCCCCCTTCTCTCCCTGCTCCCCATTCCCTGCCTGCTCCCCCTTCCCTGCCTGCTCCCCCTTCCCTGCCTGCTCCCCCTTCTCTCCCTGCTCCCCATTCCCTACCTGCTCCTCCTTCCCTGCCTGCTTCTCCCTGCCTGTTCCCCCTTTCCTGCTCCCCTTTCCCTACCTGCTCCTCCCCACCTGCTTTCCCCTCTCTGCCTGCTCCCCTCCCTGCTCCCTCTTCTCTGCCTGCTTCTCCCTGCCTGCTCTCTTCCTGCTCCCCCTTCTTGCCTGCACCCCCTTCTCCATCTTCTCCTCCCTGCCTTCTTCCTCTGCTTCCCTGCCTGCTCCCCATCTCTCCCTGCTCCCCCTTCCCTGCTCTCCTTCCTTCCCTGCTCCCCCTTCCCTGCTCCCCTCCCTGTCCTTCCCTTCCCTGCTCCCCCTTCCCTTCCCTGCTCCCCCTTCCCTGCTCTCCTTCCTTCCCTGCTCCCCCTTCCCTGCTCCCCCTTCCCTGCTCCCCTCCCTGTCCTTCCCTTCCCTGCTCCCCCTTCCCTTCCCTGCTCCCCCTTCCCTGCTCTCCTTCCTTCCCTGCTCTCCCTTCCCTGCTCCCTCTTCCCTGCTCCCCCTTCCCTGCTCCCCCTTCCCTGTCCTCCCCTCCCTGTTTCCCTCTCCCTGCTCTCCCTCCTTCCCTGCTCCATCACTCTGCCTGCTCCCCGTTCCCTGCTCCCCCTTCCCTTCCCTGTTCCCCCTTCCCTGCTCCCCCTTCCCTTCTCCCCTTCCTTCCCTGCTCCCCATCTCTGCCTGCTCCCGCTTCCCCACTCCCCCTTCCCTGCTCCCCCTTCCCTGCTCTCCTTCCTTCCCTGCTCCCCCTTCCCTGCTCCCCCTTCCCTGCTCCCCCTTCCCTTCCCTGCTCCCCCTTCCCTGCTCCCCCTTCCCTGTCCTCCCCTCCTTGTTCCCCCTTCCCTGCTCCCCTCTCCCTGCTTTCCCTCCTTCCCTGCTCCATCACTCTGCCTGCTCCCCGTTCCCTGCTCCCCCTTCCCTTCCCTGCTCCCCCTTCCCTGCTCCCCCTTCCCTTCTCCCCTTCCTTCCCTGCTCCCCATCTCTGCCTGCTCCCCCTTCCCCACTCCCCCTTCCCTGCTCTCCTTCCTTCCCTGCTCCCCCTTCCCTGCTCCCCCTTCCCTTCCCTGTTCCCCCTTCCCTGCTCCCCTCTCCCTGCTCTCCCTCCTTCCCTGCTCCATCACTCTGCCTGCTCCCCGTTCCCTGCTCCCCCTTCCCTTCCCTGCTCCCCCTTCCCTTCTCCCCTTCTCTCCCTGCTCCCCTTTCCCTGCTCCCCCTTCCCTGCTCCCCCTTCCCTGCTCCCCCTTCCCTGCTCCCCATCCCTGTGCCCCAGGAGGTGGTCCAAGGGGTGCTGCCTCCCCGCAGCCTCCCTCCCCTGGGAAGGCTCCTCTGGGGCCCCTCTGGGCTCCGCAGCTGCCTGTCCCATTTTCCCTGCTCCAGAAGCTGCCTCCCACCGCCTGCAGCCTTTCCCCATCCAGAGCCAGCCTCGAGCTGGCAGCTCCACTCCTACTCCATCCATGTTTCCCCTCAGAGACGGCGTTTTCCTCTTCTTGGATCCCTCCTCATTCCCATCTTCACATCCAGAAAACCGCAGCCAGCCTGAGCTTTCCAGCTCCTTCGGATTTGCTCTTATCTCCACCCCGGGGGCAATTCCATACTGGTGGGCGAGTGTCCAACAGCCTGGATCAGCTCCCCAACCCCTGCTCTTCAACTCCATCTCCCCTCCAGACCTTCTCCATCCACTCCCTCTGGGAAAACCTCTCCTCAGTGCAATCCCATACTGGTGGGTGAATGTCCAACAGCCCAGATCAGCTCCTCCCCAACTGCTCTTCAACTCCATCTCCACCAAGACCTTCTCCATCCACTCCCCATGGGAAAACCTCTCCCCAGGGCAATCCCATATTGGTGGACGAGTGTCCAACAGCCCAGATCAGTTCCCCAACTCCTGCTCTTCAATTCCATCTCCCTCCAGACCTTCTCCATCCAGTCCCCTTGGGAAAACCTCTCCCCAGGCCAATCCAGTACTGATGGGCGAGTGTCCAACAGCCCAGATCCGCTCCCCAACCCCTGCTCTTCAACTCCATCTCCTTCCAGACCTTTTCCATCCAGTCCCCTTGGGAAGACCTCAGTGCAATCCCATACTGATGGGTGAATGTCCAACAGCCCAGATCAGCTCCTCCACAACCTCTGCTCTTCAACTCCATCTCCCCCCAGACCTTCTCCATCCACTCCCTCTGGGAAAACCTCTCCCCAGGGCAATCTCATACTGGTGGGTGAATGTCCAACAGCCCAGATCAGCTCCTCCACAACTTCTCTTCAACTCCATCTCTGCCAAGACTTCCTCCATCCTCTCCCCTTGATAAAATCTCTCCCCAGGGCAATCCCATACTGGTGGGCAAACGTCCAACGTCCCAGATCAGCTCCTTGCCAACCCCTGCTCTTCAACTCCATCTCCCCAAAGACTTTCTCCATCCTCTCCCTCTGGGAAAACCTCTCCTCAGTGCAATCTCATACTGATGGGTGAATGCCCAACAGCCCAGATCAGCTCCCCAACCTCTGCTCTTCAACTCCATCTCCCTCCAGACCTTTTCCATCCACTCCCCTTGGGAAAAGCCTCTCCCCAGTGCAACGCCATGCTCATGGGCAAGTGTCCAACAGCCCAGATCAGCTCCTCCCCAACTGCTCTTCAACTCCATCTCCCCCCCAGACCTTCTCCATCCATTCCCCTTGGGAAGACCTCTCCCTGGAGCAGGATCACGAGCCCTTCCCTCTCCCCCCAGCAGCCCTCTGCTCTCACACTGATCTCTGCTGGCGTGATGCGCCGGCTTGTGGGTCGTTGCTTCACAGTGGCTGCCCTCGAATCCGCTTCCACGATGTCCGCCCTCAGCGCCGGCTCGGCCGCTGCCAAAATCTCATCCAGTTTCTCTGAAAAGCCAACCAGAAAAGCAAACAGATTGGACAAGGGAGGTCTTAAAGAGGCAGCTCCCCCGTGGCGAGGCTGAGCAGGGAGCCAACAGCTCCGGAGAGAGAGAGAGAGAGAGAGAGAGGTCCCCAAGCTGCTCAGTCGTCTCCTCCCCAGCCAGCACCTAATGAAGGGTTTTGGAGGTGTTTCTGGAGCTGCCCACCCACCACGAGGCACAACCAGGCACCTGGTCTGGCTCAACTGGTGATGCTCTCCCACCCTGGCTGCACCCGGTGCCATCTGTGTTGCCCGGGCACCCTGATGTCCCAGCTCTGATGCCAAGGTGGGAAACCCTCCCATGCTTTGAGGACACCTCAATCCTTATGTTCAAAGAGCAAACTTCTGCCAGGATGTGGGTTTTGATTTTCAGGATGAGGCTGAGTGCCCCTCAGTGGGTGATGTGGGGTGTGGGCAGCAGGTAAGGAGAACCATGGGTTCTGCAGGGACCACAAGTGATGCTGAAGTCCATGGGACTCCACACAGCTCCAGCACAACCAATGTCATTCCGTGTCTGGGACGTTCCCTCTCCTCAAGGACTTCAGTCTGATGGGAGTAACCAGGTCCCAGCACATCCTGGTGTTGGTGGGCCCAGGAGCTCCAAGGAGTGCAGAGCCATCACGGCCATGGTCGTGCCACCACGGGCCTGCTCATACACCAGCTCCTGGCCTTGACCTCAGCCCTGCCTCATTGGGACCTGCCTTGTAGATCTCTGGGCTACACCTGACCCTGGTCAGCCTCAGCAGAGCAGATCCTGAGCTGGCTCCCAGGTCCCTTGGTCCTGCCTCATCCCTACAGCCATGCCTGAAGGGCTGGAAGTGTGGCTGAAGGTGCTGAGGGCACTGGGGATGGTCAGGTCCTTGGTCATGGCCATCTACGTCCTTTGGGGAGCAACCAGCCCCTTGTTGCTCCTCTAGGTCTGCAGAGCTCCCCCCACTCCTGCCAGGAGAGGCCACTCCAACCCAGCCCCAGCTGGGCTTTTTTTGTCTGGAGCTGTAAAGCATCCTGGAATTTGGGACATCAGAAAGGGCAGCAGGCAGATGCTGGCCACTATCACCATGGATCCCTCCTGAGATCCCTCCACCTGGAACCAGGGTCCATTCAGGTGTGGTTGCCCTGTGCTCCAACATCTCCTTGGGTTGAACCTGTTGGTTTCATCTCATAAATGGTGCCAGCTGGAGGCCTCTGCTTCCATGGCCCAACCCATGGGCTGTCCCAATGCCCAAGGAGAGGGGACACCGCGCGTGGCGTTCGTCCCGTAGGGGTGACAGGTGCCACCCGTGCCCAGGTAAGACCTGGGAACCTCTGGGCTCCTTCCAGCCTCGCTGTTGGACTTGGGATTGCCAAATGTCACCGCCGTGGTGTGGGATCTGCTGAGTCTCACACCCTGGAGAGCTTTGGCCATGAGGTCTTTATTCCTAGAAAACCAATCTGGGGGCTGATAGGACTCATGGGATGGCTTCAGCACCTCCACCCATGGGGGTCAGCCAGCACTTCTGAGTTACAGCCACCAAGTCCCAAACATTCCAGAAGCCCAACCTGTGGAGGACCAACCCCTACACCAACCCCGGCACCAAGGTGGTCTTTGCCAATGGGACTTGGGTGCCCCCTGAGGCCAGCACCCATGGTGGTACACACCAAGGCCCTGGGGCTAAGGACCTGTGCCTGCTCCAAGGAAACATCTCAGGCCAGCTTCTGAGCTTCTTGAGCACAAGCCCTCCAGTAGCTGACCCCCCTCATTTCTGGGGGACTTCAGGGTTCCTCCTCCTCACTGCTCGCACGCTACACGCTACGAAGGAGGTGAGGGATGGTCAAGCCTACTCAGAGGGAACCTGGCTCATCCCTCGTGGACAAATACTGCTCAGTGACCATGTGGACATCTGATGGCCAAGCCACCAGAGGGGACGGCCCATGGGCTGATTCTAAAGACCACTGGAATCCTCCCTTATGGGTGTCTCCAGAAGCTGCTCTGGAGCGACCTTGGCTTGGAGACCCCAGTGATGCTCAGCCTTCTCCACCTCTGCTTCCAGCTTCATCCTACTTTCCCTCTCTTAATGCCGTTAGAGCACAAGGAGAAAAATTGTCACTAACTGCTCTTTGCATCTGCCAGACCTTTGCAGGAGACAGAAGAACATCCTGGGGTTGGATCTTGCCTGTCCCAAGCTGCTGGAGCAGGAGATGTGGCCGTGCTGGAGCTGCCCTGAAAAAAGGGACCTCCAGGAATGGGTGCATCCCGATGGCTCTCTCTGTCCCAAGTGTTAAGAGGTCTTCACCACACACCTGGAGATGACCATCTTCAACGTCAGGACATCCCTGGTGACCTCCAGCTGATCATTCTGCCTCATGGGATCTCTGTGTCGCCTCCGCTTCTGGGTACTGACAGATCTACTCAGGTCCTTCAGAGACCTCCTGCTTGTAAGCCCTACTCAGCTTCTTCTCTACCATAGTGGAAGAGGTGGCCCCTCACGTTTCCCATTCCTTGGGAAGGAGTTTTCCAGCTTCACATCAACAGGAACAGAAAGCTTTGCTTCTGAAAGGTGAAGAACTGGAGCTGGGGCTCCAAGCTCCCCCTGCCCTGCGCTGGAGAAACTCAGAGCTAAGTGTTGGCCTGGGATGAACCTCAGAGTTGTCCACTACTGGCCCTCAGCCCTGGAAAGAACCTCCTGGTTTGGTAACACTCCACATGGACACTGCACAGTGCAACCATCTCTGCTCTAACCACCTTGGCCTCCAAGAACGTGGCCTTCACGATGGGTGACCTTCTCTACCCAGAGCTGGGACAATTAACAGCCAAGCCAGCTCTTTCCCATCTAATTGAGGGATGTTTCTGGAGCTGCCACCAAACCTTGCACCTCCCCTGGTGCTTCCTCATCGTGGGATCACCAGAGCCTGCACGGAGGCAGAAGCAGAGGCTGCAAACACAAAGCATCTCCACCACCCAGGGACATCAGACCTGGAGATCCACGGGGAGTGCCTCTGGTTAATGGGCATTCTGGCCCGGGCCCAGCAGGACCTTGCCACGACCGTGGCCACGTCAGCCTTCCCGTTGGCCCACCAGAGTGTGGTGGCTCCAAATCCCTTTGGGATGAGCTTGTGTGGGTGGCCTGGGTGCTGGCTGGGTGGGTGACGGGGAAGGGAGGAGCCCCAGGATGTGTGGTTTCACTCACCCCCTTTTCTTCTCCGCATGGAGGCTTGGAATCAAGAAACAAAAGACAACATGAATGGCATGCACACAGTTCCTGCTTCCACTCCCAGCTCCAGCCTCGCTGCCTGCTGGGCCTCTTCCCCACGTTCTCCTGCCTCCAGTGGGCAGGATCAGGCCCCGACAGCGGAGCCCGCGGGCGGCTCTCAGGATGAAGGCTCTGGCAGGGCAGAGGATTGGCACCAGCCCTGGAGGTGTTGTCACCACCCCTGGAGGTGTTTAAAAGATGGGTAGATGAGGTTCTTGAGGGATCTCGTTTAGGGATGGTTGGACTTGATGATCTCAAAGGTCTTTTCCAACCAGATGATTCGACGCTGCTGTGGAAAGGGCAGCGCCCGTCCTGGCCCCAGACTGGATTTTCCCCTGAGACCAGCCCTCCTTCTCTTCATTCAGACCAGGAAATCAGAGGGAAGGTGCAATGTCAGAAGGACCAGGAGGAGATCCTTCTAAACATGAGCCACCAGCCAGCCCTGGCAGCCAAGAGGGCAACTGTGTCCTGGGGGGCATCAAGCCCAGCATCGCCAGCCGGGCCAGGGAGGGGATTGTCCCGCTCTGCTCTGCTCTGGGGAGGCCCCACCTCGAGCACTGGGGGCACTTTGGGGCACCCCAGGATCCAAAGGACATCAAAGCCCTGGAGAGTGTCCAGAGGAGGCCCCAAAGCTGGGGAAGGCTCTGGAGGAGAAATCCTCTGAGGAGAGGCTGAAGGCACTGGGTGTGTTCAGCTGGAGAAGAGGAGCCTGAGGGGGGACCTCAGAGCTGCTTCCTCAGCAGGGGAGGAGGAGGAGCAGGCGCTGAGCTCTTCTCTCTGGGGAGCAAGGCCAGGAGCCCAGGGAAGGGCAGGAAGATGGGCCAGGGCAGGCTTGGCTTGGCCACCAGGAGAAGGTTCTTCCCCCAGAGCAGAGGGTGCTGGAGCCCTGCAACAGCTCCCCAGGGAAGCAGTCCCAGCCTGACAATATTCCAGCAGGGTTTGGCCAAGGCCCTCAGCCCCATGGGGTGACTGTTGGGGTTGCCCTGTGCAGGGCCAGGAGCTGGACTGGGTGGGCCTGGTGGGCCCCTTCCAACTCAGCTCATTCTATGATTCTATGAGGTCTGGGTGGCATTTAATACCTGAGCCACAGAAAAACTCTTTTAAAGGCTGTGAAGACAGTTTTCTTCTGCCTCCAGTAACCACCAGGACTGCAGGACAGGAATGCTTTGTTGGCAGGAAAAATGGGCAGGGATCATCTGCTGAAACTCCCTTTGAGAAGCTGGAGGTGGAACCATCCCTCTTGCACCACCATCACCTGGATAAAGGAGACCAGGCTCTTCCCTTGCTCCCTGCTGCCCCCCAAACTGCCTCATGGCAGGCAAGGCTGGAGGACCAAGCCCCTAGAAGACAAAGGGCATGAGGAGGAAGGATTCCTGGGGGTGTGGGGAATGGTGGGACTGGTTCGACCACTCTCCTGGATCCACAGGGCATGGAGCAGATCATCTTGAGTGCTACCACACAGCACATGCAGGACAGCCAGGTGATCAGATCCATCAACATGTGTTTATGAAGGGCAGGTCCTGCCAGACCAACCTGGTCTTCTTCTCTGACAAGGTTACCTGGTTAATGGACAAGGGAAAGGCTGTGGATGCGGTGTACTTGGACTTTTGTAAAGCCTTGGAAACCCTTTCTCACAGCATTCTGATGGACAAACTGGCTGCCCTTGGCCTGGATGGGCACAGCCTCTGCTGGG
This sequence comes from Tapera naevia, assembly GCA_033556795.1. NCBI lineage: Eukaryota > Metazoa > Chordata > Aves > Cuculiformes > Neomorphidae > Tapera > Tapera naevia. Next base: position 132,586 of record JAUMJJ010000178.1, on the reverse strand, counting down.
TGAAAAACTGGCTGGATGGCTGGGCCCAGAGGGTGGTGGGGAATGGAGATAAATCCAGTTGGAAACCAGTCACAAGTGGTGTCCCCAGGGCTCAGTGCTGGGGCCAGTCCTGTCCAATATCTTTATCAATGATCTGGATGAAGGGATCGAGGGCACCCGGAGCAAGTTTGGGGATGGCACCGAGCTGGGTGGAAGTGTGGATCTGCTTGAAGGAAGGGAGGGTGTGCAGAGGGACCTGGAGAACCTGGATCCATGGCTGGAGGGCAGGAAGGGTGTGCAGAGGGACCTGGAGAACCTGGATCCATGGCTGGAGGGCAGGAAGGGTGTGCAGAGGGACCTGGAGAACCTGGATCCATGGCTGGAGGGCAGGAAGGGTGTGCAGAGGGACCTGGAGAACCTGGATCCATCTCATTGGCTGAGACCAATGAGATGAGGTTCAAGAAGACCAAATGCTGAGTCCTGCACTTGGGACACAACAACCCTGAGCAGCTCCAGGCTTGGGGAAGAGTGGCTGGAGAGCTGCCTGGAGGAGAAAGCCCTGGGGGTGTTGGTTGGCAGGGGCTGAACCTGAGCCAGCAGTGGCCCAGGGGGCCAAGAGGGCCAATGGCATCTTGGCCTGTGTCAAAAACAGTGTGACCAGCAGGAGCAGGGAGTGATTGTGCCCCTGGACTGGGCACTGGGGAGGCCACACCTCGAGTACTGGGGTCAGTTCTGGGCCCCTCAGTACAAAAAGGACATTGAAGGGTTGGAGAGGATCCAGAGAAGGGCAACGAGGCTGGGGAAGGGGCTGGAGAACAAGTCCTGTGAGCAAGGGCTGAGGGACCTGGGGTTGTTTAGTTTGGAGAAGAGGAGGCTGAGGGGAAACCTCATCACTGTCTACAACTGCCTGAAAGGAGGCTGTGGCAGAGCGAGTGTTGATCTCTTCTCTCAAGTGAAGATAGGACAAGGGGAAATGGCCATGAGTTGTGCCAGGGGAAGTTCAGACTGGATATTGGGAAGAATTTCTTTACTAAAAGCGTGGTCAGGCCCTGGCAGAGGCTCCCAGGGAGGGGGTTGAACCACCATCCCTGGAGGTTTTTTAAAAAAAGGATAGATGAGTTTTTGAGGGACATGGTTTAGTGGATAATGGGTGCAGTTGGACTTGATGACCTTAGAGGTCTCTTCCAACCAGAAGATTAAGATTCTATGAAGGAGGGATTAACCACTCCCATCTCCTGGAAAGCATGTGGACTACAGACCAGTCACTCTCTACAAATCCCTCTCCCGGTGGGACAGGGGCAGCTGCCTCTTCCAGTCTCTCTCCAGGTGGAAAAGAGGCAGCATTTAGAAAGCCAAATCCTCAGGGAGACCTGGAGGACTCATCTTTAATATATTCTCTGGCAGAGCTATTTCTCTGCTTTTCGTGACATCTCTTTCCCTGAGCTTGCTCCCTCCTCCTCCTCCAGCAGCTCCTCTTGCCAAACCCCGTGCCTTCCCTCACTCTGCTGCAGCTTTTCCACGCTGCAGGTCCTCCCGTGGCCGTGTCCCTCACCCTTGGCACTCCCAAAGCCAAGTGCCACGGCCGGGGTGCCCAACCCTCCGCGAAAGCACCCGCACGACGCACGCTGGCCTTCGAGTTGGTCCTCAAAGAGGGGCAAATGCAGCTGGGGAGGGGGTTGTCACAGAGGTGGCACTGCTAGTGTGGGCAGGAAGGTGCCCAGAACGTTGGCATGGAACTGCTCTCAGGGCCAGGAAGCCTGAATCAAAATAGGAACCCTTGGCTCTGTGCAGGATTTGTGCAAAGGAGAAGAGCAAAAAGTGGCAGAAATGGGCTATTCTGAATCTGGGAAACACAGCACCTTGGGGTTTGGAAATGAAGGGCTGGAGAAGTGGGGAGCAGGACCAGGTGAGAGTTGGGGTTGTCCAGTCTGGAGAGGAGAAGGCTCTGAGGAGACCTTAGAGCAGCCTCCCAGGACTGAAAGGGGCTCCAGGAAAGCTGGGGAGGGGCTCTGGATCAGGGAGTGCAGGGAAAGGATGAGGGGGAACAGTTTGAAGCTGCAAGAGGAGAGATTGAGATGAGATCTTGGGGAGAAATGTTTTGCTGTGAGGGTGGGGAGGCCCTGGCCCAGGTTGCCCAGAGAAGCTGTGGCTGCCCCATCCCTGGAGGTGTCCAAGGCCAGGCTGGATGGGGCTTGGAGCCCCCTGATCCAGTGGGAGGTGTCCCTGCCCGTGGCAGGGGGTGGCACTGGGTGGGCTTTAAGGTCCCTTCCAACCCAACCCATCCCATGATTCTATGAAAATCAATGAAGTGGGCTCAGCAAGGAATGAATCAGAGGCCACCAACCCTGAAAGGCTGAATTTTTCCTCTTCAGATCTATCTGTGAGAGTGAGCCCAAACCATGGAGGTCCATGAAAGAAACAGAGAACCAGGTTGGATGAGTTTTTGAGCCCCTTGATCCAGTGGGAGGTGTCCCTGCCCATGGCAGGGGGTTGGAACTGGATGGGCTTTGAGGTCCCTTCCAACTCAACCCATTCCACAATTCCATGAACCCCATAGGGTTGTCAATCCTGGCTGGGTGTGCAGGACAGCAGAGCAGAGCCACAAAGGTCAGGGACTTTCCTTCAACACCCTGCAAAGCAGGGTGGGGGGTGAGGGGGCTCTGCCCAGCTTCCTGCCTCTCCAGTGGATCTCCTCACCAGCAGGACAGGAGCCTGCCAGGGGCAGCCTCTGCCACCATCACATTTTCCCACAGAAGAAACCTAAAGACAAATAAAAGCCCAGCAGAATCGTGAGCCAGGGCAGGCAGTGCTGAGAGCAGCTCCCTCTCACTCTGCCCGTGCTCTTGAGGTGGGGCTTGGACATCTGATGCCAGCCTTGTGCCAGCCCTGAACAGCCCATCTGGGCACAGCCACCTCCCGTGCATCGGGGCTGCAGGTCAGAGCGTGGCTGCTTGAAGGCTCCTCCAGAAGGTCCCTCCACATCTCCTGCCACCTCCCCAGCACTGCCACCAACACAGAAACACCTGGTTCTGCCACAGCAAACGGGGAACAGCGCGTGGCAAAATGGGCAAATCATCCTTCGTAGAGGGATTGGGACCACAGGCACCACCACCCTTCTGGTATCGTCGGCTAAACCAGCTTCAAACTGGAAGGGGGAAGATTTAGATCAGACATGAGGAAGAAATTCTTCATCATGGGGGTGGGAAGACCCTGGAACAGGTTGCCCAGGGCAGCTGTGGATGCCCCCTCCCTGGAGATGTTCAAGGTCAGGCTGGATGGGGACTGGAGCAGCCTGGTCTGGTGGGAGGTGTCCCTGCCCATGGCAAGGGGGTTGGAATTGGATGGGCTTGAAGGTCCCTTCCAACCCAACCCATTCTATGATTCCATGAAAGAGTGGGATGGTTTTAAGCTGAAAGAGGAGAGATTGAGATGAGATCTTGGGGAGAAATGTTCTCCTGTGAGGGTGGAGAGGCCCAGATTGCCCAGAGAAGCTGTGGCTGCCCCATCCCTGGAGGTGTTGAAGGCCAGGTTGGATGGGGCTTGGAGCCCCCTGAGCCAGTGGAAGGGGGGTTGGAACTGGATGATCTTTGAGGTCCTTTCCAACCCAAACCACTCCATGATTCTCTCATTTTATGATCACCTGGTCGGATGCTACAGGGGCACCGGGAAGATGTGGCCTCAGTGAGGCTGCTGGAATAGATGGGAAGACCGAGGGGCTTCAGCAGAGGGAAGCAAGGATGGGGTGGGGGTGGAGAGGCTTTGAGAGAATCTAGGAAAAGCTTTAGATGCAGGCTGGGAGAGCAAAGCATCTGGAAACGTGGGTAGGCTCTGTAGTGACAGCAGAACGTGTGAGCGTGTGCATGTGCCTGGGTACCAGGTTGGGGGGGGGGGGGGGGAAGCAGCCTGAGGGGATGCCAGCTCAGCTGGCACACGGGGGCACCTGCCTGGAGGTGAGGGAAACGAAAACGAGGGGCTGCTTGGAGTGCCAGGAGGAGCAGGATGCCCGATGGACCGAGCACGGGGCTCTGAGCAGCCTCTCACCTCACCCCCAGCCACCTCTCCTGGGAGGTGGCACCAAAGTGGTGCACGTGACGGGGTGGTGGTGGGTCTGAGCCCTTTGTGCCCCTCACGCCGTGATGGCAACTCCAGCTCAGGAGGTGACTTCATCCCTCTGGATAAACAACCCCTGGGCTCCCACCACGTGCTCCTCATGCAGCTCCCCACCAGCACCCAGAAAGAGCACCCACCACCCCACCCCCAAACCCCTCGTCGCCCCTTACCCAGCTCTTCCAGCTCGGCCGTCATGGACTTGGATCGCAGCGTCAGGGTGGTGCTGGGAGCTCTCTTGGGAGGCGGCGGAGCTGAAAGGAAGAGAGACGGCATTTTGCATCTCTTGTCCAGGAACTTACGAGGAGTGGCCAGATGCAGGTGCCACTTCTTCTCCACAGCCTGGATCTCCTCGTACTCCCGGGATGAGGAGTCGCACTGCTGCAGGATCTTATTGAGGCTGCGCGTGGAAGCAAACTTCTTCATGGTCTCGGTAGCACGATCCCGGACCACGGGGGCAAGAGCTCCCGGCACGGAGGGGCTCCTGGCTCCCGTAGACACGTGGATGCTGCCCAGCCCTCAGTGGAGGAGAGTCCAAGTCATGTCTCCCCTTCTGCTACCGGAGCTTCCACGGGCTCTGAAAGCCTCTCCCGAATTAAATCTCTCTCAGGCAGCTGGCTGCCTGCCTGTGGGACTCAGCAAACAGCTTTGATGGCTGCTTCCCCTCCGCACGCGCCATGGGTTGGAAAGGGGGTAGGAGGGAGAAGCGAGTCCAGCAGGCCTGAGCTCAGTCTCTCATCCCCGCCTCGGCGCGGCGCGCAGCCCCCGAGCGAAACACGGCCCACCCACCCTCCTCTGCCGGCTCCGCGACTCGGTGGAGGCTCCCGTGGACCCTAACGAAGAGCTGGAGGGGTCCGGCTCCACGCCGGGCACTGGTGGCACATGGTGGGCATGGGGTGGCGTGATGCTGGGCTGGAACCCTCGAGGGGGTCCCTAGCAGGGCTTGCCCTCACCCCGGAGGTGCCGCATGCCATGAGCCCAGCGGAGCGGGGACGAGTTGAAGGCTCTTCCTCTTCACTTGGGGTGCCTCCTCCTCGCTCTCCTCGCTCGCTGACAATGCTGGATTCAACGCTCAGGCATTGCCATGGCAACCGGAGCTTCAGGCTTTGCCGGCGCTGCCTGCATCAGAGACCCCAACAGGGGCGGATTCAGCCCGAAACAGCCAGTCCCACACAAGCCTCCGTCACCTCTAGGAAAGGGGGAGATCCAGGAGATGTTGGGGAGTAGGGGGGCTGCTCCCCTCCTTGGCCGTGCCAGTGCCCCGCAGAGGGGATTCAGCTCAGCACCCCGTTGTTGGAAAGCAGCTGCCCAGCTCTGCGGGCACGGGGAGGGATGGGCAAGGCTGGAAGGACCTGGAGAAGCAGCGAGCGGTGGTGCTGGTGGCCCCACCAGGAGCCTTTCCCCCCCTCGGCTCCTGCTTTTTGTGCTCTGACAACGCAGTGACAGCTCTGGGTGGCAGCGCAGAGCTGCTTTGCCACCCCCGCGCTCCAGCTCCCGCCCCCCCCCCCCCCTCCCAAACCCGGGCACCCAGCTGAGCTCCCCTCGACAAAGCTCCTGCCCCACAGCCTCCCCGGGCACGACCCAGAGAGGGGGGCGGCAAGAACAGCCTGCCCTGTGCAGCTGCCTGCTGCCAGATGTGCTCCTGCCTTCCACAGCTGGTTGCCTGCGGATGAGAGCCTACCCCCCCGTCGCTGGCTGCTGCCAGATGCGCCCCTGCCCTCCACCTCTGGCTGCCCCTGGAGGATATCCTACCCTCCATCACCAGGTGCTGCCAGATGTTCCCCTGTCCCCCACCTCTGGCTGTCCCTGGATGATGTCCTACCCTCCACCAACAGGTGTTCTCAGATGTGCCCCTTTCCCACCTCTGGCTGCCCTTGGAAGAGGTCCTGCCCTCTGCCACCAGCTGCTCTCAGATGTGCCCCTTTCCCACCTCTGGCTAATGTCCTACCCTCCATCATCAGGTGCTGCCAGATGTGCCCCTGCCCTCCACCTCTGGCTGCCCCTGGAAGAGGTCCTGCTCTCCACCACCAGCTGCTCCCAGATGTGCCCCTTCCCCCACAGCTCTATGCCATGATGTGCCCCTCCGTACACAGCCGGCTGCCACCCACCCAGCTGCCTTCCAGATGTGCCCCTTCCCTCCTCAGCCCCACCCCGAGGGCTGCCCTGCCCCATTGGCCATGATCTCCTCCCACCACCACCTATCTCCCCACCAGGCCCCACCTCTGGCTGAGGGTCTCTGCTCTGCCCTCGGGGGATGATGGGGAGAATGGCCAAAGCCTTCTGGGGACCCCACGGCCACCTCCCCTCAGTGGCCCCAGGACCTCCCAGCCCACAGGGCAGTTCCCAGTCACGACATTCCCAAGAGGTCCACTCTGGTGCCCCCTTGGGTGCTGCCCTCCCCCTCCCTGCATCCCCCAGGGACAATTCTCCACCTGGACAACCCCACATCCAGCAGACGCAGCTCTCCATCACCTTCTCCTCACATGGCAGGGATGGTTCTCCACCACAACCCCCTAGGTGCCCACTGAAGCAGGGGCAGATCCTCCACCACGCTCTCTTGGCACAGCCCTGTAGGCACCAGAAGCTGCTCCACCCTCCCAAGGAGCAGCCAGCTCCAACCTTCACAGCTCCGGCGTGAGAACAGAGCTGCTGATGGCCCGTGGGCCAACTGCAGATGGGTGGTTGGGAGTCACCAAGCCGTGCCTACCTTGCCCTGCAGCCCCTCCACCCAACCACCAGCCCAGTTCCTCCTGTGCTGGTCCCAGTTGCAGCCACCTGGTGTGGCAGCGCTGCGTGTGCGGAGCTCTCTCTTGCCAAGATGCCCTCCCTCCTCACCAGCTCAACACCCTCCCGGGTGCCCACCCACCCCAGGCTCCTCCCAGCAAACCCAGGGGCTTCCCTGTGCCCGCTCACGTTGAGATGTCCCAACACCTTGTTCTGAGAACCAAGGGACTCCACACCTACCCTTCTTCCGAACGACTTCTTCCGATTCCGGCTTGCGGCTGACGGAAACAACTTTCATCACCAGGTGGTTCCCACCTTGGCGGATCAAGGAGACCACTTGCTTGTGCCCCACCTTCACCACGTTGACACCATTCACCTAGGACACAGAGAGAGGAGTGTGAAGGAAGGCTGGCATGAAGAGAGGGGGCAGAGAGCAAGACTGATGGGGCATCGTCTTCAATAAGTCCAAATGTTGGGTGCTTCATCTTGGACACAACAACCCCATGCAGAGCTCTAGACTGGGGACAGAGTGGCTGGAGAGGAGTCAGGCAGAAAGAGACCTGGGAGTGCTGGTGGCCAGGAAGCTCACCATGAGCCAGCAGTGTGCCCAGGTGGCCAAGAAGGCCAATGGCATCCTGGCCTGCATCAGGAATAGTGTGGCCAGCAGGACCAGAGGAGTTATCGTCCCCCTGTACTGGGCACTGGTCAGGCCTCATCTTGAACACTGTGTCCAGTTCTGGGCCCCCCAGTTTGGGAAAGATGTCAGGATGCTGGAGAGTGTCCAGAGGAGGGCAACGAAGATGGGGAAGGGGCTGGAGCACAAGCCCTACGAGGAGAGACTGAGGGAGCTGGGGCTGTTTAGTCTGAAGAAGAGGAGGCTCAGGGGAGACCTCATTGCTCTCTACAACTCCCTAAAAGGAGGTTGTAGTGGGGCAGGGGTTGGTCTCTTCTCTCAGGTGCCCAGGGACAGAACTGGAGGGCAGGGACTCAAGCTTGGTCAGGGAAAGTTTAGACTTGATGTGAGGAGAAAGTTCTTCACTGGAAGGGTGATTGGTCACTGGAATGAGCACCCAGGGAGGGGGTGGAGTCACCAACCCTGGAGGTGTTTAAGGGGAGACTGGATGAGGCACTGAGTGCCTTGGGTTAGATGATGGTTGGTGTTGGGTTACAGGTTGGACTTGATGATCTCAGAGGTCCTTTCCAACCTTATGATACTGTGATACTGTGATCAAAGCACATCACGAGATGCTTTTGCACCTCTGCATTTGTTTTTAAAGCCTGGTGTCCTCCCATTCAAGCCATCCCTGGGGGATGTCACCTACTTAGGGTCACATCCTGCTCGAGAAGCTGAAGCTTCCACAGTCCAGGCCAAAGCGATGCACGCCAGGGCTGCAGGAAGAGGTGGACCCCCTGCTTCCAACTGGGCCATCAAGGTAGATCATTGGAAACTGGGCATCTCCTGGTTCTGCCACGGTATTTTGTGCTTGCAGTGCCAAGCAGAGGTGCAGGATGGGTGGAGAATGGATTGGGAGAAGCCCTGAGAAGGACTTGGGGTGCTGGGAGAGGAGAAGCTCAATGGGAGTCGGCAGCACAGAAACCCCCCGTGTCCTGGGCTGCACCCAGAGCAGTGGGAGCAGAGGGGAGGGAGGGGGTTCTGCCCCTCTGCTCTGCTCTGGGGAGACCCCACCTGGAGTCCTGGGTCCAGTTTTGGAATCCCTCAGCACAGGAAGGGAACTCTAAAGCCCATCCAGTTCCACCCCTGCCATGGGCAGGGCCACCTCCCACTGGATCAGGGGGATCAGAGCCCCATCCAACCTGGCCTTGAACACCTCCAGGGATGGGGCAGCCACAGCTTCCCTGGGCAACCTGGGCCAGGGCCTCCCCACCCTCACAGTGGGAGATGCTGAAGCCTTTAGATCATCTCTGTGGCCTCCTCTGGACTTGTTCCAACAGCTCCAGGTCCTTCCTGTGCTGAGGACTCCAGATTTGGACACAGGGATCCCATCCCTGCACTCCCTGATCCAGAGCCCCTCCCCAGCTTTCCTGGAGCCCCTTTCAGTCCTGGGAGGCTGCTCTAAGGTTCCCCCAGAGCCTTTTCCTCTCCAGTTGAACAACCCCAGCTCTCCCAGCCTGTCCTCACAGCAGAGGTTCTCCAGCCCTTGGATCATCTCCATGGCCTCCTCTGGACCTGCTCCAACAGCTCCATCTCCTTCTGCTGTTGGGGATTCCAGAGGTGGCCCCAGGGCTCCAGGTGGGGTCTCCCCAGAGCAGAGCAGAGGGGCAGAACCCCCTCCCTCCCCTCTGCTCCCACTGCTCTGGGTGCAGCCCAGGACACGGGGGGGGTTTCTGGGCTGGGAGCTCACGTTGATTTTTCACGTGGATCTTCTCCTCCCCCAGCACCCCAAGTCCTTCTCCTCAGGGCTGCTCCCAACCCATTCTCCAGCCTGGATCCGTGCTTGGTCTTGGCTCAACCCAGATGCAGGACCTTGCCCTTGGCCTTGTTGAACCTCATGAGGTTCTCCCAGCCCCACCTCTCCAGCCTGTCCAGGTCCCTCTGGATCTATCCCTTCCCTCCAGCCCACCAACCACACCACACACCTTGGTGTCACCTGCAAAGGAAATGCTGCTCAGTGGAATGAATGGGAATAATTTGGCTTACAGGAAAAAAAGAGCATCTCTGCTGCTGTTTAAAGCAGATGAAAGAGCACATGAAATGTCTTTCAGTGATAGCCTCAAAGTATTTGCCCCACGTGGCCAGGCCAGATGGGTCAAAACCAAGCAGGTGCTCAAACACCCCCAAGAAATCACAGCTCAGTTGGTCCAGATTCTGACAGAAAGTGGGAAAGAAAAGCAGTCAGGAGATTAAAATTACCAAGGAGGTCAAGAACGAATCTTATGACCACAGGGGACATTGGTCATAAGAGTTCCTTGTGCTATGGAAGGATATCTGGGGTAAAAACAAGTCCTGAAAAATACAAAACCCTGATTCACCCCAGTTCCTGGTGATCCCCAAGAAGAAGGAACTACAGAATGCTGCACCTTCAAGAAACTTTGGCCCAAACACTCATCTGAGTGAAGTTGCTCTAACAGCTCCTCTTGAAAAATTCTAAATCCCAAGAGAAGAACAGGTCTGCTAAAGGGGCCACCTCGCCAGGAAGGTGGTGTGAAGCTTCTCAGCTCTTCTTTGGCTTCAAAGTTGAGTCAACACAGAAAGATGAGGACTGAGATCTGAGTTCCTGGCATCAACGTTGGGTTTCCAATCCACAGGGAGCTGAGCTCTCACCAACAAAGAACAAACCAGTCCAAGTCATAGGATCATAGAATGGGTTGGGTTGGAAGGGATCTTCAAGCCCATCCAGTTCCAACCCCCTGCCATGGGCAGGGACACCTCCCACTGGATCAGGGGGCTCCAAGCCCCATCCAACCTGGCCTTGGACACCTCCAGGGATGGAACAGCCACAACTTCCCTGGGCAACCTGGGCCAGGGCCTCATCAAAAGCCATCGTTTCACTGTGGGAAGAGAGAAGGACACCAGCAAAAGCAGCCAATTGATGGGCTGCCAGATGAAGCCACAACAGAGCCTGAGTGTCAGGTGCCCCAGAGGGACCAGGAGATGCTGTGTGTCGATGCTGCTGCTCTGTTGAGCTGGGAGAGGATCTCAGTCGAGCCATTGACCACCCTCAGTGGTAAGGAAACATCAGAATTAGAGAAAAGGACCTCAAGTTGTGCCAGAGAAGGTTTATATTGGGTATTGGGAGTTATTTCTTCACTGAAACAGTGGTGGAACACTGGAATCACAGAAATATCTGGTTGGAAAAGACCTCTGAGATCATCAAGTCCAACCGTACCTTTCCTCTCACTAAACTATATCCCTAAGAAACTCATCCACCTGCCTTTTAAACCCAACCAGGGATGGGGACTCCACCACCTCCCTGGGAGCCTCTGCCAGGGCCTCAGAACCCTTTCAGTGAAGAAATTTTTCCTGATATCCAGTCTAAACCTGCCCTGGGGCAACTTGAGGCCATTCCCTCTTGTCCCACCACTGTCACTTGGGAGAAGAGACCAACCTCCCCCCTCCCCACAGCCTCCTCTCAGGCAGTTGTGGACAGGGATGAGGTCTCCCCTCAGCCTCCTCTTCTCCAGACCAAATCCCCCCAGGTGCCTCAGCTGCTCCTCATAACCCCTGTTCTCCAGAACCTTCCCCAGCTCCCTTCTCTGGACACTCTCCAGCTCCTCAAGGTCCTTCTTGGAGTGAGGGGCCCAGAACTGACCCCAGCACTCGAGGTGTGGCCTCCCCAGTGCCCAGCCCAGGGCACAATCACCCCCTGCTCCTGCTGCCCACGCTGTGTCTGACACAGCCCAAGATGCCATTGGCCCTCTTGGCCCCCTGGGCCACTGCTGGCTCGGGTTCAGCCCCTGCCAACCAACACCCCCAGGGCCTTCTCCTCCAGGGCCTTTCCAGCCACTCTTCCCCAAGCCTGGAGCTGCAGGGGTTGTTGTGTCCCAAGGGCAGGACTTGGCATTTGGTCTTGTTGACCCTCATCCCGTTGGTCTCAGCCCATGGATCCAGGAAGAGGTTGCCCAGGGTAGTGTTGGAGCCCCCATGCCTGGAGGGAAACCTGGAGAGAACCGTGCCTGGAACCCCCATGCCTGGAGAGAACCGTGTGGTCATGACTCTTGGGGACAGGGTTTAGTAGACACAGTGGGGTTGGGCTGATGGTTGAACTGGATGATCTTGGAGGTCTTCTCCAACCTTAACGATTCTATGATCCTACCTGTGCCCTTGGGAGCACAATGCCATCTCCCTCAGGAGGAAAAAAAGCTCTTAGACTAAATAAAACAACAAAAATTGAGGCATCAAAATGAACAAAGCAGACTTTTGCATCTCTCTGAGCAGCCCTGGGTGTGGAGGAGCTCCTGGGGCTCTCTGATGACGTTCGAGCTGCACGGGGGGAACTGCCTGAGCCACACACACACACAAATGGGCTTTTGGTCCCACTCTTTGAAGTGCAGACATGAATCTTCAAGGAGAGCAGTGGTTGGGAGTCCTGCCTGTTGTATTAAACACTCCAAAGAGCTGCTGGACATCAAACGGAGAGGTGTTGGAATGAGAAAGATCAGACAGAGAGTGGTGGAAACGTGACTGGTTTTGATATGCTATAAAGAATCACAGAATGCCCTGAGCTGGAAGGGACCCACCAGGCCCACCCAGTCCAGCTCCTGGCCCTGCACAGGACAACCCCAACAGTCACCCCGTGGGGCTGAGGGCCTTGGCCAAACCCTGCTGGAAGATTCTCAGGCTGGGACTGCTTCCCTGGGGAGCTGTTGCAGGGCTCCAGCACCCTCTGCTCTGGGGGAAGAACCTTCTCCTGGTGGCCAAGCCAAGCCTGCCCTGGCCCATCTTCCTGCCCTTCCCTGGGCTCCTGGCCTTGCTCCCCAGAGAGAAGAGCTCAGCGCCTGCTCCTCCTCCTCCCCTGCTGAGGAAGCAGCTCTGAGGTCCCCCCTCAGGCTCCTCTTCTCCAGCTGAACACACCCAGTGCCTTCAGCCTCTCCTCAGAGGATTTCTCCTCCAGAGCCTTCCCCAGCTTTGGGGCCTCCTCTGGACACTCTCCAGGGCTTTGATGTCCTTTGGATCCTGGGGTGCCCCAAAGTGCCCCCAGTGCTCGAGGTGGGGCCTCCCCAGAGCAGAGCAGAGCGGGACAATCCCCTCCTTGGCCCGGCTGGCGATGCTGGGCTTGATGCCCCCCAGGACATGGTTGCCCTCTTGGCTGCCAGGGCTCGCTGGTGGCTCATGGTCACCTTGCTGGTTGAGGTGGTGTTCCATCTCCTTCTGCTGTTGGGGATTCCAGAGGTGGCCCCAGGGCTCCAGGTGGGGTCTCCCCAGAGCAGAGCAGAGGGGCAGAACCCCCTCCCTCCCCTCTGCTCCCACTCTTTGGGTGCAGCCCAGGACTCGGGGGGTTTCTGGGCTGGGAGCACTCGTTGTGGCTGATGTTGAGCTCCTCCTCCCCCCAGCCTTGCTGGAGATGGTTCTCCACCTGCTTTCTGCAACTCGTGCCCCTGCCTGAGTCTGTGATGGTCCTCAGCCAGGTCTATTCCAACAATTCCAATTATTGTAAGGTTATTTGTACAGGAGTCACCTGGTTATTAAGGCAGTCAGAGCCTGCTCTGCACAGTCCTCACTTTAACCAGGTCTATGATGCTGTCAGGGTCAGACAGGAGGTTTGCTTCCACCTTCCATGGATCCACACGGTAGGAGATGGATTTTCCACTCTTTGATGCTTCCTTTGTGCTCTAAATTAATTGCTTCATTACCTCACCCAGCATTGAGCTGAGGAAGCTGTGATTTTGAGAGGAAGCTGCAGCAGGGCAAGAGGGAACGGCCTCAGGTTGTGCCAAGGAAGGATTCAGTGGGATATTAGGAAAAAATTCTTTACTGAAAGGTTCCTCAGACCCTGGCAGAGGCTCCCAGGGAGGTGGTGGATGAGGTGCTCAGGGATCTGGTTCAGTAGTGGATAGGGATGGTTGAACTGGATGATCTCAAAGGTCTTTTCCAACCAAGGAATCCTATGATTCTGTGATTTCCATTCCCTAATTCTCTGGAGGGGTTCAAAACCCACGTAGATGTGGCACTTTGGGACGTGGTTTAGCAGGGACAGTGGGGCTGGGCTGGTGGTTGGAATGGATGAGCTCAGAGGTCTTTTCCATCCTTAATGATTCCATGATTCTATGAAAATTCTTCACCAAAAAGGTTCTCAGGCCCTGGCAGAGGCTCCCAGGGAGGTGGTGGAGTCCCCATCCCTGGAGGGGTTTAAAAGATGGGCAGATGAGGTGCTCAGGGATCTGGTTCAGTTGGGGTTGGTTGGACTCAGTGATCCCAAAGATCTTTTCCAACCAAGGAATCCTATGATTCTGTGATTTCCATTCCCTAATTCTCTGGTGATTACTCTCCCAATGAACTGCTTCGCTCATCGCTCGTCGCTTCGTAACGAGGTGTTCCCCCCATCACCTCTTCCACACCCCCAGAATACCTGAGGGGCAGCAGCCCCCTCCCAGCTCTCCTGAATCCCACGGAGGAGCAGGATTAGCAGGATCTCTTCAGGCCACTCCTCTCACTCGGGGAGATGTTATTCAAGCCTGTTAATTTGAGTATCTTTATTTTTAGCAAATACTATCTCACTTTCTCCTTGGTTACAGCTGGGAAACTTTCTGTTCCAAGCCCATCATATGGGTCGATACATCCTCCTGATTTGTTCCCAACTCAGCACAGAACATTTCTGCCTTCTTCTTCTTTTTTTATTTTCCACCAGAATATACAAATTTATCATTTCCATATAGAAATGGATCCCCACCAGACTCTTTTTTTTTCCCCTCTTGTTTTACTTTCCAAAGCTCTAAAATTCCATATTCTCTTTCCATATTGGCCTTTGATATTTCCTCTGGCTCCTCTTATCAACCTCCTACACACATTAGCTCAAATTAACCGTATTCCTTTCTCCTTCACTTGCTAACCTTTCCAATAAGAAGGGGCTACACGAGTCTGTACTCAATATTGATCTGCTCCTTCATTCCCTCACCAAAGTGGGTGATGTCTTGCCCAGCAGATTTCCCCCCACCCTGATTTTTGGACCCTGCTTAGCAGCACATCCTCAAATAACCCTTAGATTGCGTTAATTACCTAAAATCACTCCTGTCAAATATCAGAAGCTCTGAGCTTCAGGAGAAGGGCACTTTCTCCTCCTCAGGAGACACTGATGGGTTGCTGACACCTTCTGCACGTGATGAGCACAGCTGGAGCCCGAGCATCTGATCTGCTGCTACACCTGGGCATGTCATTAGAGCCATCAATTTTCACTCTTTGAATCTATCAAATGAAGTTAATACCAGCTCACAACATCTCACGGCAACATCTCCTCAGCAGAGGCACCAGAGATGTTCAGGAACCCTTCCCCTCCTGGAGGAACCCTGGCTGCAGCAGGTTCTCCTCTCACCCACCAGGAAAGGAGGTTGGTGGGGCACCAATGCAGACACCTTCCAAGAGCAACCTCACCTGCCCAAACACCCCACAGCTCTGGAAGGTCAATTGTTGAGTGCAACGTTCTTCTCTTCTGACAATGCTTTTGTACAACTGAAATAACAAAACTATTCCCAAATTCATATCTGTGTTTGTATCAATGTCCATAAGTCATAGAATCATGGAGTGGTTTGGGTTGGAAGGGACCTCAAAGCCCATCCAGTTCCACCCCCCTGCCATGGGCAGAGACACTTCCCACTGGATCAGGGGGCTCCAAGCCCCATCCAACCTGGCCTTGAACACCTCCAGGGATGAGGAATCCTGACTTCTCTGGGCAACCTGGGCCAGGGCCTCAGCACCCTCAGTGTGAAGAATTTCTCTTAAGATCTCATCTCAATCTCCCCTCTTGCAGCTTAAAACCATTTCCCCTCATCCCATCCCTGCACTCCCTGATCCAGAGCCCCTCCCCAGCTTTCCTGGAGCCCCTTTCAGTCCTGGGAGGCTGCTCTAAGGTCCCCCAGAGCCTTCTCCTCTCCAGCTGAACAACCCCACCTCTCCCAGCCTGTCCTCACAGCAGAGGTTCTCCAGCCCTTGGATCATCTCTGTGGCCTCCTCTGGACCTGCTCCAACAGCTCCATCTCCTTCTGCTGTTGGGGACTCCAGAGGTGGCCCCAGGGCTCCAGGTGGGGTCTCCCCAGAGCGGAGCAGAGGGGCAGAACCCCCTCCCTCCCCTCTGCTCCCACTGCTCCGGGTGCAGCCCAGGACACGGGGGGTTTCTGGGCTGGGAGCGCTCGTTGGGGCTCCTGGGGAGCTTCTCCTCCCCCAGCACCCCAAGTCCTTCTCCTCAGGGACGATCCCAATCCATTCTCCACCTGGATTCGTGCTTGGCATTGCCCCGACCCAGGTGCAGGACCTTGCACTTGGCCTTGCTGAACCTTCTTGACGTTTGCACAGCCCCACCTCTCTGGCCTGTCCAGGTCCCTTCCAGGACTGAAAGGGGCTCCAGGAAAGCTGGGGAGGGGCTCTGGATCAGGGAGTGCAGGGATGGGATGAGGGGAAGGGTTTTCTGCTGAAAGAGGGGAGATTGAGGTGAGATCTTGGGAGGAAATGTTCTCCTGTGAGGGTGGGGAGGCCCTGGCCCAGGTTGCCCAGAGAAACTGTGGCTGCCCCATCCCTGGAGGTGTTCAGGGCCAGGTTGGATGGGTCTTTGAGGCCCCTGATCCAGTGGGAGGTGTCCATGCCTGTGGCAGGGGGTTGGAATTGGATGGGCTTTGAGGTTCCTTCCAACCCAACCCACTCTGTGATCCTGGAAATGAACTAAGTGCAAGGAGCACACGCAAGACGGAAAACCAGCAAGAGGCACCAAACCAGTAAAATCCCTTCTGGAGCACTAGGAAAAAAATTTGGGAAGGCCAAATCCCAGCTGGAGAAACAGCTATGAAGAGACATGAAGCAGAAAAAAGATTTCTTGTGGCACAGTGGCACCAAAAGGAAGTTCAGGGAAAATGCGAGTCTGCTGATGAGAAATCAGCCACGGACACGATCCAAGTGCTGAACTTTGGCTTCTATCCCCATGTTCATGGACAAATCATTCTTCCAGACCTTGGAAGGTGGTGGACAATATAAGTAACCAGGAGTGAAGGAAGCAAGAGTTTAAGGACTTCTTAAAAGAGCTGCTGCAACCAGGTTCCTGGGCCTGATGGGATCAGGAGGTTGCTGTCTATTCCTTGTCCAAAATCGTGGGGGTTTGGAAGGTCCTGCCAACTGGTCCCTAATTTGATACCTTTGGGAAGGAAGAGTCAGCTCCTTCTCAGCCCCATTAAGGCCATAATGTCCTTTTTTGCCAAGAGACGACAGCGTTGGGATTCACCTGGCAGAACGTGGGAAAGAAGTTTTCCTGGGATCCCTCTCTGGTCAGGAGAGATCTGGTCATTGAATGCACCAAATCTGGATTGAGAGTAGCCCTGAAGAGAAGGATTTGGGGTGCTGAGGGAGGAGAAGGTCAACGTGAGCCCACAAAGAGCGCTCCCAGCCCAGAAACCCCCCGTGTCCTGGGCTGGATCCAAAGAGTGGGAGCAGAGGGGAGGGAGGGGGTTCTGCCCCTCTGCTCTGCTCTGGGGAGACCCCACCTGGAGCCCTGAGTCCAGGTCTGGAATCCTCAGCACACAAAGGACCTGGAGCTGTTGGAATGGGTCCAATGGAGATGATCCAAGGACTGGAGCCCCTCTGCTGTGAGGACAGGCTGAGAGAGTTGGGGTTGTCCAGCCTGGAGAAGAGAAGGCTCTGGGAGACCTTAGAGCAGCCTCCCAGGACTGAAAGGGGCTCCAGGAAAGCTGGGGAGGGGCTCTGGATCAGGGAGTGCAGGGATGGGATGAGGGGAACAGTTTGAAGCTGAAAGGGGGGAGATTGAGATGAGATCTTAGCAAGAAATTCTTTCACACTGAGGGTGGGGAGGCCCTGTCCCAGGTTGCCCAGAGAAGCTGTGGCTGCCCCATCCCTGGAGGTGTTTGTGGTCAGATTGGATGGGGCTTGGAGCCCCCTGATCCAGTGGGAGGTGTCCCTGCCCATGGCAGGGGGTTGGAACTGGATGGGCTTGGAGGTCCCTTCCAACTCAGCCCATTCTATGTTCCTATGATTCTATGAATTGTCACACCCTAAAGCAGACCCAGGCCGTGCAGATGTAGCAAGTGCTCCCTGAATTTCATCTCCACCTTCACGTGGTCTCCACAGGTAGAACAGGTGGATTTGCTGAGGGAGGAAGATGCAGGCACTCAAGTAACAGAAGGCTGAAGTGAGATGAATTCCACCAAGGATCACTACCAAAGGCCGTGTGCCGAGATCATCTGAGTCTGTGTCATCGCAGCAGCCCTGGGGGTTGTAGGACCAGAGCAGTATTTAGGAAATTAGGGTACCCATGGAAACCTGGCACCTGGACCTTGAAATGGGAATTCTGACAAGCTGGTGTGAGCCAAACCAACCAGAGAAAAGCAGTCCCTTGGCTTGGTGTTGGAGTTGTCCTCCAATCACTCTCCTTGGAGCGTGCACGATGGAAGTGCAGCTAAAAGAGATGCTGAGTAACCACTGAGGTTACTTATCCAGCTCTTTCTATATATAGAGAAATACTGTGGGAGAGAGGGTGAGGGGTGGTGATCTCAGAATCATGAAATTGTTCAGGTTGGAAAAGACCTTTAGGATCATCAAGTCCAACCGTAAACCCAACACTGCCAACCCCACCAGCGAACAGTGTCCCTGAGCACCACATCCACACACCTTTTAAATCCCTCCAGGGATGGGGACTCAGCACTGGAAGATCAAGGGCAGAGCTTGATGCCTCTGATCTGAAACCCTGGGAATTTTCTGTCCCTTAACACTCCACGTCAAGCAACACAAGAGGTTGGTCTGCTGGTGGCTCATCTGGATCGCGCTCCTCACAGATGGGGAAGGTCGGGCACCAGGGAGAAACGGTGCCCTTTGTGTTGGTGATGAACTGAAGATCTTGCTTTAGAAGACCTGATGATACCCAAGAGCTTGGTTGATGTACTTGTTTTAGCACAAAGTGGTGGAAAACAGGACCCTCTGGCTGCTGGGTCAGCAGACAGCAAAGATGCTGAGCAGGTTCTGCTGGAGTTCCACTCAAGGCTCCTTTCTTTGAACCCTGGGCAGATGCACATTTTGGAGGCCTTTGGGCTTTTGGTAGGTCAGTGAAGGAAGCAGGGAGCAGGTCCCACCTGAAAGCACAGCCAGATGTGCAGTTTGAGCCTGACAGAGCCCATGGAAGGGTCAAAGGCAAAGGGGAGAAAGGGGCTACGAAGCAAATAAAGAACTACAACCTCACAGCATCATAAGGTTGGAAAAGACTTTTGAGATCATCGAGTCCAACCTATGACCCAACACCAACACCTACTCATCATCTAAACCACGGCATTCAGTGCCTCATCCAATCTGCTTTTAAACACCTCCAGGGATGATGACTCCACCCTCTCCCTGGACAGCTCATTCCAATGGCCAATCACCCTTTCAGTGAAGAATCTTTTCCTAATATCAAGCCTAAACCTCCCCTGATGAAGCCTGAGACCATATCCTCTTGTTCTGTCACTGGGAAAATGCTGAAGGATCCCACGACAAGGCTTGGCTGGATCTCCTGGCCCACGTTCTGCCCATTTGCCACCCTCATCCAGCTCAAAGCACAGCAGTTAAGCAGGAAAGCCCTGTCCAGGGTCCTAAGGGAGATGGGCACGTGGAGGAAAGTGGTGCACGATGCATCTATCTGTGAGAGATTCATTCCTGCCTGTGAGACAGGCAAAATGATCTGGGCACCCCTCCTGCCTTCCAGGCTTTGTTCTCCTCAAGGCAGAACTTACTCCCTCCCAGCAGGCATCAGGACAATCAGGTCTGGGCATCCAACAGTTCCCCTACAAGGTGACAACTTAAGACAGTGGTAAAACCTTAAACAGTCATAAAATTTGGATCACATTCCTCCCCAAAATACGTTGCAGCAAGCAGGGGCAGAGTCAACACAAAAAGCAGGAGATTTAGCACCAATGACCACTCTGCATGGAATCACAGAACTATTTAGGGTGGAAAAGATCTTAAAGATCATCAAATCCAACCCTAAACATGGTTTGTTGGGATTAAAAAAATGAATCTCTTCACTTGGATATGAAGAGAAGTCTTGAGTGTCCAGACCTGACAGAAAGAGGATCTGAAGTAGAAAAAAGCAAGGAGCCCAGAAGGTGAGGAAACAAAAGACAACATCCTTCTGTGGATAGAGAGCAAGGGCCAGATATTCCAGTCCATTCAGATACTTCAGAGCTGCAAAGACGGAGAAGATCGAGGACTTGGCTCCTGGAAGGGCCTCGGCAGGAGCTGTAAGGGTGAAATTTTAAACGTGATCTTTGTGATGCTGGAATTTCTGGTGATAGGTGGCATTGCAGGACCGAGGCTGCTCCTCTCCGCAGCTCCAGGCTCCCTCTGTCACAGCTCGGAGGGAGGAGACAGGAGGAGGTGGAGAGGCTTAAGGGAGCAGGGCAACCTCCCAGCAGCTCCTTCTGTTAAAGCTGAGGGCTCAGCAGGAGATAAAACCCATTGAGATCATCGAGTCCAGCCGTGCCTGTCCCCTTAATAAACCAGGTCCCTAAGGAGCTCATCAACCCGTCTTTAAAACCCCTCCAGGGACTCCACCACCTCCCTGGGAGCCTCTGCCAGGACCTGAGAACCCTTTTGGTGAAGAAATTTTTCCTAATATCCACTCTGAACCTGCCCTTGAGGCCATTTCCTCTTGTCCTTCTCCCCTGATTTTCTTCCTGGATTAGGAAAAGGGAGTTGAGAACCTTTGTGTGTTTATTCCACAGAACCAAATCTTTTGACAAAGTGGGATTTTTCACCTTTTGGCTAATCAACATGTCCCAGGTCATCTCAGTGTTAAGCAGTGTCCACCTTGGCCCTGGGGCATCCAAGGAGGCACTTTGACCATTTCAAGTCTCTTGTCTCTTCCTTGGGGATGAAATCCCATTTGGGACTCTTTTACCCCACCCACATTAAAAGGGGTGACCCCAAATTTTTGACAGAAGGTGCTTGGCCAACCTCTGAGCTCCCAGCCCAAGAGTTCTTCCATAGAACTGCTCAAAAATCAATCAAGTAAAAATAGCAAAATGCTGAAGTGATTTAATAGATCGATTTCCTGTTAAATCAAGACTTAATAAACTGTCATTTTTCCCACACACTCCTTTTTTTTTCTTCCCTCCTTCTTTTCTTTCTTCCTTTCTCTTAAAATTGCACACATTAGTAAATTTGTTTGAGATGGGGAGTGTTTCAGAAGCTGTATAAATCTGGAGGAATTCATTAAACCCCACTGAATTTATCGAGAGTTATAAAGTTTTTCAATCTGCAACGATTCAAGGCTGATCAAAGGCTCCTCGACACAATCACAGAATCACAGAATGGTTTAGGCAGAAAGAGACCTCCAAGCCCATCCAGATCCAACCCCTTGCCATGGGCAGGGACATCTCCCACTGGATCAGGGGGCTCCAAGCCCCATCCAACCTGGCCTTCAACACCTCCAGGGATGGGGCAGCCACAGCTTCTCTGGGCAACCTGGGCCAGGGCCTCCCCACCCTCACAGGAGAACATTTCTTCCTAAGATCTCATTTCAATCTCCCCTCTTTCAGCTTCAAACTGTTCCCCCTCATCTCATCCCTGCACTCCCTGATCCAGAGCCCCTCCCCAGCTTTCCTGGAGCTCCTTTCAGTACTGGAAGGTGCTCTAATGTCCCTCTCAAGCCTTCTCCAGGTTGAACAACCCTAATTCTCTCCTGTCCTTGTACAGGAGGTGATCCAGCCCTCAGATCATCTCCGTGGCCTTCTTTGGACTTGCTCCAACACATTCCTGTGCTTCTTACACAGATGACTCCAGAACTGAACGCAGGTTTCCAGGTAACAGCGTAGTCATAACGGAGCAGAAAAGCAATGAGAGCAGGAGGAACCCTGATGACCTGATTGGTATCAAGGTCCCCTATCCAGGTAGAAAGTGCTGGTGAGAAATGAGAGGCTAAAAAGACTGGGGAAGCAGTGTGGCACACCAAGGTTTGAGCAGGGACCAGGACACACGGTACAGTTGTGTGTTGGTATTCATCATTCAAAAAGCCTCAGTGCTAAATGTTGAATTTGCCTGAAGTTCTGGGGCAGATTCTCCTGTGCTGACTCCCTTCTCTGGATGGTCTCTGCTGCCACTCTCAAATCCCCACCAGCTGGGTTCCCAGGTACATCCAGCTGCTTACACCAGCTCTGCCAGCTCCTGCCAGTGCCAACAGAAACACATCCCCCTCCTTTCCCCAATGGGGAGCCTCTTGGAGCAACAGACCTCGCCTTCCTGGTGGTCCTCAGGGTAGACTTGGCCTCCCTGGCATTTCCCAGGGTAAATGACCTCCTTGGCAGCCCTGGGGTACACTTGGCCACCCTAACAGTCCTGGGGTAGACTTGGCCTCCCTAACGGTCCCGGGGTAGACCTGGCCTCCCTAACAGTTCTAGGATAGACCTGGCCTCCTCCCTGGCAGGTCCTGGGGTAGACCTGCCCTCCCTGGCAGCTCTGGGGTAGACCTGGCCTCCCTAGTGGCACTGAGCTAGACCTGGCCTCCCTGGCAGCCCTGGAGTAGACCTGGCCTATCTGGCAGCTCTGGTGTAACAACCTCTCTGGCAGTTCCTGGGGTAGACCTGGCCTCCCTAGTGACAGTGGAGTGACCTGGCCTCCCTGGCAACCCTGGGGTAGACCTGGCCTCCATAGTGGCACTGGGGTAGACCTGGCCTCCTTGGTCAATCCTGGGGTAGACCTGGCCTCCCTGACAGCCCTGGAGTAGCCCTGGCCTCCCTGGTGGCACTGGGTTAGACCTGGCCTATCTGGCAGCTCTGGTGTAACGACCTCCCTGGCAGTTCCTGGGGTAGACCTGGCCTCCCTAGTGACAGTGGAGTGACCTGGCCTCCCTGACAGCCACGGGGTAGACCTGGCCTCCCTGACAATTCCTGGGGTAGACCTGGCCTCCCTAGTGGCACTGGGGTAGACCTGGCCTCCCTGGCCAGCCCTGGGGTAGACCTGGCCTCCCTGGCCAGCCCTGGGGTAGACCTGGCCTCCCTGGCCAGCCCTGGGGTAGACCTGGCCTCCCTGGCCAGCCCTGGAGTAGACCTGGCCTCCCTGGCCAGCCCTGGGGTAGACCTGGCCTCCCTGGCAGCCTTGGAGCAGACCTGGCCTCCCTGGCCAGCCCTGGGGTAGACCTGGCTTCCCTGGCAGCCTTGGAGCAGACCTGGCCTCCCTGGCCAGCCCTGGGGTAGACCTGGCTTCCCTGGCAGCCTTGGAGCAGACCTGGCCTCCCTAGCAATCCTGGGATAGATCTGACCGGAGCACCAGGAACTGTGGCCAGCAGCCACAGGACCACCTCCAGCATCCAAGTCCAGCCACCCCTCTCCCAGCTTCAGAAGCCAATTTAATTGCTGAGTTTGTGTGAGGAAGACACGTCAAGGCTTGCTTGAAGCTCCAAGCAGTGTCCCTGACACCTGGTCCTCGCAAGAAAGAGATTGTGGTACTGGAGAAGCTCTTCCCCACCACCGGGAAAGGCCAGCCTTCCCTTCTCCACCTGCAAACAAACACCTCTGAGGGCTTCCCACCTGCACTCTTCATTGGAATAGTCTAACTCCAGTGTGAAAGCACCTTAGGTGCTCCTGGCTGCCTCGCTTTCATCTCCATCTTCTCTAAATGCTGAAGATTAATTTCAGCAAGCGATGGTCTCAGGCTACAAGGCTAAAAATGAAGGTGCCCATGCACCTTCCATTTAAATATAACACCTCTTCAATCCACACATGCAGAGAGGCTGACAAAGACAGTCCCAGAGCCCCTGCACAAGGCTTCAAGATGTATCACAAAAAAAGTTCTTCACTGAAAGGGTGATTGGTCATTGGAATGAGCACCCAGGGAGGGGGTGGAGTCACCAACCCTGGAGGGGTTTAAGGGGAGACTGGATGAGGCACTGAGTGCCATGGGTTAGATGATGGTTGGTGTTGGTGTTGGGTTATAGGTTGGACTTGATGATCTCAGAGGTCCTTTCCAACCTTGTGATACTGTGATACTGTGATACAACATCTCCCTTTCTGACTGTTGCCCTCAGGATGTGGCTTTACATTGCAGCAAAGCTGCTGTGCTCATTCAAAACCCACCTCCACCTTCCCTTCCCAAGGATTCCACACACGATTATGGCTCTGCCTGCCATCGATTTAATGATCCCGCAGCCGGAGGGGAAGTCAGCTCAGCCAGGGGATCCAAAGGAGATGGTAACCTGCTGAGAGCAGGTTAGCAGCAAAAATGCATTTATTCTGCAGCTGAACATCACATCCAAACAGGAAGGGTGGGGGACTCCAAGCCAGGATGAGGCTGCTCCACTGCTGCACCAACCTGGTCCTCAAACCCCACCGTGGATTTAGATGACTTGGGAATTCTTCCTTACTTTGTAATCACAGAATCATCAGAATGGTTTGATGTGGAAGGGACCTCAAGGTCCATCCAGTTCCAAACTCCCTGTCATGGGTAGGGACAACTCCCACTGGATCAGGGGGCTCCAAGACCCCATCCAACCTGGCCTTGAGCACCTCCAGGGATGGGGCAGCCACAGCCTCCCTGGGCAACCTGGGCCAGGGCCTCCCAACCCTCATTGTGAAGAATTTCTTCCTAATGTCCAATCTAAATCTTCCCTCTTCCAATTTAAATCCATTCCTGTTACTTCAGGCCCTTGGAAAAAGTCCTTCCCCAGCTTTCCTGGAGCCCCTTTCAGTCCTGGGAGGCTGCTCTGAGGTCTCCCCAGAGCCTTCTCCTCTTCAGGCTGAACAACCTCAACTCTCCCAGGTTTATAATATCAGCAAAAGTATCAGTTCTGTAATGATTTGGGCAGTTTTATGGCAATCATCACTTCACTGGTTTTCTTTAGAGGCTGCAGAAGACATCCCAACACCACAGACAATGCAGCAAAGCACGACCACACCTCCCATCATGACCTTCACACAAGGTCCCCTTCCCAACCCAACCAAGGCACGGTCGTTTCCCAGTTTCAGTGCCAATTTGGCCTCGCTCCACCGCTTCTGCCACCGTTGCTCCCTTGGAAAGGTCACAGCCCTTCCTGCACCGACAGTTTATGTGTCTCCATCTGAAACAAACTCTCTGGGATCCCTCCAAAAGGGCTTCTTGGCTGAGTGATTCACAAACTCTTTCATCATCATCATCATCAAACAAGCGATAGGGTGAGAGGAAACGGCCCCAAGTTGCACCGGGGCAGGTTTGGATTGGATATCAGGAGAAACTTCCTAATGGAAAGAGTGGTTAAAGAGGCTGCCCAGGGCAATGGTGGAATCTCCATCCATGGAGGGGTTCAAAAACCCTGTGGCCGTGGCCCTTCAGGACATGGTCTGATATCACAGTATCACAGTATCATAAGGTTGGAAAGGACCTCCGAGATCATCAAGTCCAACCTATAACCCAACACCAACACCAACACCAACCATCATCTAAATCATGGCACTCAGTGCCTCATCCAGTCTCCCCTTAAACACCTCCAGGGTCGGTGACTCCACCCCCTCCCTGGGTGCTCATTCCAATGACCAATCACCCTTTCAGTGAAGAACTTTCTCCTCACATCAAGTCTAACCTTTCCCTGACCAAGCTTGAGTCCCTGCCCTCCAGTTCTGTCCCTGGAGAGAAGAGACCAACCCCTGCCCCACTCCAACCTCCTTTTAGGGAGTTGTAGAGAGCAATGAGGTCTCCCCTGAGCCTCCTCTTCTTCAGACTAAACAGCCCCAACTCCCTCAGTCTCTCCTCGTAGGGCTTGTGCTCCAGCCCCTTCACCATCTTCGTTGCCCTCCTCTGGACACTCTCCAGCATCCTGACATCTTTTCCAAACTGGGGGGCCCAGAACTGGACACAGGATTCAAGATGAGGCCTGACCAGTGCCCAGTACAGGGGGACGATAACTCCTCTGGTCCTGCTGGCCACACTATTCCTGATGCAGGCCAGGATGCCATTGGCCTTCTTGGCCACCTGGGCACTCTGCTGGCTCATGGTGAGCTTCCTGGCCACCAGCACTCCCAGGTCCCTTTCTGCCTGACTCCTCTCCAGCCACTCTGTCCCCAGTCTGTAGCTCTGCATGGGATTGTTGTGTCCAAAATGAAGCACCCAACATTTGGACTCATTAAACATCATCCCATTGGAACCAGCCCATGGATCCAGTCTGTCCAGGTCCCTCTGTAGGGCCATCCTACCCTCCAACTGATCAACCCTTCCTCCCAGCTTGGTGTCATCTCCAAACTTGCTGATGATGGACTCAATCCCCTCATCCAGATCATCAATAAAGATATTAAACAGGACTGGACCCAACACCGATCCCTGGGGGACACCACTGGTGACCAACTGGATGAGACACCATTCACCACCACTCTCTGGGCTCGGCCATCCAGCCAATTCCTGATCCAGCACAGAGTGCTCCCATCTAAGCCACGGGCTGCCAGCTTCCCTAGGAGTCTGCTGTGGGGACAGTGTCAAAGGCCTTGCTGAAGTCCAGCTATACCACATCCACAGCCTTCCTCTCATCCACCAGGCGAGTCACATGGTCATAAAAGGAGATCAGGTTGATCAGGCAGGACCCACCCCTCCTAAACCCATGCTGGCTGGGCCTGATCTCTTGGCTGTTCTGCAGGTGCCACATGATTTCACCCAGGATTATCTGCTCCAGGATCTTACTTGGGACCAAGGTCAGGCTTACAGGTCTGTAATTACCTGGATCATCCTTACGGCCCTTCTTGTGATGGCAGTCAGTGGGGTTGTGTTGATGGTTGAACTTGATCTGAGAGGTCTTTTCCAACCTCAATGATTCTGTGATCATTTCCCAGCTGGAACAGCCTTTCCTCTGCTTTTAAGAAATGTGGGCTTGGCCTTTTTATACTTTACCTATTTGACACGGATTCTGGATGTATTTTTCCTCTGCAAGCACCACAGGAATGCCTCTGGTACTTTCCTCCTGTGGTGAGGAGTCTCCCTATAAACATCATCATATTAACTTTGCTGCTTGCTTTGAAATTGCTCCTTAAAAATGTCCTCTGCTGCATCCTCTACAAGAAGCAGCAGCTGACACGGAGCCTCTGTTTGAAAAAGACCTTTGACATTGAAACCAACCATCAACACAACACCAACACACCTACTAAACCACGTCCTGAAGAGCCACACCTACATGTGCTTTGAGAACCTCCAGGGATGGGGACTCCACTACCTCTCTGGAAGCCTCTGCCACGGCCTGAGAACCCCTCAGGGAAGAAATTTTTCCTGATGCCCAAACTAAACCTCCCCTGGTGCAACTTGAGGCCGTTTCATTTGGTCCTATCACTTGTTCCTTGGGAGAAGAGACCAACCCCCACCTCACCACAACCTCCTTTCAGGAAGGTGTAGACAGTGATGAGGTCTCCCTTCAGCCTCCTTTTCTCCAGACCAAACAACCCCAGGTCCCTCAGCTGCTCCTCATTACAGAGATGTCCAGAGACATGTCTAGAGAGAGCAAGCACCAGCACAGAGCATCCCCATTGTCCCCTGTGCCAGGACACAGCCGTCCCCACCGGCTCCGTGCAGATGTCCTGCACCACACAGCACCTCCACAACGTTCTCCTGACCCATCCTAGAAGCTCCAGGCATAACCAATCCAAACAATAACCAAACTAAAACCCAATGCCAAGCTGCAGGAGACCTGATAGCCAGCTTACAGAGCCCTGCTCTGGTCTTCTCCTAAGTCTCCTGCCAATGTGCTGGGAGATGGCACCTCCATTCCACCTCGCTGAGCCCTCGAGCCACTCAGAACCACAGAATGACCTGAGTTGGAAGGGACCCACAAGGATCTTCAAGTCCACCTCCTGGGCCTGCACAGGACAATCCCAACATTCATACCTTGGGTCTGAGGGCCTTCTCCAAATGCTTCTTGAATATTGTTGAATGCAAAACCAGCAGATACTCTAATCCTTATTTTTCTTTTACTGGAACATCATCAGGAAACTCCAGTTGGCTGTGGCCTCAGGGCAGAGCAAAGGCACCACAGAGACTCCACTGTCCCCTTCTCAAGAAAGGGAAAGGACCAATGGGGAGGCACAAGGACAGAGCCCTATGGACCTGGTCAACTTAATTCTCCTCTACAGACCTCAACACTTGTACCACATCGGGCAAAGCTGGGATCACCATCAGCACAAACCAATCCTAACTGGGCCCTGGAGAGGGCATCTCATGAGTCCTCCAACCTCCAGTTTCTCTGTAACTCCAACCAGCAGGAGGGAACCCATCAGTTCATATTTTAGCACAGAGAACCCATATCTGCTCGAGTTGTTGAAGAACCTTTCTCACCAGGCAGCAGGTGCTTCAGTAACGATTCATACCCAGCTCTTACAACACCTCATAAAGGAAAATTGTCTTCTGCAAGACTCAAGGCCTGGTCCTGCAGAGGAAGATGCTGCTGGCACCCACTGCTCCCTCTCCCTGTGGCACCCAGGCTCACCTCAATCAGAAAGTCTCCCGTGCGAAGCCCTGCTCTCCAAGCGACCCCTTCCACATCCACTGATTCCAGGTACTGGAGCGCTGGGAAGGCTGGGGTTGGGGTGAACTCCTCAATTGGGGTTTCAGCTACAAAAAGACAAAGAAAGAGAGACACTGAGGCTTTGTGGCAAAAAAAAAAACAAGCAGAAGGTGGACAAGAATGTCCAGCAGCCCACGAAAACCTCAATGTATTGGTTCAGAAAGAAGACGCTCGCAAAGCTCAGCTTGACATCAACACAGCAACCAGAGCTAATCCTACAGGTCCATGGTTTTCATCAGCTTAGACCCTGAGAGAATCCCAGAGCCTCCTGGACACGAGTGTGACTCCCAGAGTCACCTGTGCTCCCACGAGGACCCTAAAGACTCATCCACCTCCCAGTAGGTAGGAGAAGCAGGCACTGATCTCTCCTCTCCGGTGACCAAAGGTAGGACCCAAGGGGAATGGCAGGAAGATGTGTCAGGGGAGGGTTAGTTTGGACATTAGGAAGAGGGTCCTAACCACCCCTGGCCACATCTCAAATATTGTGTTCAGTTTTGGGCCCCTCACTCCAAGAAAGATATTGAGGGCCTGGAGTGCCTCTGGAGAAGGATCTGGGGCTGTGGGAGCTGCAGAGGGACCTGGGGCTGTTTAGTTTGGAGAGAGGTGGGTGCTGATCTCTCAACAGCCTCAAGATGCACCAGGGAGGTTCAGATTGGATATTGGGAACAATGTCTTTACTGGAAGAGTGGTGAAGCCCTGGCAAAGGCTGCTTAGGGCAGTGGTGGAGTCTCCATCCCTGGAGGGGTTCAAAAACTGTGAGGCCGTGGCAAATGTTCTTACACCATCAGGAGGATGACCACGAGCCACCAGCCAGCCCTGGCAGCCAAGAGGGCAACCGTGTCCTGGGGGGCATCAAGCCCAGCATCGCCAGCCGGGCCAGGGAGGGGATTGTCCAGCTCTGCTCTGCTCTGGGGAGGCCCCACCTCGAGCACTGGGGGCACTTTGGGGCACCCCAGGATCCAAAGGACATCAAAGCCCTGGAGAGTGTCCAGAGGAGGCCCCAAAGCTGGGGAAGGCTTAGGAGGAGAAACCCTCTGAGGAGAGGCTGAAGGCACTGGGTGTGTTCAGCTGGAGAAGAGGAGCCTGAGGGGGGACCTCAGAGCTGCTTCCTCAGCAGGGGAGGAGGAGGAGCAGGCGCTGAGCTCTTCTCTCTGGGGAGCAAGGCCAGGAGCCCAGGGAAGGGCAGGAAGATGGGCCAGGGCAGGCTTGGCTTGGCCACCAGGAGAAGGTTCTTCCCCCAGAGCAGAGGGTGCTGGAGCCCTGCAACAGCTCCCCAGGGAAGCAGTCCCAGCCTGAGAATCTTCCAGCAGGGTTTGGCCAAGGCCCTCAGCCCCACGGGGTGACTGTTGGGGTTGTCCTGTGCAGGGCCAGGAGCTGGACTGGGTGGGCCTGGTGGGTCCCTTCCAGCTCAGGGCATTCTGTGATTCTTTGTCCTGCACCAAAAGACATTTGTGCCTGAAACATCCACCTTTTGGCTGCTGACCAGTGGTTGGCCGAGACCATGGCACTGTCACTGGTCCCTAACGTGTGATGCACATCTTCTGGCACTGGTGGGGTTGATACTGCCTATCCAACCCCTTTGCTCTACACAAGCAGTAAGTTTAGAACACTGAGGGGTTGGAGGGCATCCAGAGAAGAGCAATGAGGCTGGGGAAGGAGCTGGAGAACAAGCCCTATGAGGAATGGTTGTGGGACCTGGGGTTGTTTAGCCTGGAGAAGAGGAGGCTGAGGGGAGACCTCATCCCTGTCCACAACTGCCTGAGAGGAGGCTGTGGTGAGGTGGGGGTTGGTCTCTTCTCCCAAGTGACTGGAGATGGGATGAGAGGAAACGGCCTCAAGTTGCACCAGGGGGTGTTTAGGTTGGATATTGGGAAAATAGCCCTTCATGGAGAGGGTTCTCAGGCCCTGGCAGAGGCTCCCAAGGAGTGGAGTCTCCATCCCTGGAGGGGTTTGAAGGCAGTGGATCAGTTTCTTAAGGACAAGGTTTAGTAGTGGACAGGGATGGTTGGGCTTGATGATCTCAGAGGTCTTTTCCAACCAGTTGATTCTAGGATTCTATGATTCTTGGTCTCATGGCCTTGCCTGGGGTGCGTAAAGATACCAGGTAGGTGGTCAATTTGATGTTGTAGAGCACTGCTTTCTGTGAAGGGTGGGGGAATTGATACAGGAGCTTGAAGCAGGGCTTGACAAGCAGCACCAGGATCAGAACAAAGCTTGGCTGCAATGGCTCATCCTTTCCCCCCCACCCTCAAACAAAGCAATGTCCACACGTGCAGGAGAGAAGCTGAAGCTGCTTGGTAAGAAAGGCAGCAGCAGGGCCACAGCTCCACAGAACAGTGGGATCAAACATCCACAGAGCCCAGGAATTCAAACCAGACATGTTCACTCCAACCTTGGCCAAGCTCACAGTTTTCACAGAATCTGTGATGGTTTGGATTGGAAAGGACCTCATAGAATGGTCTGGATTGAAAAGGGTCTTAAGGATTGTCCAGTTCCACCCCCCTTTCATGGGCAGGGACACCTCCCACTGGATCAGGGGCTACAAACCCCATCCAACCTGGACTTCAACACCTCCAGGGATGGGGCAGCCACAGCTTCTCTGGGCAACCTGTGCCAGGGCCTCCCCACCCTCACAGCAAAACATTTCCTCCTAAGATCTCACCTAAATCTCCCCTCTTTCAGCTTCAAACCCTTCCCCTCATCCCATCCCTGCACTCCCTGATCCAGAGCCCCTCCCCAGCTTTCCTGGAGCCCCTTTCAGTCCTGGGAGGCTGCTCTAAGTTCCCCCAGAGCCTTCTCCTCTCCAGTTGAACAACCCCAACTCTCCCAGCCTGTCCTCACAGCAGAGGTTCTCCAGCCCTTGGATCATCTCCGTGGCCTCCTCTGGACCTGCTCCAACAGCTCCATCTCCTTCTGCTGTTGGGGATTCCAGAGGTGGCCCCAGGGCTCCAGGGCTGGAGCGGAGCAGAGGGGCAGAACCCCCTCCCTCCCCTCTGCTCCCACTGCTCCGGGTGCAGCCCAGGACACGGGGGGTTTCTGGGCTGGGAGCGCTTGCTGTGATTCATGTTGAGCTTCTCCTCTCCCAGCACCCCAAGTCCTTCTCCCCAGGGCTCCTCCCAATCCATTCTCCACCTGGATTTGTGCTTGGCATTGCCCTGAAGTTAAGTATCTAAGAAACCAAACACCAAATGTCTTCTGGTGATGCTTGGACAAATGATTTGACTTATTTGTAGCAAGCAAGGTGGGGAAACCACGATTATCTTGTCAGGTATCTCACATGACAAGGGCCAGAGCCTTCAACAAAGGTCCCTGTGGGTCATCTCTCACCTCAGCTGATGTATGGAGAAAGCAGGGTTTCTTTTTCTTAGCAAAATAGACAATGATTTGTGGAGTCACCAGGGCTGGTAACTCATCCATCACTCTAAAGGTGTTATCAGAACAATGGATTTCTTAAGAAACCCTAATGCAGCAGAGGATTTAACTCCGGAGCCACTGGATGATCTTGGTCATCCATCTCCTTTGATGTCAAAGTCACTCCAGGAAATGTGATCTGCATCCTCTTTCATTTCTGGACAAAAAGATTTCCATCGTTTACCAGAGCACTTCTTCACTAATTTCTTTACAGGTTTGATGTTTACAATTTTGAGCCTCCTGAGCCAGTGGGAGGTGTCCCTGCCCAAGCCACGGGGGCTGGAACTGGATGGGCTTTGAGGTCCCTTCCAACCCAAACCATTCCATAATTCAGTGATTCTATCATTCCATGATGTAAGATCTTTTCTGCTACATCAGAGGAGCCATCAGCGAGCTCCAGAGCACAACAAGATCACCCCTACAAGACATTAACACGTTGGATGACATCAGATGTTTCAAGAGGATCGAAGGCCAGGTTGGAAGGGGCTTGGAGCCCCCTGATCCAGTGGGAGGTGTCCCTGCCCATGTCAGGGGGTTTGGAACCGGATGGGCTTTGAGGTCCCTTCCAACCCAACCCATTCCAGCATTCTATGATTCCATATTTTTTATCAACAGCTTTCCACGACTTTTTCCTTTGATGGAACTTCACTGCAGCGCCGGTTGACAACTCATCCCACCTATTTTTAGAAATGCCAGTGCAACATTTGATTTCTCCAAATCCTTCAAGACTCCCCCACTATTAAATTCAACTCTTTGGCACTGTCCAGCAAGTTACTGCACTAATCTGAAGTTCAAAGAACCCCAAACACGACCTTGCTGCAGATAGAAGTGCCCAGACCCAGGCCCAGGAGGGTATGAGGGGTAATCATGGCATCATGGCATGGGTTGGGTTGGAAGGGACCTCCAAGCCCATCCGGTTCCAACCCCCTGCCATGGGCAGGGACACCTCCCACTGGATCAGGGGGCTCCAAGCCCCATCCAACCTGGTTCTCTCTTTCTTCAAACCCTCCATGGTTTGGGCTCACTCTCACAGATACATCTGAAGGGGAAAAGATTCAGCCTTTCAGGGTTTGCATCACCAGGTTGATTCATTCCTTGCTGAGCCCACTTCATTGATTTTCATAGAATCATGGGATGGTTTGGGTTGGAAGGGACCTCAAAGCCCACCCAGTGCCACCCCCTGCCATGGGCAGGGACACCTCCCACTGGATCAGGGGGCTCCAAGCCCCATCCAACCTGGCCTTCAACACCTCCAGGGATGGGGCAGCCACAGCTTCTCTGGGCAATCTGGGACTCCCCACTCTCACAGGAAAACATTTCCTCCTAAGATCTCACCTCAGTCTCTCCTCTTTCACCCCAAAACCCTTCCCCTCATCCCATCCCTGCACTCTCTGATCAAAAGTCCCTCCCCAGCTTTCCTGGAGCCACCTTTAAGTACTGGAAGGACTTAAAGGTTAAGATGAGAAACACCTTGTGTGTCACCTGCACCTCTGAAAATGAGAAAAGGGGAGACTCAGGCTCTCTGAACATTGAATAAATTGTTTATATAATGAGGATGAGACCCACAGTCTCCTTAGAACTCCACAAACCGTGGGCATCAGCACGACACACCGTGCCCTCTCCTCACATCTGCTTCGTAATTAATGACGAGAAGGTTAAGTGGAAGTCCTGATCCCTGGGGAGGACAGAGTTGGACAGATGATGATTTAATTGGTTTCCTAGCCTGGAGATGGAGCCTGATGTGAGCAAACCACGTTATCACAGCAGCTCCCAACACACCAGGACTTCCCTCACCGCGATCCCACGGCCGCGCAATTCCGAAGCGTTGACCAGAGCCTGTGGAGGAATCCATGGCTCAGAGAAGAGTCATCTCAGGGACAGGATGGGCTTTTCCTATGGCTAAGCAAAGATCCAAACTGATGGGGGAATGCAGATAAAATTAATTGAGGAAACCCAGTCTCAGAGCCAATGTTACCACCTGCACTATTGATGTGTGAGATGAGGACTCCAGGCACGGCATCTCCTGGGGGGTGAAAGCCACATCTCCAGTAACCCCACGCTGTGATAGCACAGGGAGGACATAGATCTGTGGGAGTGAGTCCAGAGGAGGTGATGAAGATGATCAGAGGGTTGGAGCACCTCCCATATGAGGACAGGCTGAGAGAGTTCATAGAATCACAGAACGACCTGAGTTGGAAGGGACCCACAAGGATCATCCAGACCAACTCCTGGCCCTGCACAGGACAACCCCAACAGTCACCCCGTGGGGCTGAGGGCATTGGCCAAATGCTGCTGGAATATTGTCAGGCTGGGACTGCTTCCCTGGGGAGCTGTTCCAGGTCTCCACCACCCTCTGGGAGAAGAACCTTCTCCTAATACTCAACTGAGTTGAGGTTGTTCAACCTGGAGAAGAGAAGGATCCATGGAGACCTTCTAGGAGCCTTCCAGTACTGAAAGGGGCTCCAGGAAAGTGGGGAGGGGCTCTTGGTGAGCCTCATCCACAGCCCAACCATCTGCCTACAGCCCCAATACCAATGAGAGAAGAAATCATTGAGACAAGGAATATGAACCAGGACAACCTGCAGTGTCTGGAGCCAACTGAAGCCCCAATGGTGGAGCAGAAGGACACTGATATTCCTTAAACAGCCTGAGAATCCTGACCTCTGCTTCTCAGGGAGACCTGGAGTGAAGACAGAGCAGTCACCACAAACACCACCTTGGGACCAGAGCTTCCACAACACCGTTCCCAGATCAGAGCCGACAGGAAAGCATCGGGAGAGAAGCCCATAATTCAGTGACAACTCATCTTTAAGTGCTTAGCAAGGAAGGAAATCAAATTGAAGGAGGTTCTCTTACCCAATTGGCAAAGGCAAAACTGAATCAAAAAGGTTTGGAATTCAATTACAGAAATTCCTCCTGGTAATGAGGTAAAATTTCTTAACAAGGAGGTCTGCCGGTCACCGCAGAAGTTCATGACTTTGAATCTCAGGAAGCGTAATTGGTGCTTCTCAAGGAGCCAGCACGTTAACACGACAGCTTTGCTTGGGCAATCTGATTGTGGTGACCACATCCTGGCCTTCAAAATGTCCTGTCCAAGCTGTCTCAGACCAGGGACACCAGTTCTGGGTATGCCCGACTTTTCCGGTGAAGCCCTGGAAGAACCAGATCACCACGAAGCCTTTAGAAGCCCCTCAAAACCACGGGTGTGGGGACAAAGGCTCAGCAGCACCCCAGAAGCCAAGGGGAAGGTCCCTGGGAGTGGTTGGCTCTGCCTTTGCCACACCACTGCCATCAGGAAGATGGTGGTGCTGGCATCACCCCCTGGATCTGGCACTGAGGATGAGGATGCTGTTGGCACAGCAGCATCTGAGAGGGAGATCCACGCCACAAAGGTGGCTCCGTGGTACACACCAGGGCCAGAAGCGTGCCCAGACCTGAAAGCTCTCCCTTCCCCCTGGTCCCTCTGGGCTCCTTCTTCCCCTGGGCTGCCCATCTCCAGCAGGAACTGCTCCTGAGGACCTGATTCAGTGAAGGCCAGCCCCAAGTTTGGCTCTGGCAGCAGCCCAGCTGATGGCATGTCAAGAAGTCAGCTTGGACTGATGGAATTCTAGAACCATTAAGGTTGGAAAAGACCTCTAAGCTCATCCAGTCCAACCCCACCGTGCTGACAAATCCATGTCCTGAAGTGTTTACATGTTTTTTGAACCCCTCCAGGGATGGAGACCCCACCACTGCCCTGGGCACAAGTCTTATGAGAAGAAGCTGAGGCTGGATCCATGGGCTGAGACCAACGGGATGAGGGTCAACAAGACCAAGAGTCGGATCCTGCACTTGGGACACACCAACCCCTGCAGCTCCAGGCCTGGGGAAGAGTGGCTGGAAAGGAGCTGGAGGAGAAGGCCTCTGGGGGTGTTGGTTGGCAGGGGCTGAACCTGAGCCAGCAGTGGCCCAGGGGGCCAAGAGGGCCAATGGCATCTTGGGCTGTGTCAGACCCAGCGTGGGCAGCAGGAGCAGGGGGGGAATTGTGCCCCTGGACTGGGCACTGGGGAGGCCACACCTCGAGTGCTGGGGTCAGTTCTGGGCCCCTCACTCCAAGAAGGACCTTGAGGGGTTGGAGAGCGTCCGGAGAAGGGAACGGAGCTGGGGAAGGGGCTGGAGAACAAGTGTTATGAGGAACAGCTGAGGGAGCTGGGGTTGTTTAGCCTGGAGAAGAGGAGGCTGAGGGGAGACCTCATCCCTGTCCACAACTGCCTGAGAGGAGGCTGTGGGGAGGGGGGGTTGGTCTCTTCTCCCAAGTGACAGGAGATGGGATGAGAGGAAATGGCCTTAAGTTGCCCCAGGGCAGGGTCAGATTGGACATCAGGAAAGATTCTTGCTGTGTCTAAGGAGCATTTGCAATGTCTGGGCTCTGCTGGGCCTTGTTTCTAGGTTTCCATCACATCTCCATAATGAAGTCACCACCTTCAACACCACAGATGACAGACTTGGTGTTTGATGTGCTCTGAGCACGTTCAGCCACAACTTCTGAAGGCCATAAAGTGTTGCAGAATCATGGGATTGGTTGGGTTGGAAGAGACCTCAAAGCCCATCCATTCCCAACCCCCTGCCATGGGCAGGGACACCTCCCACTGGATCAGGGGGCTCCAAGCCCCATCCAACCTGGCCTTGAACACCTCCAGGGATGGGGCAGCCACAGCTTCTCTGGGCAACCTGGGCCAGGGCCTCCCCACTCTCACAGCAAAACATTTCTCCCCAAGATCTCATCTCAATCTCCCCTCTTCCAGCTTCAAAGTGTTCTCATTGTCCCATCCCTGCACTCCCTGATCCAGAGCCCCTCCCCAGCTTTCCTGGAGCCCCTTTCAGTCCTGGGAGGCTGCTCTAAGGTCCCCCCAGAGCCTTCTCCTCTCCAGGCTGGAGAACCAACCCCAACTCCCTCAGCCTGTCCTCGTGTGGGAGGTGCTCCAGCCCTCTCATCACCTTTGTGGACCCTCAAGGTCAGTGCTCTGCATCCAGGCAGGTGCAGGTGGTCAAGCCAACGAAGCTCCTGCTTGGCTGGAGAACTGGGGAGCGGGTGAGTGGAGTAAAGAACTGCCATTGTTTTTGGAATGAAGTGGAAGGAGAAGGAGCTGCAAAGTGGATCAGCACAGCATCATCTCCCCTGAAGTGCAGGCAATGCCCTGCTCTTGGAGATACAGAGACCACAGGAAGGACTCACCTTGAGGAACTCGGTGAAAAACTTGCCCTGCTCTACAGCTTCATCCCAAAAGAAGCAGACAAAGGAAAGCTGGTGCCCTAAACAAGGATGTAGAGCCATTCCCACTCCTTATTTCTTTTCCCTTTCCTTAATTTCTATTATTGCCACATCCTTGCTATTCATAAACTTTCTCCTTAATCCTAATTTCCAAGTCAGGGACTGCAGTGCCCTGGTCCCTCTGCCACAGAACCCACCAGAACCAGATGCCAACGAGCAGTAAGTGGCCCAGGAATAACGTTCCTCTGCTGAGGGATCTGGCAGCAGGGATTTGCTGAGACCCTGCGAGGCGCCGAGTCCCTGGATTGGCTGTAACAGCCCCTGTTCACAGGGCCCCAGGGAACCACAGAACCATGGGATGGGGTGGGTTGGAAAGGACCCCAAACCCCTGCCATGGGCAGGGACACCTCCCACTGGACGAGGAGGCTCCAAGCCCCATCCAACCTGGCCTTCAACACCTCCAGGGATGGGGCAGCCACAGCTTCTCTGGGCAATCTGGGCCTCCCCACCCTCACAGGAAAACATTTCCTCCTAAGATCTCATCTCAATCTCCCCTCTTCCAGCTTAAAGGACTTTTAGGACTATTTTATGATCCATATTGCTCAATAGACATTGCCTGATCCGTGGTCAGGTTAGCCAGGGACAGGGAGGTTGCTCTCATCCAGGCATGGAAGTCTCAGTGGGTAAGTTCAGGACAAGCCAAGGAGCAGCATCTTTTCATTCCCGTTTGTGGAAGGCAGGGATGGTCCCTCTGGGTCAAGAAATGAGGAGATGAATCCATCTGCTCATCATTTTCCATTCCAGTGTGAGCGAAGGTGTTGTGACACCTCTTCCCACCTGCTCCAAATGATTCCCTAAGGCAAGGGTTGCAGGCAAGTCCCACGTCCCAAAGCTGCAGTTCATCTCCTGCAGGTCTGGGGGAAAAAAACACCTTTGTCCAACTGCTCAGTAGGTTTGATGGAGATATCACCTCCTCGTGGTACTGGAGAGAGATGGAGATGGGATGGGATGGGACGGGACGGGACGGGACGGGACGGGATGGGATGGGATGTGACGGGATGGGATGGGATGGGATGGGATGGGATGGGATGGGATGGGATGGGATGGGATGGGATGGGATGGGATGGGATGGAATGGGATGGGATGGGATGGGATGGGATGGGATGGGATGGGATGGGATGGGATGGGATGGGATGGGATGGGATGGGATGGGATGGGAAGTGAAGGACTGGCTGTCTGAGGTGGTGCAGAACATTCTCTGCCAGTGGCACAGCTGATGGGGCACCTCACATGGATGGGCAAAATTTGGGCTTGGGAAAGAATCAACCTTCAGCAAGACTGGCAGAAGCCACGCAGGATTTTCAGCATCCTCTGCAGCACCAAGTGCAGTTCCCTTTGAGGATCCTCCAGCCCAGGCTCACTTAACAATGAGCTCCCTCCCTCTGCAGGGGCTTTGCTGATGCTCTGGTCCCTCCCGTTTCCAGCCCTCTTCTCCAGTTCCCCCCACGAAGCCTGCAGTGATCCACACCGAGTATCAAAAGGAACCGTGGCGACACCGATGGGGCCGAGACAAAGTCTCAGTGCTCTTCCCACCTTTCACCCCACGAAGCACCAGGCTGAGGGGTTGGGAATTACAGGGGTGACTCAGAGCCATCCCGATCACCTCTCAGTCAGGAGGATGCTGTTCCCCAAGGGGCATCAGCAGATCCAGCAGCACCCCTGTCCCAGATGGCAGCACGACAGGCCGTGCCCACCCCACCAGGGCTTCCAAGCCGCGACCCTCCGCAACCACGCGCTGCTCCACGCCTCCTGCAGCAATGCCAGGCTGAGAATCCATAAGGCAGAGCCACTGCCAGCCTCACGCCCACTGCTTAATCCCCACCAAGTCCTCTTCTTGCAGACAAAGGGAAACACCAGAGCCTACAAATATCAGGAGGGCAAACGAGGAAAAAGAAGGGAAAACGCGAAACGGGACAAAAAATTGATCTCGTTTTTCCTGCCAGAACAGCTGCAAATTTGGAATGAATCTGGAATTAAAAAGGGATGCCATTTTAAAGCCCTGAAGTTTCACTTCACGTTACAGAGCTTGGTGTGAGCAGCACACGGCCAAACACGTATGTCACACGTCTAGGGAAAGGGAGAGAGAAGGGAGGAAGAGACAGCAACCATATTCCAACAGGGACCTGCACCCACCCACCGACACACGGAGCCCGTCCACGACACGGCCAGAACAAAGGCAATTCAGGAACCCCCTAGAAAATTACCCCCAGGATGAAATTAAAGCCCAAATCACAACGCTCTTGGGTCACACGCAGAGCTCTGGGCAAGAAGGAGCAGCAGCAGCACCCCCCGAGTTGGCAGCCGCTGGTTTAAGCTTCCCCTCTGCATCCTGCAGCCTCCATGTGAGGAAGGGATGGAAGGAGGCACCGCTGTGCCTCTGCTTTCAGCAGCTGCATTTCTGGCACCCATTTGTCCCTCCCCAGCCTTTCTGGCTGAGAGCCCTTCCCCAGCTCATTCTCTGGAACTGCTGGAGAGAGAGGACCCTCCAGGTGGAGGTGGATCCGTCTCCCAAGCACAGGGGATGAAGCCGGGTTCCTGTGCGACCACGAGCACCTTCATTCCCACTTCCCAAAGGATTCCCTTTTCTTTTTGAAGGAGTAAGATGGGTTTCCAGCAAGAGGAACCACAGCATGAACCCAGTCTGAGGCAGTGTGGGTGCTCCAGGGCTGCACAGGGACCGCGTGCCCCGGGCTGGCAGCACAGGGTCGAGGGTCCAGTGGCAGCAGCAGCACAAGAACATCACCCACTTTGCCCTCCTGCTGGGGCTGAACCCCACCACAGCTCCCAGGAGAGGGACACCCCCCCCCCCCCCACCCCAACCCTACCCAGCCAAAAGCAGAGTGAAATATATCAAGAATTATAACCAAAAGGCACGGAGGAGCAGGGCCCTTGCCCCCAACACACCACGGGGCCTCAAGCAGAGCGCAAGCACTTCATAAAGCCCAGGCAATGGGCAGAAGGGAAAGGTCCTACACACGGAGAGCGACCGACGCCACGATCCATCCCAAAGGAACGCCCCAGACAGGGTGAGGGGTGCACGTTTGCCACGAATGGCTCGTAACCAGAGCTCAGCTGCACTCCCACTGCCTGTTTGGAGCCCCCAGAGAGAGCCCCGCCGAGGGGCTCAAACGCGGCCCCGCGACGGAGGTGCTGAGCACCACTGGAAGGGAGGAGAAGGAGCTTTCCCCTCCCAAACCCCAAGGAGGGAGCGAAAGATGCAGCCCTTACCTTTGGCCCCTCGCAACACAAACCCGAATCCCTCATGCTCCCTCTTCTGCAGCACGGCCGTCTTCTCCTCGATGATGTAGTCACTGGGCAGGAAAGAGCACAAGAGAATGATGCTGGGGTTAGATTTCAGCACCATGCTGCCAGGTGGAGGTGGCCTTTGTGCCTGTGACAAGGAGAACCTCTTCTCATCGAGCGTTTCATCTCAGCAAGGAGTTGGGTACAAGCTGCTTCCCTCCCTCCCTTTGCCCAAAGTCAGAAGCGCGCACAACACACACAGAGGAGAAAAAAAAAAAAAAGGAAAGGAAGATGAAAGCTACTTTCCCTCAACGTGTGGGTGGAGGAAAGCCCCGGCTGCCTGGATCACCCTTTCTGCCCACCGGTCCCCTTCTCAGTCATGCAGGGAGCTTACAGATCCCGTTTTGGGCTTCCCTTTAAATGATGCCCTTAGCAAAGAATTGGAGAGCGGAGCGGCTGAGCAGAGGAGCTGTGGGGGGAGGCAACCATCCAGCCATCGGGGGAAGAGCTCTCTGAGCCTTCCCGGTGGCCTCCGGTAGGCAAAAAAGGAAGCGGCTTGACAAAAGGAGAGAGGAGGCTCTTTGGCGACTTCCCCGGGAAGGGAGGACGGCGGAGTTTAAATCCTCATCTCGGCGCTCTGATCTTCTCTCCAAATCCCCCCTCTCCCGCGTTGCTAAGGAACCGTCTGTCATTAGCAGGGAGGGGGGATGCATTGCATTGTCCTAATTTAAACAAAGCTGCTCTCCCCGGCGTCCAGGAGAGAAGATGAGGAGGGGAGAGGAGGGAGGGGGGAAGCAAATCCAGCGGTGGACAGCTCCTCGGGGACCACCCCCCTCAACCCCACCCCAACCTTTCCAGCAAAGCACCTCTAGGCGTGCCAGGAGAGGCAGGGAGGGGAGGGGAGGGAGGGGGGGGGAGATGGGAAGAGGGATTCTCTCCGCAAACGGGAGCTGAAATGCAGCCCTGCAAATCCCTCCCAGCAGAGCCGCAGGTCTGACATCAGAGTGGAATTAATCAGGGACCTCGGTCCTTCCCGGAGAGCTCTTTGCACACCGAGGCAGAGAGTGATGAAGCGGCAGCACGGCCCGTGCAGCCAACGATGAGGGTGACCCCCTCCCCCCCAAAAAACTAAAGACCCTTTCACCCCGCACAGCATCCCCTGCCAAGGAGTGGGGGCAGGGTACGATGGTGGCACGGTACCAGGTGCCCCAACGGGGCAGGAACACGCCCCATCGATGAGTGAGGGACTGGAGGGGTTGCTCCAGGGCTGAGGCTGCACCCCCGCAGTCATCCTGGCAGGTGACAGCGAGCTGGGTGGAAGTGTGGATCTGTTTGGAGGGAGGGAGGGTCTGCAGAGGGAGCTGGACAGGTTGGATGCATGGATGGAGGGTGGGAAGGGTGTGCAGAGGGACCTGGAGAACCTGGATCCATGGATGGAGGGCAGGAAGGGTGTGCAGAGGGACCTGGAGAACCTGGATCCATGGATGGAGGGCAGGAAGGGTGTGCAGAGGGATCTGGAGAACTTGGATCCATGGATGGAGGGCAGGAAGGGTGTGCAGAGGGATCTGGAGAACCTGGATCCATGGATGGAGGGCAGGAAGGGTGTGCAGAGGGACCTGGAGAACCTGGATCCATGGATGGAGGGCAGGAAGGGTGTGCAGAGGGATCTGGAGAACCTGGATCCATGGCTGGAGGGCAGGAAGGGTGTGCAGAGGGATCTGGAAAACCTGGATCCATGGCTGGAGGGCAGGAAGGGTCTGTAGAGGGACCTGAACAGGCTGGATCCATGGGCTGAGACCAACGGGATGAGGTTCAACAAGACCAAGTGCCGAGTCCTGCCCTTGGGACACAACAACCCCGAGCAGCTCCATCCCTGGGGAAGAGTGGCTGGAAAGGCCCTGGAGGAGAAGGCCCTGGGGGTGTTGGTTGGCAGGGGCTGAACCTGAGCCAGCAGTGGCCCAGGGGACCAAGAGGGCCAATGGCATCTTGGGCTGTGTCAGACACAGTGTGGGCAGCAGGAGCAGGGGGGGATTGTGCCCATGGACTGGGCACTGGGGAGGCCACACCTCGAGTACTGGGGTCAGTTTGGGCCCCTCACTACAAGAAGGACATTGAGGGGTTGGAGAGCGTCCGGAGAAGGGAGCGGAGCTGGGGAAGGGGCTGGAGAATAAGTCCTGAAATGAGCGACTGAGGGACCTGGGGTTGTTTAGTCTGAGGAAGAGAAGGCTGAGGAGGATGAGGCTGAGGAGCTGAGAGGAGGCTGTGGCAGAGCAAGTGTTGATCTCTTCTCTCAAGTGACAGTGATGGGACGAGAGGAAATGGCCATGAGTTGTGCCAGGGGAGGTTCAGATTGGATATTGGGAAGAATTTCTTTACCAAAAGGGTTCTCAGGCCCTGGCAGAGGCTCCCAGGGAGGGGGTGGAGGCCCTATCCCTGGAGGGGTTTAAGAAAAGGACAGATGAGTTTTTAAGGGACGTGGTTTAGTGTGATGGGTGCAGTCGGACTCAATGATCTCCAAGGTCTTTTCCAACTGAAAGATTCCATGATTCAACGATCCCGCCGGACACAGCAGGGATGAGGAGGGAGGAGCTGTTTCAGGGTGGGGAGGTGATGGGCTGACAAGGAGGTGCTGCATTTCCAAACATCACAATCCCTTTTTTGGGCAGGCAGTTCTGGGATTCTGTTGTTCACACCACAACAGCAGCTCCTAGCAAGATGGACACAAATACCCCTTGGTTTTCCAGACCAAGGGAAGGCGATGGCAAAGGTCGATACGTGCGATGGCTGCAGGTATCGAGGCACCCAGAAGACCTACAACAAAGACCATCCATGGAAACTAACTCAAGACACGAGCAGGACCTCCTTAGCCTCACTTGACATTTCACTTTCACACAGTTGTCCCTTTATCTCATGTTTTTGATACATTGCCTGTTTATCCAAGCAGAGTTTATGGTCCTCAAAATGCAGAGAGCTCTCCCCTCTACAACAGAATCACCTTGGCCAAGTATAAAGTGTCCTGCTCAAACCAGATCTATAACCACCATGCCCAGAAGAGGTGATTATGGTAGCACAGTCCTCCTGTCCATGTAACAAGAGCGAGGC
The DNA here is from genome assembly GCA_033556795.1 of Tapera naevia. NCBI lineage: Eukaryota > Metazoa > Chordata > Aves > Cuculiformes > Neomorphidae > Tapera > Tapera naevia. The sequence continues at coordinate 89,566 of JAUMJJ010000178.1, read as the reverse complement.
AACCTCAAATCATGATTGCATGTGGCTGCCCCATCCTTGGAGGTGTTCAAGGTCAGGTTGGATGGGGCTTTGAGCAACCTGATCCAGTGGGAGGTGTTTCAGCCCATGGCAGAGGGGTTGGAACTGGATGGGTTTTGAGGTCCCTTCCAACTCAGTGTTCTATGATTGGAGAGATTTTAAGGTCTCCCAACCCATTCCATGAGCTGCCTTCCAGGTTTCTGCCCAGCTCACCATGACTCCCAGCTGATGCTGAGAAATGTTCTCCTGTGAGGGTGGGGAGGCCCTGGCCCAGGTTGCCCAGAGAAGCTGTGGCTGCCCCATCCCTGGAGGTGTTCAAGGCCAGGTTGGATGAGGCTTGGAGCCCCCTGATGCAGTGGAAATTGTCCCTGTCCATGGCAGGGGGTTGGAACTGGATGGGTTTTGAGGTCCCTTACAACCCAAAGTGTTCTATGATTCTGCAACGAGCCTTCATCTTCCATTTGGATTAGGATTTCCCACTTAGGAAGAGACAGAAACCTCACAGACTCCACATCAATTCCTTGTAAGGGACCGGTTCCAAATCTCAACCCCATGCCAAGAGCAGATTCTGCCACCTCTACAAGAACCAGAGAATCACAGAACCATAGAATGACCCAAGCTGGAAGGGACTCAGAAGGCTCATTGAGTCCAACTCCTCTCCCTACACAGGACACTCCCAACATCCACACTGAGAATTTTGTGTATGAGAATAGGCAAGAAAGAGAGAGAAGGAAGGGGAAACACACGATTATGGACAAACCCATGATTTCTGCTCTACCTGGAGGTGGGTCAAGGGCCCAGTTGGTCCTGCTGTGATTGCTTTGTCAAGGAGAAAGTGAGGAACCCGTGATGAAACAAATCTACTATGAGGGTGGGGAGGCCCTGGCAAAGGTTGCCCAGAGAAGCTGTGGCTGCCCCATCCCTGGAGGTGTTGAAGGCCAGGTTGGATGGGGCTTGGAGCCCCCTGATCCAGTGGGAGGTGTCCCTGCCTATGGCAGGGGGTGGAACTGGATGGGCTTTGAGGTCCCTTCCAACCCAAGCCATTCTATGGGTCTATAAAAATCCTGCTCATCCCGTTCCTCTGTGGTTGTTTCATCTGTGGGATAAACTGAAGAACCTCTTGGCAAAGCTCCTCGTACCCTGTGCAGTCACAAGGACACTCAGCCTCCCCCACCAATCCCCATCCACCAAGATCTACAGTCACGTTAAGCCTTTAAATAAAGTTGGACCTGCTGCTGCTCCTACCAAAAGTCAATCTGCAGGAAGAATGTTCGTTTCTTTCTACCATCTCTGAATTATTCCTCCTCCTCCAAATAAACTGTCAAGAGGCACCTGAATTAAAAAGCCCAAACTTGGAATCATAGAATCATGGAATGGGCTGGGTGGGAAGGAATATCAAAGCCCATCCAGTTCCAACCTCCTGCCATGGGCAGGGACACCTCCCACTGGATCAGGGACTCCAAGCCCCATCCAACCTGGCCTTGAACACCTCCAGGGATGGGACAGTCACAGCTTCTCTGGGCAACCTGGGCCAGGGTCTCCCCACCCTCATTGAGAAGAATTTCTTCCCAATGTCCAATCTAAATCTTCCCCCTTCCAATTTAGAGCTGTTCCCTTTCATCCTGCCACTCCAGGCCCTTGGAAAAAGTCTCTCCCCAGCTTTCCTGCAGCCCCTTCAGGTACTGCAAGGTTGCTATGAGGTCCTCCTGGAGCCTCCTCCAGACTGTACAACCCCACCTCTCCCAGCCTGTCCTCACAGCAGAGGTTCTCCAGCCCTTGGATCATCTCCGCTGGGTTGGAAGGGTTATCAAAGCCCATCCATTCCCAACCCCTTGCCATGGGCAGGGACACCTCCCACCAGACCAGGCTGCTCAAAGCTCCATCCAACCTGGCCTTGAACATCTCCAAGGTGGGGCCATCCACAGCCTCCCTGGGCAACCTGTGCCAGGGCCTCCCCACCCTCATCGTGAAGGATTTCCTCCTCATGTCTAACATAAATCTTCCCCCCTTCCAGTTTTTAGCCATTCCCCCTCATCCTACCTCTCCAAGCCCTTGACCTTCCTCACTGTCTCATCCACAGAGGGTTCTACAACCTTAGACTTCCAAGAGGGATCTTGAGTGAACACTCCCAGTCTAAGTCCTGCAAACCCTTTGCCATCCAGCTCTACAGGCACCTAAAGATCCTTCAGGTTCCTCATTGGCTACCGTAAGATCACTGGATCCCTTCAAGCTGAGGTATAACCACAATAAATAATTCTATAAATAGATGCACAGAAGAAGTCAAATATAAATTCCCTACATTTTTATGAACTAGAATTGTGGGGGAGTAGAGACACACTCAAGATGCCACCAATTGGCACTGCTGAAGCTCCGAGGGCTGGAAAAAGCAATAAAAAGCAGCCTGGGGAAGGAGATGAAGGAGCGTAATCAAAGACCTGTGACAGTGTCACACCAAAAAAAGCACCTGAATTACTCATTTTTTTTTTAATTTTGGTCTAAATAAAAATAGGAACTTTCAAAAAATAAGAGGTAGTAGGGAGTTATTTTAAGGGATGAGAGATAGATAAAGGGAAATAAACAGATGAGCCGACGTAACGATACAGAGGCGGCGGAGCGCGGTTCTTCAGAGGTGATCCTCAAGATGGGACAAGGTCTACTGGAGCATCTTGCTTCTACAGGGTTGACCACAAGGCCTTCTGCTGGTTTGTCTCTTGTTGAAGCCAAATATCAGGCAGTTCTACACACGGGGCTTGACCAGGGCATATTATTTGAGTAACTTTGGGGGTCTTTAGAGGGAAAAAACATGTTTCAAAATGCCCCATGACTTTAGTAAAGCCTCTGACACTGTTTCTCACAGCGTTCTGCTTGACAAACTTGGGCTGGACAAGCAAACTCTGCTGGGTAAAAAACTGGCTGGATGGCCAGGTCCAGAGAGTGGTGGGGAATGAAGCTCAATCCAGTGGGAGACCCGTCACGAGTGGTCTCCACAGGGTCAGCGCTGGGTTCACTTCTGTTCAGTATCTTTAGGGATGATCTGGATGAAGGGATTGAGTGCTCTCTTAGCCAGTTTGCAGATGACACCAGGCTGGGTGGAGGTGTTGATCTGCTTGAGGGAAGGGAGGCTCTGCAGATGGATCTGGCCAGGCTGGATCCATTGGGCTGAGACCAACGGGATGAGGGTCAACAAGGCCAAGTGCCAGGTCCTGCACTTGGGACACAACAACCCCTTGGGCAAGAGTGGCTGGAAAGATGTTTGGAGGAGAAGAACCTGGGAATGTTGGTTGACAGGGGCTGAAAATGACCCAGCAGTGACCCAGGTGGCCAAGAAGGCCACCAGCATCCTGGCTTGGGTCAGCCCTGGGGTGGCAGCAGGAGCAGGGAAGTCATCCTTACACTGTAGTCAGCACTGGTGAGGCCACATTTGAATCCTGGGTTCAGTTCTGGGCCACTCACTCCAAGAAGGTCATTGAGTGGCTGGAGAGTGTCCAGAGAAGGGAACGGAGCTGGGGAAGGGGTTGGAGAACAGGGGCTGTGGGAGTGGCTGAGGGACCTGGGGTTGTTCATCCTGGAGAAGGCTGAGGGGAGACCTCATCCCTGACTACAACTGCCTGAAAGGAGGCTGTGGTGAGGTGGATGTTGGTCTCTTCTCCTAGGTAACAAGTGATAGGATGAGAGGAAATGGCCTCAAGTTGTGCCAGGGGAGGTTTAGATTGGATATTGGGAAAGATTTATTCATGGAGAAGGCTGTCAGGCCCTGGCAGAGGCTGCCCAGGGCAGAGGTGGAGTCCCCATCCCTGGAGGGGTTTAAAAGATGAGTGGATGAGGTGCTCAGAGATCTGGTTCAGTAGTGGACAGGGATGGTTGGACTCAATGATCTCAAAGGTCTTTTCCAACCAAACAAGTCTGTGATTCTTCATGAGCAATTAAAAAAAATAGCACACTGGGTTGGAAGAGACCTTTGAGATCATCAAGTCCAACTGTACCTGTCCACTACCAAACTATGTCCCTGAGAAACATATCTGCCCATCTTTCAAACACCTCCAGGGATGGGGACTCAACCACCTCCTACAGTGAAGTCCTGGTAACCCTTGAGCAGCAAAATAAGCCCTGAGCCTATAGTGAAGTAGAGGTTTTAGAAGAATGAGAGGTTTCTTCTATGGCCTGGGCCTGGTGGCAATCACTGGAAGTGCCCAGAGAGCCAATGGGAAGTCTCTGATGTCTACAATGGGTTGGTTCTGAGAGCTTTCATGGCATTGCACGACACCTCAGAAGATCTGAGGAAGGGATGATGCCCATCTTCATAACAACAAGCAGCAGGAAGATCAAAGGGAGTCTTAAAACGAAGCAACTCCTCATTAATTCCCAGGGCAATCCTCTAACAACCAACACAGAGGTTTAATAAAACATCTAGAAGAAAAGAGGGTGAGAAACAGCAAGTGGAATGAGTTTGAAAGATTTGATTGTGCTAAATGGACCTAATTTCTGCTTGAACGTGAGAAGGTCTCACGAAGACGCGAAAGGCAGCTCCGTGTTGGGTATCTTGATGTCAACGAAGCACTTTGGACGCTCTCACAAGGCATTCTCACACACAAGGGGAACAGAAACCACTGCAAGGTGAGTAAAGAGTGGACTGGACACATTTGAGAGGACGTTGTGAGCCGCACGTTGTGTTTGGGCTCCTCAGTAAGACCTTGAGCTGCTGGAGCGCGTCCAGAGAAGGGCAACAAGGCTGGCGAAGGGTCTGGAGAACAAATCCTAAGAGGAGTGGCTGAGGGAGCTGGGGATGTTTAGCCTGGAGAAGAGGAGGCTGAGAGGAGACCTTATTGGTCTCTACAACTACCTAAGAGGTTGTAGTGAGGTGGGTGTTGGTCTCTTCTCCCAAGGAACAAGTGATAGGACAAGAGGAAACGGCCTCAAGTTGTGCCAGGGGAGGTTTAGATTGGATATTGGGGAAAAATATCTTTGTGAAGCCCTGGAAGAGGCTGCCCAGGGCAGAGGTGGAGTTTCCATTCCTGGAGGGGTTCAAAAAACATATCACAGTATCACAGTATCATAAGGTTGGAAAGGACCTCTGAGATCATCAAGTCCAACCTATAACCCAAAACCCACACCAACACCAACCCATCATCTAACCCATGGCACTCAGTGCCTCATCCAGTCTCTCCTTAAACCCCTCCAGGGTTGGTGACTCCACCCCCTCCCTGGGTGCTCATTCCAGTGACCAATCACCCTTTCAGTGAAGAACTTTCTCCTCACATCAAGTCTAAACTTTCCCTGACCAAGCTTGAGTCCCTGCCCTCCAGTTCTGTCACCTGAGAGAAGAGACCAACCCCTGCCCCACTACAACCTCCTTTTAGGGAGTTGTAGAGAGCAATGAGGTCTCCCCTGAGCCTCCTCTTCTGCAGACTAAACAGCCCCAGCTCCCTCAGTCTCTCCTCGTAGGGCTTGTGCTCCAGCCCCTTCCCCATCCTCGTTGCCCTCCTCTGGACACTCTCCAGCATCCTGACATCTTTCGAAACTGGGGGGCCCAGAACTGGACACAGGATTCAAGGTGAGGCCTGACCAGTGCCCAGTACAGGGGGACGATAACTCCTCTGGTCCTGCTGGCCACACTATTCCTGATGCCATTGGCCTTCTTGGCCACCTGGGCACACTGCTGGCTCATGGTGAGCTTCCTGGCCACCAGCACTCCCAGGTCCCTTTCTGCCTGACTCCTCTCCAGCCACTCTGTCCCCAGTCTGGAGCTCTGCATGGGGTTGTTGTGTCCAAGATGAAGCACCCAACATTTGGACTCATTAAACATCATCCCATTGGAACCAGCCCATGGATCCAGTCTGTCCAGGTCCCTCTGTAGGGCCATCCTACCCTCCAGCAGATTAACCCTTCCTCCCAGCTTGGTGTCATCTCCAAACTTGCTGATGATGGACTCAATCCCCTCATCCAGATCATCAATAAAGATATTAAACAGGACTGGACCCAACACCGATCCCTGGGGGACACCACTGGTGACCAACTGGATGAGACACCATTGACCACCACTCTCTGGGCTCGGCCATCCAGCCAATTCCTGCCCTCCAGCACAGAGCTCCTGTCCAAGCCACGTGCTGCCAGCTTCTCCAGGAGTCTGCTGTGGGAGACAGTGTCAAAGGCCTTGCTGAAGTCCAGCTATACCACATCCACAGCCTTCCTCTCATCCACCAGGCGAGTCACATGGTCATAAAAGGACATCAGGTTGGTCAGGCAGGACCTACCTCTCCTAAACCAATGCTGGCTGGGCCTGATCTCTTGGCCATTCTGCAGGTGCCACATGATTGCACCCATGGAACTTAAGGATGTCTCAAGTGGGATTTCACAAGGGTCTGTCTTGGGACAAGTTCAATGTTTGCACCAATGGCTTGGACGCAACAGGGTGAACTGTCTGGAAGGTCCCGAGAGGGCAGCACCGTGTTGGAAGAATGGATTTGGATTCACTGGTTTGAAAAATGCCAGAGGGAAAAGATAAAGTGCAGGGACTAAGGAAAGGAAAGGAGAAGATGGAGCAGGACTGGTTGGGCAAGCAGTTGGCAGGAGAGGTCACAAATCCCCTTCTGGACTCATCAGTATCCCCAGCGCCGCATTCTTGTGAGAAAGGGATGAGAGGTTGACTGGAGATTCACAACCAGGAGCTGCTTAAGGACTTGAAAAGGTCCTCCTGCCCTGCCCCACGCTGCAGGGAGTCATCTGGAGAAACGTGGGCGTAGAGGAACCGAGCGCTTCCAGCGCTCGAGTCGCTCTGGGCCCCTTTTGGAGTCAACGGAGAGCAATTTGGTGAAGTCAATGGAGCTGTGATTCATCCCCTGCTGAAACGACCGCCCACCTTTTGGCAGGTGAATGGCACCCCTGGCTCCACTGACTGCTCACATCTGTATGGAGAGGCAGGGAGAGACCTGGGTGACGAGCTCAGACACCCACAGGGCGACACCTCCCCCGGCGTGACGCGAATCACGTCGCCCACGTTAGGTGACGCTCCAGTCGGCACCACCTTTCCAGAAAGATGTGGGTCAAGAGGACAGAGAAGCGAAGAGGACACCTGGAAGCACTTTGGGACATGGTTTAGCAGGCATGGTGATAGTGGGATGATGGTTGGACTGGAATTGCTCAGAAGGCTTCCCCAACCTTCGTGACTCCTCTGTAGGATAAAAGGCCCAGCAGGGAAGGCCTGGTCTGATTGCCTTGTGTCACACAACACCTCAGGAGCACAGGAATGGGGTGGTGGTGAAAGGACACTTATTGGGAACTCTTAGATAAATCTCCCTCAATAAAAACGGACGTTCAGCTGAAGCTGAGGGTGGAGGGATGGGTGGTTTCAGGCCTCTCCCAGGAGAAACCTCACCCACGCATCGCGGAGTTCCACACCAACACCAGGCACCCCGTGCAGAAAACATCTCCCACCACAGCAGGATGATTTATAGAATCAGAGAGTGCTTTGGGTTGGAAGGGACCTCAAAGCCCATCCAGTTCCAACCCCCCCTGCCACGGGCAGGGACACCTCCCACTGGATCAAGGGGCTCAAAGCCCCATCCAACCTTGAAGACCTCCAAGGATGGGGCATCCATGACTTCCCTGGGCAACCTGGGCCAGGGCCTCCCCATCCCCATTGTGAAGAATTTCCTCCTAATGTCTAATTTAAATTTTCCCCTTTCCAGTTTAAAGTCATTAATTATTATAAGCAGAGCAGGGACCATCCTCTGGCTCCAAGAGGAAGTGTCACAGCCTGAGCCTTCATGGAAAACCTTCTCACCCCTGAGAAACAAAACCATAGCACAAGGTGGCTCTTTCCAAACTGCATTCTAGAAACTGCTTCTGGGCAGGACTGGGCTTGTGCTGTGGCTGGGCTTGTCCAGGACACCAAGTTGGCCCAGATCAAATTCATCTCATGGAGCAAGAGAGCAAAGAAACAGCACAGATGATGATGAGAAAGCACACGCATCTCCTACCTGCCCATATCTCACCTCACAGAGCAGATGAAGCTTTAGGAAGAGTGATCACAAATCACCCTTGGATTTATATACCAAACAGTTAACCTTCTGGCAGAAACCAACAGGGAACAGGCATGTTCCCTCCAGGGGAGACCTCACCTGGAGCCCTGTGACCAGTTCTGGAGTCCTCAGCACAGGAAGGACATGGATCTGTTGGAGCAAGTCCAGAGGAGGCCACAGAGATGGTCCAAGGGCTGGAGCACCTCTGCTGTGAAGACAGGCTGGGAGAGTTGGGGTTGTTCAGTCCGGAGAGGAGAAGGCTCTGGGGAGACCTTAGACCTCCCAGGACTGAAAGGGGCTCCAGGAAAGCTGGGGAGGGGCTCTGGATCAGGGAGGGCAGGGATGGGATGAGGGGAAGGGTTTTGGGGTGAAAGAGGGGAGATTGAGATGAGATCTTGGGGAGAAATGTTTTGCTGTGAGGGTGGGGAGGCCCTGGCCCAGGTTGCCCAGAGCAGCTGTGGAAACAGAAACAGCAGGAAATGGAAAGTGGGCTACAAAGGACCTATTTCTGCCCCAAACTGAGCCAGGAGCACTGATTAAAATCAGTAAGATTTTCACTTTAATTCAGTCGGGAGGCAGCTCATCAAGGCACTGATTATGAACTACGTCAAAAGCAAGCTGGTGGAGGAGAAGCAACTCAAACTCGAGAAGAAACCATCCTCCAACCACAAAGAGGCACATGGTGTAAAATGTAAACACCTCCCACTGGATCAGGGGGCTCCAAGCCCCATCCAACCTGGCCTCGAACACCTCCAGGGATGGGGCAGCCACAGCTTCTCTGGGCAACCTGGGCCAGGGCCTCCCCACCCTCATCATGAAGAATTTCTTCCCAATGTCCAGTCAAAATCTTCCCCCTTCCAGTTCAAAGCAGTTCCCCCTCATCCTATCACTCCAGACCCTTGGAAAAAGCCCCTCCCCAGATTTCCTGGAGCCCCTTCAGGTACTGGAAGGATGTTCTGAGGTCCCCACAGAGCCTTCTCCTCTCCAGCTCAACAAGCCCACCTCTCCCAGCCTGTCCTCACAGCAGAGGTTCTCCAGCCCTTGGATCATCTCCGTGGCCTCCTCTGGACCTGCTCCAACAGTTCCATCTCCTTCTGCTGCTGGGGATTCCAGAGGTGGCCCCAGGACTCCGGGTGGGGTCTCCCCAGAGTGGAGCAGAGGGGCAGAACTCCCTCCCTCCCCTTGATGGTCACACTGCTCTGGGGGCAGCCCAGGTGATCGAGGTGTCCAAGCAGCTCCTGGTGAAGGTAAGGTCATAAGAGCAAAGCTAAATACAATTTGTTTCCAGCGTATGGGGAGGTTTTCCCTTCAGAAGTGCAGAGACCTGCAAGAAGAAAGATCTAAATCTGAAACATCTGAGAGTCCTCAGCACAGGAAGGAGATGGAACTGTTGGAATGAGTCCAGAGGAGGCCAAGGAGATGATCCAAGGGCTGGAGCCCCTCTGCTGTGAGGACAGGCTGGGAGAGTTGGGGTTGTTCATTCTGGAGAAGAGAAGGCTCTGGGGAGACCTTAGAGCAGCCTCCCAGGACTGAAAGGGGCTCCAGGAAAGCTGGGGAGGGGCTCTGGATCAGGATGTGCAGGGACAAGATGAGGGGAATGGCTTTAAGCTGCAAGAGGGGAGATTGAGATGAGATCTTAGGGAGAAATGTTACCCTGTGAGAGTGGGGAGGCCCTGGCCCAGGTTGTGCAGAGAAGTCATGGATGTCCCATTGCTGGAGGTGTTCAAGGCCAGGTTGGATGGGGCTTGGAGCCCCCTGATCCAGTGGGAGGTGTCCCTGCCCATGGCAGGGGGTTGGGACTGGATGGGCTTGGAGGTCCCTTCCAACCCAACCCATTCTGTGATTCTCTTACAAATCTCCAACCGATGCTGATAAGGGAGGTCCCTTCCCACCTCCAGCCATTCTATGATTCCATAAAAAGTGGGGAAAACCCCAATGTCCAGTGTCACTGCCAGCCAGGCCAGGAGGCACCACCCTTGGTTCCCAAACCCATTGGTGCAGAGAGGCTTTGCTCAGCCCCTCCGTCCTCACCGCCCGCACCCATCCTGCTCAGCGCTGCCTCGGGGATCCCCTGGGAGCAAAGACCCCACCTTGGCTGCCTGGTTTTTGTTTAAAACACCCAAAGAACCTGAGGGCTGTTGATGGCACAGAGTTTCCCATCATGGTGCTAAGGAGGAGCAGTAGAAGACCACGGCACAGGGCCAGTTTGAGGGTGCAGGTCCTGCTGGGGTTATTTTGGAGGACCATGCATGGAGGAGCTGGTTGAACTCAAAAGTCTCCTCAGCAGCACCTTTTGCTAGACTTAAACATCCCTAGGTTTGTTCCAGAGTTGCAATGGGCCAAGATCAGAAGAGAGCAAGGGATCAACTGCTGTGCAGCCAGAGGGAACGACCAATGGGTAAAGAGAACAGAGATCCAAGTTATCTGACAACACAAATTAAGTCCACTTAGATTTCCCAAAGCATTCGACAACGTCACTCGTTGAAATCCCCCGAGGAAGCAAAACAAGCCGTGGGATGAAAAGGATGGTTCTTCCACGTTACATCTGTTAAAAGGTTTAAAATAAGAGTAAATGATTGGATTTCACATCAGAAGAAAGGTCAGCAGTGGAGTCTCCCAGGGATCGGTGCCAGGACTTGGAGTGCTCAACACTGCCCTTGGTCATTCGTGAGAGAGGAGCAACGTTTGCTGACAATGCTGAATTATCCAGGATAATAAAGATGAGGAAAGCTGTGAGGGACTGCAGAAAGATCTTAAAAGGTAAAATGAAATGCACAGTGCAGCCCTGACTGGAGAAATTCCCCACCATGCTGCCCCTGTCGAGGAACCATCACAGAGATGTTGCAGCTCCCACCTGCTTTGATTCATGAGAAGACAGTTCAGCCACACAGCAGAAGGCAGAAAACCAAACACCATCCAGGTTTTTTTCTCCTTCTGAAGGTGCTAAGTCATTGATTAAGGAGACAGGAGCTGTCAACTGGGAGCATAACGAATGCTCTGATCAATAGTGACTGCGCTGCTCCTGCTGAGTCTGGAGGAGCTGCAGTCCCAGCATCCAACAGCCCTGGAGGTGTCCACACACCAAGGGGCCTTCGTGTGCCAAACGGCACGGAAAGGGTCACAGAATAATAGAATCACAGAATGGGTTGGGTTGGAAGGGACCTCAAAGCCCATCCTGTTCCAACCCCCTGCCATGGGCTGGGACACCTCCCACTAGATCAGGGAGCTCCAAGCCCCATCCAACCTGGTTCTCTCTTTCTTTCAAGGACCTCCATGGTCTGGGCTCACTCTCACAGATAGATCTGAAGGGGAAAAGATTCAGCCTTTCAGGGTTTGTATCACCAGGTTGGTGGCCTCTGATTCATTCCTTGCTGAGCCCACTTCATTGATTTTCATAGAATCATGGAATGGGTTGGGTTGGAAGGGACCTGAAAGCCCAACCAGTTCCAACCCCCTGCCATGGGCAGGGACACCTCCCACTGGATCAGGGGGCTCCAAGCCCCATCCAACCTGGCCTTGGACACCTCCAGGGATGGGGCAGCCACAGCTTCTCTGGGCAACCTGGGCCAGGGCCTCCCCACCCTGACAGCAAAACAATTCTCCCCAAGATCTCATCTCAATCTCCCCTCTTCCAGCTTCAAACTGTTCCCTCTCATCCCATCCCTGCACTCCCTGATCCAGAGCCCCTCCCCAGCTTTCCTGGAGCCCCTTTCAGTCCTGGGAGGCTGCTCTAAGGTCTCCTCGGAGCCTTCTCCTCTCCAGGCTGAACAAACCCAACTCTCTCAGCCTGTCCTCAGCTGGGAGATGCTCCAGCCCTCGGATCATCTCCATGCTCTCCTCTGGACCTGATCCAACAGCTCCATGTCCCTCCTGCGCTGAGGACTCCAGAGCTGAAGGCAGAGCTCAAGGTGAGGTCTCACAAGAGCAGAGCAGAGGGGCAGAACCCCCTCCCTGGCCTTCAGCCTGGCTGAGGGACACTGGTGCCAGCGCCCACAGACCTGGCTCGGCTCCTTGGCTCATTCTGAGGGGCAGCATCACCCCAAGATCATTTCACAAATGGGACTCAGCAGATGAAAACAACTTCTCTTGCATTACTGGGTCAAAAGCAAAGTGCAGGGAGATTCCCACCTCCAGGGAGATTCCCACCCAGCAGCCTCCGTCGCTTTATCTTCCTCCTGGATTCCCATTTCCACATCAGACTCAACAACATCCAATAATTTGCACAATAATGTTTTCCCTGGGTCTGACACGTTTCCTCTGTAATAATTATCATTACCTTTTGACTGTAATTAAGTTTAACACCCTCGGGCTCTCCCCAACGCATTTTGTCATCTCTGTTTAGAACAGCAACAGAACCTCTTTTTCTCATACCTGCCATGGTGGAAATTTAACATTCAGTGCCTACAGTTGGGTTCCAACCACCAAAGACACCACGTTTGAAACGCTTCATCCACCAAAACGCCTCCTGTCTTTATCAACCACTTCCACCAAGACCAGGGACAACGACATCTACGGCACCAGCGCAGCCAGAAGGGGCTCCAATGGAATTCTGTTGGCACAACTCATACTCAATGCAAGTTCTCCTTTGCTCTGAGTCCAGCTTGATGTGGAAAGGAACCTTGAAGGGCTTAGGAATGGAGCCATGCAGATGTGGATGGGATTGGTGAAGGGTTTGGAGGGGAAGCACCATGAGGAGAGGCTGAAGGCACTGGGTGTGTTCAGCTGGAGAAGAGGAGCCTGAGGGGGGACCTCAGAGCTGCTTCCTCAGCAGGGGAGGAGGAGGAGCAGGCGCTGAGCTCTTCTCTCTGGGGAGCAAGGCCAGGAGCCCAGGGAAGGGCAGGAAGATGGGCCAGGGCAGGCTTGGCTTGGCCACCAGGAGAAGGTTCTTCCCCCAGAGCAGAGGGTGCTGGAGCCCTGGAACAGCTCCCCAGGGAAGCAGTCCCAGCCTGAGAATCTTCCAGCAGGGTTTGGCCAAGGCCCTCAGCCCCACGGGGTGACTGTTGGGGTTGTCCTGTGCAGGGCCAGGAGCTGGACTGGATGGGCCTGGTGAGTCCCTTCCAACTCAGGACATTCTATGGTCTCACACATGCACCCAGCACTGACCTGGTTAATTCCTTAACATGCCCCCAAGACACCTTCCTCCAGAGCTCTCAGCACCAGGGGCTGCTCTCAGGCACTCATTTCTTCTGCCTTGCCCTGTTACCTGGTGCTCAGCCACCACTGAGGTCCCTTCTGCAGCTCAACCCTCACACACTGGCTGTTGGTCTCTTCTCCCAGGGAAAAAGCAACAGGATGAGGAGAAATGGCCCCAAGCTGAGCCAGGGGAGGTTTAGATTGGATATTGGGAAGGAATTCATTACTGAAAGAGAGGTGAAGAGGCACAGGGAAGAGGCTGCCCAGGGCAGTGCTGGAGTCTCCATCCCTGGAGGGGTTCTAAAGAGGTGTGGGATGTGGTTCAGTAGGCATGGTGGGGTTGGGCTGATGGTTGGACCAGGTGAGCTTAGAAGCCTTTTCCAACCTTAATGATTCCATGATTTTACAAGGCTGGGAAAGCCACAGCACCTCCTTTCCCAGGTCAAAGACCTCCATGATCCGAGGTTCAACCTTCTCCTACCACAGATCTACGAAACCCAGTGGAGACAGCAAGATATTTAATTTCATGAGGATGAAAGCAGCTCTTCTGGAATACCAGGAGGACCCATTACTAAATGACATCTGACAGAAACATCCAGAGTCCCATTTGGTGATTGAATTCCCCCTCACCCTTCCGAAGCCCTGCTTGGCCTTCACGAGAAGTGCCAGAACCTGCTCTAATCGCTCCTCTGGAATGAATCTTCTCTTCCTCAGCACCTCCTGCAGAAGGTGAGCCAAGAAGCTACTCTCAAATCCCCATAAGTGATGTCAGCTTATTAAATGTCCTATTAACTGGATTAAATTCAAATCACAAGACAGAGACCTGTTACCACAACTGTTTGAACTACACCTGAGCAGGCCATGGCTCCTGGTCTACAGCTCTACGGTCTCATGGCCATGGTCTGGAGAACAAGTCCCAGGAGGAGCAGCTGAGGGACCTGGGGCTCTTTAGCCTAGAGAAGAGGAGGCTGAGGGGAGACCTCCTCGCTCTCTGCAGCTCCTGGAAAGGAGGTTGGAGCCAGGTGGGTGTTGGTCTCTCCTCCCAAGTGACAGGTGATGGGATGAGAGGAAATGACCTCAAGTTGAACCAGGGGAGGTTTAGAGTAGTTATCAGGAAAAAATTCTTTACTGAAAGAGTGGTGAAGTGCTGGAAGAGGCTGCCCAGGGCAGTGGTGGAATCTCCATCACCGGAGGGGTTCAAAACCCACGTAGATATGGCACTTTGGGACATGGTTGAGTAGGCACAGTGAGGTTGGGTTGATGGTTGGACTGGATGAGCCCAGAAGTCTTTTCCAACCTCAGTGATTCCGTGATTCTATGATTTGGCAGGAGCTCCCCATCCACTCAGGGCACCCATAACCCATGGGGTGAGGAGGCTGGGGTGGGCTGCTCCTGACACCTCTCCCACCTGGGTGGTGATGGTGGAGCTCAGGCATCAGAGCAGGACCCCAGGTCTGCTGAGCTCAGCAGCCTCCACGGCCGTACGTTAGGTCTGTCCAACTCCGAGGACGCAGCCAGTGGTGGACACCCACGGACACCCTCGGCCCCTCGGGTGACACTGAGACAATCCCCATGCACCAGAGGTCTCAGCACTGACACGTCCTGCTCCCAGCTGGGTGGCCTCACCTGGCATCTCCTGGCACTGCTCGTCCTCACCTCTGGCACCCACGGCCAACACGGGTGTGAGATCCAGGGACGAGCAGAGGGCCCTGACTGAAGCAGTCCCACTCACCCTAACCCAATCCCTTGCCTCTGGGAAGGTGGTTCTCCATCAGATGGTCTTCATCCAGGACAGCTGCCCATCAAGAATGTGTTGCAGGTGAGAGAATCTCAAAATCATGGAATCAGAATGACCTGAGATGGAGGAGTCCCACAAGGACCATTGAGTCCAACTCCACAGGAGATCTCATCAATCTGGTTAACAAGAGGTTGGTCCTGTCAAGCATCTTGTCAAGATCCCACTATAACTGATGGTGGCAACCAGAGGAGATCATGGAATCCCTTGCCTCTGGGATGGTGGTTCTCCATCAGATGGTCTTCATCGAGGACAGCTGCCCATCAAGAATGGGCTGCAGGTGAAAGAATCTCAAAATCATGGAATCAGAATGACCTGAGTTGGAAGAGTCCCACAAGGACCATCGAGTCCAACTCCACAGGAGATCTCATCAATGTGGTTAACGAGAGGTTGGTCCTGTCAAGCATCTTGTCAAGATCCCACTATAACTGATGGTGGCAACCAGAGGAGATCATGGAAAGGGCTTTAAGGGTTTGGAACCACTGCACATGAATTAATTCCCTACGCTGCGACCTTCGACAGGACAGATCAGTCTCCTGAAAATGCACTCATCAACAGGCCAAGAGATGTAACCAAAAGCTTACTGACCTGCCATGGGCTGCTGTCTCCAGGCAGCCCCAGAAGGACCATCCTCACCCCTCCTGCACCCAGTTATTCCAAAGCTTCCAACCTCCGCTCTGTAGGAGCTGTGGTTCCACTTTTGTGTGGTCCCAGGAATCAGGAGAACCCTAGATAATCTTAAGAGGTTGAATGGACTCTGTGCAAGGGGAGGGTTGGCTTGGCCACCAGGAGAAGGTTCTTCCCCCAGAGCAGAGGGTGCTGGAGCCCTGGAACAGCTCCCCAGGGAAGCAGTCCCAGCCTGACAATATTCCAGCAGGGTTTGGCCAAGGCCCTCAGCCCCACGAGGTGACTGTTGGGGTTGTCCTGTGCAGGGCCAGGAGTTGATGTCTTTTGGATCCTGGGGTGCTCCAAACTGCCCCCAGTGCTCGAGGTGGGGCCTCCCCAGTGTGGAGCAGAGCGGGACAATCCCCTCTAAGACCTCCAAGTTCATCCAGTCCCACCATCAGCCCAACCCCACCGTGCTCACTAAACCATGTCCTGAAGTGCCACGGCCACACGTTTTTTGAACCCCTCCAGGGATGGAGACTCCACCTCCTCCTTGGGCAGCCTCTGCCAGGGCTCCATCACTCTCTTAGTGAAGAAATTTTTCCTAATATCCAATCTAAACCTCCTCTTCCCTCTGCACACATGACTTTTCCAGAACACTCCATCAAGAACAACACGAAAAAAATTCAAGACCACAAGGCAATGAAAAACAGAATCCCAGGAGTAGGAAAAGAAGCCTGAAAATGTGAATTTTAACTTGATTCATTCCTGTCAAAGAGAAGGTCAAGAGGCACCCAGATTGCAGGTCCATTAAGAAACGAAAATATTAATATTGTCAATATTTTAGGATTTTCAAACACTGAGAAATAAAGAGCAGATTTCAAGCTGTGACTCAGAAGCCTCAAAACGGGGCAGAATTCCCAGTGGAGAGGGCAACTCAATACTGAACGCTGTGTCAACGAAGTGATGGTCTCCTGCTTCTCCCAATTGGATATGGGAGAGGCTGAGGTTGTGTGGAAGCTGTGTTTGCTTCAGATATGGAAGTCTGGAACGCTCAACCCCCTCCACTTCTCCTTTCCTCCCCTCAGGGACACAGAAACCTGATCAGAATGGGATAAATGGCAATGGGTGGGGACAATGGGTCTTTTGGGGTTGGGAAAGGATGTTTGGATCCTCTGAGCCCAATAATCACCGAATCTGAAGAGGGGAAGGATCACAGAATTGTTTAGGTTGGAAAAGACCTCTAAGAACATGAGTCCAACCCTCAACACAATGACAAGAGCCCTATCAAACCATGGCCTGAAGCACCACCTCTATGTGCTTTTTGAACCCCTCCAGGGATGGAGACTCCACCACTGCCCTGGGGAGCCTCTTCCAAAGCTTCACCACTCTTTCAGCAAAGGTATTTTTCCCAATATCCAATCTAAACCTCCTCTGGCACAACCTGAGGCCATTCCCTCTCATCCTATCTTGTTACTTGGGAGAAGAGACCAACCCCCACCTGGCTCCAACCTCCTTCCCAGGAGCTGCTGAGAGTGATGAGGTCACCTCTCAGCCTTTTCTTCAGACCAAACAGCCCCAGGGCCCTCAGATGCTCCTCATAAGACCTCGTAAGGTTCTCCAGCCCCTTCCCCATCCCCATTCCCTTCTCTGGACGCTCTCCAACCCCTCAAGGTTCTTCTTGGAGTGAGGGGCCCAAAACCTGAACCCAGGATTCCAGGTGTGGCCTCCTCAGTGCCCAGTCCAGGGGGACAATTCCTTCCCTACTCCTGCTGGCCACATCATTTTTGATCCAAGCCAGAGTATGGAGCTCCTTCAGGGAATAACACTGGGAAGGTGGTTCACCTTTCCCAGCTCTCCTGATGTGCGAAGGGCAGCCTGGCCAAGCGGTTCCCGGACCAGTTCAGACACTGACACTCACTGGCTGCTCCAACTGGGACCAGTTGTAGGTGTGGGAGCCCCCATTCCACCTCTGGGGCTTCCACAAGCCCTGGCAGCTCACAGGCCCTGCTGGGAAGTTCTGTTGAAGTGTTAAAAGCAAAGTATTCCATGGGTTGGAGTAGATGACCTTTGTGGTACCTTTCAACCCAAACCTCTCCATGATTCTATGAAGGAGAATGGGACAGGTGCACCTTGAGGTGATTCCTTCTCATCCCATCACTTGTTACTTGGGCAAAGAGATCAGCACCCACCTCACCACAACCTCCTCTCAGGCAGTTGTGGACAGGGATGAGGTGTCACCTCAGCCTCTTCTTCTCCAGGCCAAGCAACCCCAGGTCCCTCAGCTGCTCCTCATAAGACTTGTTCTCCAGCCCCTTCCCCAGCTCAGTTCCCCTCCTCTGTAGGGGCTCCAGCCCAGAACTCTTTCTGGCAGTGAAGGACCCCCAAACTAAATAATCTAAAGAAGAAATAAATAATCTAAGAAATAATCTAAATAAGAAATAATCTAAATAAGAAACAATCCCCCAAGTTGGAGTTTCCACTTCCTTTGCCTCCTGTGATGCCAATCCTCTGCTGGAAACCTCCACCTGCTCAGTCTCCCTCCGTGGAAGGGCTTTTGAGGCAACAAACGCTTCAACCCTGGGAATGATGGTTGAGTCTCACTAAGGGTTGAGTCCACCAAAAGCCTCCATCATCAAACCCCATATCCAGATAAAATGCAATGGGTTGGCACATCCAGGAAGTCAATTGCCCCTTCCCACTCCTATTTTATAAAAACAGAAAGCATTTTTGGTGGTTCTTGCTTATTTAACTGAACTACCATGAGGTGAAGGAGCTCTAAAGGAAAGAACATTTGACCCCATGGTTATAATTTCCTTTCTTAATAGACATCTGATTATCTTCTGGCTGGAAGAAGAAAACCCAGAATACTCAAATCAAAAGAAATATCCAGGCAGCTGTGGACAGGGATGAGGTCTCCCCTCAGCCTCCTCTTCTCCAGGGTGAACTAGCCCACGTCCCTCAGCTGCTCCTCATAACCCTTGTTCTCCAGCCCCTTCCCCAGCTCCTTTCCCTTCTCCGGATGCTCTCCAGCCCCTCAAGGTCCTTCTTGGAGTGAGGGGCCCAAAACCAACTCCAGGATTCAAGCTGTGGCCTCACCAGTGCAAGTCCAGGGGGACAATCCTTTCCCTGCTCCTGCTGCCACCCCATGGCTGATCCAACCCAGGATGCTGGTGGCCTCCTTGGCCACCAGGGCCACTGCTGGCTCAGGTTCAGCCCCTGCCAACCAACACCCCCAGGGCCTTCTCCATGGGGCAGCTCTTCCCCAAGTCCTGAGAGCTCAGATGCACCCAACGCTGAAGCACAGAGAGAGGGTGATTCCTCCCACCCAGCCTCCTTTAGTAAATCAGACTCTTAAGGCCAAGGATGCTGCAGAAGACTCAAGGTTTGATGACACCAGTGCCGTTCCCAAGCACCAGCTCAGTAACAACCAGCAAAGGGAAGAGGCTGAGAAACAGAATCCACCCTTGTGGCATCTCCACTGCTTCCCAAAGCTTGGTAACCCCATTCCTCCCTGCACAGCTCGAAGTCTTTCCTGCTCACAAATTCACTCTTCAGCGATTTTGCCCTCTCGTTTCAAATCCATTTATATTTTTGGCCTCCGAAAGACGCAGCAGGAATAAATCCTACAGTTTAATCACCTGCAGTCATCATTTTAATCGTGCTGCTTGCTAATTCCACCGAGTGCCACCTCATCCCTTTGTCCCACGAAATCACTATTGTTCCATATTCACCTCTCCTTGCCTACTCATGATCTCATAAATCTCTGTCGCAGAATCACAGGATCACAGTATCACAAGGTTGGAAAGGGCCTCCGAGATCATCGAGTCCAACCTATAACCCAACACCAACACCAACACCAACCATCATCTAACCCATGGCACTCAGTGCCTCATCCAGTCTCCCCTTAAACCCCTCCAGAGTTGGTGACTCCACCCCCTCCCTGGGTGCTCATTCCAATGACCAATCACCCTTTCAGGGAAGAACTTTCTCCTCACATCAAGTCTAAACTTTCCCTGACCAAGCTTGAGTCCCTGCCCTCCAGTTCTGTCACCTGAGAGAAGAGACCAACCCCTGCCCCACTACAACCTCCTTTGAGGGAGTTGTAGAGAGCAATGAGGTCTCCCCTGAGCCTCCTCTTCTTCAGACTAAACAGCCCCAGCTCCCTCAGTCTCTCCTCGTAGGGCTTGTGCTCCAGCCCCTTCCCCATCTTCGTTGCCCTCCTCTGGACACTCTCCAGCATCCTGACATGGGGGGCCCAGAACTGGACACAATATTCAAGATGAGACCTGACAAGTGCCGAGTGCAGGGGGACGATAACTTCTCTGGTCCTGCTGGCCACACTGTTCCTGATGCAGGCCAGGATGCCATTGGCCTTCTTGGCCACCTGGGCACACTGCTGGCTCATGGTGAGCTTCCTGGCCACCAGCACTCCCAGGTCCCTTTCTGCCTGACTCCTCTCCAGCCACTCTGTCCCCAGTCTGTAGCTCTGCATGGGGTTGTTGTGTCCAAGATGAAGGACCCAATGTTTGGACTTATTAAACACCATCCCATTGGAATCAGCCCAGCTCTCCAATCTGTCCAGGTCTCTCTGCAGGGCCATCCTACCCTCCAGCAGATCAACCCTTCCTCCCAGCTTGGTGTCATCTCCAAACTTGCTGATGATGGACTCAATCCCCTCATCCAGATCATCAATAAAGATATTAAACAGGACTGGACCCAACACCGATCCCTGGGGGACACCACTGGTGACCAACTGGATGAGACCCCATTGACCACCACTCTCTGGGCTCGGCCATCCAGCCAATTCCTGACCCAGCACAGAGTGCTCCCATCTAAGCCACAGGCTGCCAGCTTCCCTAGGAGAAGCTGCTTCTCACACCTTCCTCAGACACCTCTTCCTCCAGCTGAAGAGTTCCAGCCTATTTAACCTTCCCTCAAACAGAGTGTGGTCCATGCTCTGGGTCACCCTTCTTGGCCCCCTCTGAACCTTCTTTAGTTATTCTGATGGGGGAACTCCACCTAGAGGACCATCAAGCGATGGTGATGGGATGAGGGGGAACAGCTTTAAATTGGAAAGAGGAAGATTTAGATTAGACATCAGGAAATTCTTCACAATAATCATGTTGAGGCTCTGGTCCAGGTTGCCGAGAGAAGCTGTGGCTGCCCCACCCCTGGATGGGCCTTGGGTCCCCCTGATCCAGTGGGAGGTGTCCCTGCTCATGGCAGGGGGTTGGGACTGGATGGGCTTGGAGGTCCCTTCCAACCCAAACCCGTCCATCATTATAGAAAAACCTTCTTCAGCCTGGAAACCGAGAGTGGGTCTTGGGCCCAAGAGGGCTGTGGGACCTCTAACCCTGGAGATACGTGACACAACCTGGTCTGGTTGGCCCTGTTCTGAGAAAGTGGTTGTGCCAGAAACTTCCACACATCCTTTCGAGCCTGAACTATTCTGTAATTCCACGTTATCGACACCTTTTGGCCTTCACAGCATCTGAGGACCCAGAGACTGTGTCCTGGTTTCCCTCTCTTCTCCAGGGAGGCCCATCCAGATGGTCTCAGCAAATGCTCCCAGCTTTAATCTCCCTCCCTGGTCAAGTAATCCCTCTGATTGAATGATAATAAACATATAAATCCCAACTTGTCCACTGCTCCCAATTCTTTCCCTTCCCAGCTGTGCCACGTGGAACAGGGGCTCTTAATTTTATAGAGTTAATTGTGAATCACTTTAATCTCCTCCCTTAACACAGTTCATCAGGGAAGTCAATTCCCCTTGCGAGAGCCTCGTTCGGATAAGAACAAGCTCAGACTTCTCTCCTTGTTTGCCTCATTCCAGTTCAGAGCAGATTGGGTTTGCTGAGCCCTGACCTGTGCTCCTCATCCTCAGCAGTTTGGAGAAGGCTCTCAATGCCCTCTGGTGACCTTGAGTGGACCCCAAAACATCTCAACTCCAGATTGGCCTCGTGTTCTCTTCTTTCTTCAACTACAACTGTGCCTCAAAGTGATATCGGTGAGAAGGGAGGAACCACAACCATGGAATGTTCCCAGTTGGAAGGGACCCACCCAGTCCAGCTCCTGGCCCTGCACAGGACAACCCCAACAGTCACCCCGTGGGGCTGAGGGCCTTGGCCAAACCCTGCTGGAAGATTCTCAGGCTGGGACTGCTTCCCTGGGGAGCTGTTCCAGGGCTCCAGCACCCTCTGCTCTGGGGGAAGAACCTTCTCCTGGTGGCCAAGCCAAGCCTGCCCTGGCCCATCTTCCTGCCCTTCCCTGGGCTCCTGGCCTTGCTCCCCAGAGAGAAGAGCTCAGCGCCTGCTCCTCCTCCTCCCCTGCTGAGGAAGCAGCTCTGAGGTCCCCCCTCAGGCTCCTCTTCTCCAGCTGAACACACCCAGTGCCTTCAGCCTCTCCTCCTGCAGCTTCCTCTCTAAAGCCTTCTCCAACTTCATGGCCTCCTCTGGACACTCTCCATTAGCTTCACCCTCCAGGTGAAGAACCTCTTCCTCACACCCAACCAAAACCTCCCCTGGTACAAGATGCCCTCATCCTCCATCAAAGCAAACCTCATCCCACTGCCTGTTATAGCAAAGTCTTGGTGAAGTCACAACTGGGAACGTTCCCTCCACAAAGGTCGACTCCAAAGAAGAAAATGGTTTTATTCTCACAAGCAGTGTGCCCAGGGGGCCAAGAGGGCCAATGGCATCTTGGGCTGTATCAGACCCAGCGTGGACAGCAGGAGCAGGGGGGGGATTGTGCCCCTGGACTGGGCACTGGGGAGGCCACACCTCGAGTACTGGGGTCAGTTCTGGGTTCCTCAGTACAAGAAGGACATTGAGGGGCTGGAGCGCGTCCGGAGAAGGGAGCGGAGCTGGGGAAGGGTCTGGAGAACAGGGGCTGTGGGAGGGGCTGAGGGACCTGGGGGGGTTTGGTCTGGAGAAGAGGAGGCTGAGGGGAGACCTCATCCCTGTCAACAACTGCCTGAGAAGAGGCTGTGGGAGAGCAAGTGTTGATCTCTTCTCTCAAGTGACAGTGATGGGACAAGAGGAAATGGCCATGAGTTGTGCCAGGGGAGGTTCAGACTGGATATTGGGAAGAATTTCTTTACCAAAAGGGTTCTCAGGCTCTGGTAGAGGCTCCCAGGGAGGGGGTGGAGTCCCCATCCCTGGAGGGGTTTAAAAAAAGGACAGATGGGTTTTTGAGGGACAGGGTTAGTGTGATGGGTACGGTTGGACTCGATGACCTCAGAGGTCTTTTCCAACCAGAAGATTCCATGATTCTAAGGATCATGACAATCGGAAGGACCAGCAGGAAGCTGCTTGGACCTGGGACCACAGGGACTCCTTGGACCCGTGGTGGTGCCTACAACCCTCTTCCCTCCCCTTTATTTTACCCTTTCTTTCCCTTCTCCTCACTCTGACTTAAGGGCAAACAATCAAGTTGCACCCTTTGGTTGAAGAGAAACCCCTTGGCGTGGTCTCCTTGATCTTGGTGCTTTGAGATCGCGGTCAACGAACCACCACGCGCCCACTGAGAGGACCTTGCCCGCTCCAGAGTGGCTGTCCTCAAGGTTTTGTGTGGCACAACGATGAACCACACCACAGGGGATGCAGCTAAAACCCTTCAGTCTTTCCAATTTGACCACGCAACCGCGATCCCAGTTGATCCCAGTCACACGTTGGCAGAGCAGGCCAGTTCTTCATTGACCTGCGGGCACCGAGTGTGTGGGAATGCCAAGAACAACTGGATGATGATCTGCAAGAAGCTATCCATGATTTGGGTCCACAAGAGGCTTCCCCTGTTCTTGACACACAGCCCTGGGGGATTTCCAGGTGGAAAGATGGAATCACAGAATTGCTGAGGTTGGAAAAGGCCTCCAAGATCATCCAGTCCAATCATAAACCCAACACTGACAATTCCATCACTAAACCATGTCCCTAAGCACCACAGCTCCACATCTTTCAAATCCCTCCAGAGATGGTGACACCACCCCTGCCCTGGGCAGCCTCTGCCAATGCTTCACCACTCTTTCAGTGAAAGAATTTTTCCCAATATCCAATCTGAACCTCCCCTGGCACAACTTGAGGCCATTTCTTCTCAGCTCATCCCTTGTTCTTTGGGAGAAGAGCCCAACCCCTGCCTGGCTTCAGCCTCCTCCCAGGAAGTTGTGGACAGGGATGAGGTCTCCCTTCAGCCTCCTCTTCTCCAGACTAAACAACCCCAGGTCCCTCACCAATCCCACAACCCCTGTTCTCCAGCCCCTTGCCCATCTCAGTTCCCTTCTCCAGATGCTCTCCAACCCCTCAAGGTCTTTCTTGGAATAAAGGGCTCAGAACTGAACAGAGGATTTGAGGTGCAACCTCAGCACTTCGACCCAGCTCCTCTCCTTTAAGACCAAGAGCAACCAGTGAGCCCAGCACAGACCTTCTGTGGGTGCCCTGCAGCGCTTGGCCGTGGTGGAAACAGATTGGTTCCCCCCCTCTGTTTAATTCTTTGCTGTTTTCTCATCTGTGGCATCGTTTTCTCTTTCACCTCGTGATCAGCTAAAAATATAAACAGCCCTGGAGAAGCATCACGGGATTTTTGAAAATCAAAACAAGTTACACACATCTCTTGGAGTAAAATGTGCTCAGACCCATGAAGACAGATTTGGGATAAGAAGCTCAGCAAAGCAGAGCACATTTCACTGCTTTCTTGGTAAGCTCTAAGACTTGGGGACAACCTCAGTTTTGTAGATTGAATCTTCACCATTTGCTCCTCTCACACCATAAGCACTTGGGGTTCTTCAGCCTGGAGAAGAGAAGGGTCTGGGAAGACCTTAGAGCAGCCTCCCAGAGGCTCCAGGAAAGCTGGGGAGGGGCTCTGGATCAGGGAGTGCAGGGATGGGATGAGGGGAAGGGTTTGAAGCTTAAAAAGGGGAGATTGAGATGAGATCTTAGCAAGAAATGTTCTTCTGCGAGGGTGGGGAGGCCCTGGCCCAGGTTGCCCAGAGAAGCTGTGGCTGCCCCATCCCTGGAGGTGTTGAAGGCCAGGTTGGATGGGGCTTGGAGCCCCCTGAGCCAGTGGGAGGTGTCCCTGCCCACGGCAGGGGGTGGAACTGGATGGGCTTGGAGGTCCCTTCCAATCTAAAAGATTCTATAAATCTGTGAATGACTTCACCCACCGACAGTTTTTAAGAGCACAAACACTCGACTGCACGCAGGGATCTTCTTCCACGGGGCAAATCCCACACTTCCCCCTCAAACCCACAACCCCAGTGCCCAAAGGGTACTCCTGAATCCAATCAGTAGACCCATTCTACAACCCAACCTCCTGCGAAGGCGTCCACCAGCACCGGGCACAAAGCAGCAACATCACCCCCTACTTCCACCATCGATTCCCTATCAGCTCGACCACCTTCCCAAAGGTCAATCTCCACACCGTGTCCCAGAAGAACCTTGGAGAGCAGCCCTGCAGCCAACTGAGCGCTCTGGAGCCAGAGCTATCTTCATCCACCCCATTGGCCCCTCCAGAGCAAAGCTATCACTCTGCATCCTCACCCACCACAAGTTCTTCAGCTCCCTGAACACACCAGCACTTCTCCAGGACGTTTGTTCCTCAACTGAGACAGAAGCCAGGCTGCCCTGTGCCTTCACACCCTCTGCTGGGTGAAAAACTGTCTGGATCGAGGGCCCAGAGGGTGGTGGGGAATGGAGATAAAACCAGTTGGAAACCAGTCATGAGTGGTGTCCCCAGGGCTCAGTGCTGGGGCCAGTCCTGTCCAATATCTTTATCAATGATCTGGATGAAGGGAGCAAGTTTGGGGATGGCACCGAGCTGGGTGGAAGTGTGGATCTGCTTGAAGGAAGGGAGGGTGTGCAGAGGGACCTGGAGAACCTGGATCCATGGCTGGAGGGCAGGAAGGGTGTGCAGAGGGACCTGGAGAACCTGGATCCATGGCTGGAGGGCAGGAAGGGTGTGCAGAGGGACCTGGAGAACCTGGATCCATGGCTGGAGGGCAGGAAGGGTGTGCAGAGGGACCTGGAGCACCTGGATCCATGGCTGGAGGGCAGGAAGGGTGTGCAGAGGGACCTGGAGAACCTGGATCCATGGATGGAGGGCAGGAAGGGTGTGCAGAGGGATCTGGAGAACCTGGATCCATGGCTGGAGGGCAGGAAGGGTGTGCAGAGGGACCTGGAGAACCTGGATCCATGGCTGGAGGGCAGGAAGGGTCTGCAGAGGGACCTGGCCAGGTTGGATCCATGGGCTGAGACCAATGGGCTGAGGGTCAACAAGATCAAGAGTCGGGTCCTGCCCTTGGGACACAACAACCCTGAGCAGCTCCAGGCCTGGGGAAGAGTGGCTGGAAAGGCCCTGGAGGAGAAGGCCCTGGGGGTGTTGGTTGGCAGGGGCTGAACCTGAGCCAGCAGTGGCCCAGGGGGCCAAGAAGGCCAATGGCATCTTGGGCTGTGTCAGACCCAGCGTGGGCAGCAGGAGCAGGGGGGGATTGTGCCCCTGGACTGGGCACTGGGGAGGCCACACCTCGAGTGCTGGGGTCAGTTCTGGGCCCCTCAGTACAAGAAGGACCTTGAGGGGTTGGAGAGCGCCCAGAGAAGGGAACGGAGCTGGGGAAGGGGCTGGAGAACAGGGGTTATGAGGAGCATCTGAGGGACCTGGGGTTGTTTAGTCTGGAGAAGAGGAGGCTGAGGGGAGACCTCATCCCTGTCCACAACTGCCTGAGGGGAGGCTGTGGCAGAGCAAGTGTTGATCTCTGCTCCCAAGATGGGACAGGAGGAAATGGCCATGAGTTGCACCAGGGGAGGTTCAGACTGGATATTGGGAAAAATTTCTTTACCAAAAGGGTTCTCAGGCCCTGGCAGAGGCTCCCAGGAAGGGGGTGGAGTCCCCATCCCTGGAGGAGTTTAAAAAAAGGATAGATGGGTTTTTGATGGACAGGGTTCAGTGTGAAGGGTGTGGTTGGACTCAATGATCTCCAAGGTCTTTTCCAACTGGAAAATTCCATAATTCAACACCTTATCCACTTAAGATTTCTCCAAGACTTGTTATTTAGACCGACCGACACCACCAGAAAAGCTTCCTTCCCACAAAATGACAACACAAAGTGCTGGGGAGAGGAGGTGCCTCCACCATGGAAACACATCTCATGACCAGAGAGGAGCAAAGGTGCCAACCCTTACCTGTGAGAGGTGAAGTTGTCGTAAGAGCCCACAGTATAATGTCGGAAGAGACGCTTTGTTCTGTCTTCTCTGGTTTCTACAAGAAGAAAAAGAGACACATCACAAGGCTGAGAGTCAAGGAAAGCTCCACCATGCCCTCTGCTCCCTCCCCACGAGTGCACACGGAGTGGTCCCCACCTTCGTGCAAGCGTTTCTGAAGGATGTGGTTTAGTAAGGGAACAGGTTTGGTTGGACTTGATGACCTGAGAGGTCTTTTCCAACCAGGTGATTCTATGATTCTCTGATTTTCACCACTCTGTGTGCAGAGGTGTCGGTGTGGTGGGTCCCACACGCTCGTGTAGAGCCCTACACGCACACCAACAGCTCTTAGGGACAGAAGAGCTCTTCACCAGAACTTCTAAACCACATCAAGGCATCCAGTTCCACCAAGACTCCAAAGCAGAACCAAAGAGGAGAATCAACACCGTAAGGCAAACCCACATTCCACATCCCAAGGCAGCAGCCAACTCCCTTCCTGGGTTCTCCTTGGCCACATCACTCTTGCCCACCTCAGCACAAAGGGATGTAGCCCCAAGGTAGAGATGGTGACAGTTCTGGCAGCCTTCTGTCTCCTCTGTGGACCCCGAGCTCTCCAGGTGCACGGTTATGGGGTAGGAAAGCTGGGAACCCAGAGAGACTTCTGTTATCCCTCACCTGTGGGCATCCAGCACCATCCCTGATGGCGCTTTGGCCAAGGGCAGTGGGCACCGTTGGACCCAACCACATGATTCCACTCAGGAGTCTCCCTGTCCTCCTCCAGAGAGCCTGGAGAACCCCTGTGAAGCCAACAGCAACAGAGCTGCTGCTGGGTTCTGGGTGCAGGCAGCCCAGCTGATGGCCAAGTGGACAGAGATGCCAGTGCAGATGTCCAAAATATGGTCTGCAGCCAAGGGCTCGGAGGAGCCGCAACAGGGAGAAGTGGAAGAGCTCAAGCAAGACATTCCCAGCTGCCATTGTCCTAACACAGAAGGGATTTGCATCCCACTGCTGACCCTGAATTCATTGCATGAGCCAGGATTGCCACTGCATGCTCAACCTGGAGAGACCACCAGGTCCACCTGGAGAGACCACCAGGTCCACCTGGGGAGACCACCAGGTCCACCTGGGGAGACCACCAGGTCCTCGTGCTGACCCAACCAAGCATGTTACACCAAAGATGTTCATCCATGGTTATAGAAGGGGGATGGGGCCCCAAAAAAGCAGGGAATTCTACTCCTCCACTTTGCCACCGCTTTCTCTCTCCTGAAACTCTGCACAGATTGGGGCATCACAGGATGAAAAGGATCTAAAGGTACTGGAGAGCGTCCAGAGGAGGCCATGGAGTTGGTGAAGAGTTTAGAGGGGAAGTTGTATGAGAAGAAGCTGAAGGCACTGGGTCTGTTGAGCCTGGAGGAGACTGAGGGTGGACCTCATCGTGATCTAAAGCTTCCTGACAAGGAGAGGAGGAGGAACAGGCACTGATCTTTCCTCTCTGGTGACCAACGACAGGACTTGAGGGCTCCAAACCTTGGATCATCTCCATGACCTCCTTTGGACCTGTTCAAACAGTTCCATCTCCTTCTTATGTTGGGGATTCCAAAACTGGACACAGGACTCCAGGTGGAATCTCACAACACCGATGCAGGGCATGGATTTCCCACAGAACCTTGCTTCTTCCCTCTCCTGATTCAGTTTTTTCTGCTCCTTTTGTGTGTTTTGGGTATTTTGAAGCTTCTTCATTTCTTCTTCTGAGGAAAGCTGAGGAACAGCCACTTGTTCCCCCAAGAATAACACCCAAGCTTTGTAGCTCTGCTTCTCCTTCCTAGGGCAGTGGCCTCCAAGAAAGACAATCACTGGGGTGTGGAGAGAAAACATTGATGGCACCATTAAGAAAAATCTTTGTAAAAACCCCAGGAGATGCTCCAGGCTTGGGGAAGAGTGGTTGGAAAGATGCCTGGTGGAAAAGGACCTGGAAGCCTTGGTCAATAGGGGCTGAACATGAGCCAGCAGTGGCCCAGGTGGGCAAAGAGGTCACCAGCATCCTGGGTTGGATCAGCCATGGGGTGGCAGCAGGAGCAGGGATGGGATGGTCCCCATGGACTCAGCACTGGGGAGGCCACACCTCAAACCCTGGGGTCACTTTGGGGACCCTCACTCCAAAAGACCCTTGAGGGGCTGGAGAGCATCCAGAGAAGGGAATGGAGATGGGGAAGGGGCTGGAGAACAGGGGTTCTGCAAGTGGATGAGGGACCTGGGGCTGGTTAAGCCTGGAGAAGAGGAGGCTGAGGGGAGACCTCATTGCCTTCTACAACTCCCTGAAAGGAGGTTGGTGCCAGGCAGGTGTTGGTCTCTTCTCCCAAGAAACAAGGGTTGGGATGAGAAGAAATGCCTCAAGTTGCACCAGGGGAGGTTTAGATTGGATAATAGGAAAAAATTCTTCATGGGAAGGGCTGTGAAGCCCTGGAAGAGGCTCCCCAGGGCAGTGGTGGAGTCTCCATTCCTGGAGGGGTTCAAAAAGCACATAGAGGTGGTCTTTCAGGTCATGGTTTAGAAGGGCTCTTGTCATTGTGTTGATGGTTGGACTCAACGTTCTTAGAGGTCTTCTCCAACCTTAACGATTCTGTGATCCTTAATGATTCTGTGATCCTTCTCCTCTTCAAATTGGATGATCATTGGGCTCAGAGGATCCAAACATCCTTTCCCAACCTCAAAAGACCCATTGACCCCACCCGTTGTCATTTATCCCATTCTGATCAAGTTTCTGTGTTCTGGGGAGGAGGAGGAAAGGAGAAGGAGGGGGGGGGTTGAGCATTCCAGTCTTCCAGATCCAAAGGAAACACAGGTTTAGATTGGATAATAGGAAAAAAATGCTTCATGGGAAGGGCTGTGAAGCCCTGGAAGAGACTCCCCAGGGCAATGGTGGAGCCTTCATCCCTGGAGGGCTTCAAAACACGTGTGGCCGTGGCGCTTCGGGATATGGATTGCTACGGTGGCTCTGGGCTGGCAGTTGGGACTGGATGATCTCAGAGGTCTTTTCCAACCTTAATGATTCCATGAGGGAATGGTGTTGGTCCCACCTTCAGCTCACTATTTTTGCATTACAGTGCACACCCAACATCATTCCCAAGTGAATATTGGTGTAAGGGTGGTGGGTGCTCAACATCTTTGCTCTGCCAAGGAAGGTGTGACCCAAAAGGTGAGAACCCCCCGGTGCAAGGGACACGCAGGACCATGGAGATCAGTGCAGGAGAGTGGAAAATCCCCCCAAAAAAGGATGTGAGTGCAGAGCCACCCCCAAGAACGGAAGGAGCAGAACGTGCTGGGTGAGGTGCAGCCCAACCCTCGCGGTGCTGTGGCTCGGGAGTGCTTGAGGGACAACACGGTGCAAGGAGAAGCCTTTGGAGATCCAACAGGCCATTCCAGCCACGCCATTGGGTGTCACCTCATCAGGTTACCTAATCCAGAAGGAGATTTCTTGGAGGCTGATGGTGCACGAGGGGCTGAGGGCTCCCCATGAATCTTCTGATGACGTGGCCGTCCACCGAGCCCCGGCCCTGCGGTCCTGGGAAAAACTGCCTCAAAGAACCAAGGAATTAATCTTACTGGAAAAGAGACACCCGACGCCAAGGAGCAGAGATGTTAAGGGCTGACCATGGTGAGAGAGCTGGGGTTGTCCAGTCTGGAGAAGAGAAAGCTCTGGGGAGACCTCAGAGCAGCCTCCCAAGAGTGAAAGGGGCTCCAGGAAAGCTGGGGAGGGGCTCTTGGTCAGGGAGTGCAGGGATGGGATGAGGGGAAGGGTTTTAACCTGAAAGTGGGGAGATTGAGATGAGATAGAGATGAGATCTTTGGAAAATAAGAAATTCTTCACTCAGTGGGTGGGGAGGCCCTGGCCCAGGTTGCCCAGGGAAGCTGTGGCTGCCCCATCCCTGGAGGTGTTCAAGGCCAGGTTGGATGGGGCTTGGAGCCCCTGATCCAGTGGGAGGTGTCCCTGCCCATGGCAGGGGGTGGGACAGGAGCTGGTGATGCTTCTCAATAGCAGGTGCTTCCTCAAGAGAACATCAGCCTCTGGAGAACTCTTGGTGCATCCTTTTCCCCATGGCCACAGCGCTTTGGTTGTGCTGCTGGGGGTGGAGTCAGGTATGGCCACCTGAGACAGAGCTGAGAATCCTCTGCCTTGGTGGAGAAGGGTGAGCAAGGTGAGAACCTGCCTCAGGTGACCCAGGTGAAGGGTTGTCTCCTTCAGCTCTTCGTGACACGTTGAGTATAGAATCCTGGAATGGGTTGGGTTGGAAGGGACCTCAAAGCCCACCCAGTTCCACCCCCCTGCCATGGGCAGGGACACCTCCCACTGGATCAGGGGCTCCAAGCCCCATCCAACCTGGTCTTTATTTGTCTTTAGATTTCTGGTGTGGGAAAATGTGATGGTGGCAGAGGCTGCCCCTGGCAGGCTCCTGTCCTGCTGGTGAGGAGATCCACTGGAGAGGCAGGAAGCTGGGCAGAGCCCACTCACCCCCCACCCTGGTTTGCAGGGTGTTGAAGGAAGGTCCCTGACCTTTGTGGCTCTGCTCTGCTGTCCTGCACACCCAGCCAGGATTGACAACCCTATGGGGTTCATGGAATTGTGGAATGGGTTTGGTTGGAAGGGACCTCAAAGCCCATCCAGTTCCAACCCCCTGCCATGGGCAGGGACACCTCCCACTGGATCAGGGGGCTCCAAGCCCCATCCAACCTGGTTCTCTCTTTCTTTCATGGACCTCCATGGTTTGGGCTCACTCTCACAGACAGATCTGAAGGGGAAAAGATTCAGCCCTTCAGGGTTTGCATCACCAGGTTGGTGACCTCTGATTCATTCCTTGCTAAGCCCACTTCATTGATTTTCATAGAATCATGGAATGGGTTGGGTTGGAAGGGACCTCCAAGCCCATCCAGTTCTAACTCCCTGCCATGGGCAGGGACACCTCCCACTGGATCAGGGGCTCCAAGCCCCATCCAACCTGGCCTTGAACACCTCCAGGGATGGGGCAGCCACAGCTTCTCTGGGCAACCTGGGCCAGGGCCTCCCCACCCTCACAGGAAAATGTTTCTCCCCAAGATCTCATCTCAATCTCCTCTCTTTCAGCTCCAAACCCTTCCTCTCATCCCATCCCTGCCCTCCCTGATCCAGAGCCCCTCCCCAGCTTTCCTGGAGCCCCTTTCAGTCCTGGGAGGCTGCTCTAAGGTCTCCCCAGAGCTTTCTCTTCTCCAGGCTGAACAACCCCAACTGTTCTGCTCCCACCAACTCGATGCACCTCAGCTTCAATCCCCTTTCCTCCCTCTTCTCCACCCTGCTCTGCCTTCTCCTCCTCATCCCCTGCCTCTGGCCACGCACGCTTGTAGCTCATCTGCAACCACCTCTATCGATCTCATTCCAGATCAAAGGAGGGTGGATCTGCTGCTGGGAGCTGGATTTATGGGCTGTCCACAGCTCAAAGGCCTCGTTCTCTTCCTGCCTCCTAAATTTAGCTCCTGCCGAGCGCGTGGTTAATGGAGCCATCAGGGAGGCTCCAGGGCTGGAGGCTGATGGATGGTGAGGAGCTAGGGGTGGAGAGGGAGGCTTTGTAATTAGGGAAGAGGGAGCTGGAGGAGAGCAGGGCAGCCAGGTGGGATGGGTTCAACCCCTGGGGCAGCAGGGACTCAGCCAGGACCAGGGAGAAGAAGCACAGGAAGCCCCAAAGGATGAGGCATCAAGCAAGGAAATAGGAAGGGTCAACACGGAATGCTGGAAAACTACAGCCTGGAAAGCAGGAGGAGAAGGTGGATGAGCGTAGGTTGTCCACAAGCTGCTCTGCACACTGCCCACAAAGCATTTGAAAGACAGTTCTTTCCAGGTAACTCTGCCTCAGCCATCAGGTAAAGAACCACAGGATGACCTGAGTTGGAAGGGACCCACAAGGATCATCAAATGAACTCCTGGCCCTGCTCAGGACAACCCCAACGTTCACTCCCTGGGTCTGAGGAAAAGGAATATGAACATCCCGTGGTTGGCCAAGAGAAGCCTGGATGTGAGGTCCTGCAGCTGGGCCAGGGCAATGCCAAGCACAAATCCAGGTGGAGAATGGATTGGGAGCAGCCCTGAGGAGAAGGACTTGGGGTGCTGGGGGAGGAGAAGCTCAACATGAGGGGGCAGCGGGTGCTCCCAGCTCAGAAACCCTCATGTCCTGGGCTGCATCCAAAGAGTGGGAGCAGAGGGGAGGGAGGGGGTTCTGCCCCTCTGCTCCGCTCTGGGGAGACCCCACCTGGAGCCCTGGGGCCACCTCTGGAATCCCCAACAGAAAAAGGAGATGGAACTGTTGGAGCAGGTCCAGAGGAGGCCACGGAGATGATCCAAGGGCTGGAGAACCTCTGGTGTGAGGACAGGCTGGGAGAGGTGGGGTTGTTCAACTGGAGAGGAGAAGGCTCTGGGGGGACCTTAGAGCAGCCTCCCAGGACTGAAAGGGGCTCCAGGAAAGCTGGGGAGGGACTTTTTCCAAGGGCCTGGAGTGACAGGATGAGGGGGAAGGGCTTTAAACTGGAAGGGGGAGATGGAGATTGGACATTGGGAAGGAATTCTTCACCATGAGGGTGGGAAGGCCCTGGCCCAGGTTGCCCAGAGAAGCTGTGGCTGCTCCATCCCTGGAGGTGTTCAAGGCCAGGTTGGATGGGGCTTGGAGCCCCCTGATCCAGTGGGAGGTGTCCCTGCCCATGGCAGGGGGTGGGACTGGATGGGCTTTGAGGTCCCTTCCAATCCAAACCATTCCATGATTCTCACCACCACTTTCCATGGGGAAGTCAACGGCTCTAAGGAAAGTGCAGGAGACTCTGGCAAAGACTTCAACAGAAGCCGAGGTGTCCAACAGCCACCAGCCTCAACTTGTGCCCAGACCCAGCCATCCCCATGCTGGTGGCCATCAGGCATCCTCTAGCACCATTTGACCACGTAAATCCATGCTGGTCATGACCTGATGATCTCAGAAGTCTTTTCCAACCAGTTGATTCTATGAAGGAGAAGACCCAACCCATACAAACGGCCAAAGGGGAACCAACAGCAGGACTGTGACCCCTCCCCATGGCTCTATGCTCTGTCCAGGCTCCCTGTGGATGAGGCTCCACCCCTGTTAGCTCAACTCCATCCCAGACTCACCTTAGGATAGACCTCTCAAGAGGAGGATCACCACCAGCCGAGGCAGACTCAGAATCACAGAATCATCTGGTTGGAAAAGACCTCTGAGATCATCAAGTCCAACCATCCCTGTCCACTCCTAAACCCTGTCCCTGAGAAACTCATCCACCCATCTTTTGAACACCTCCATGATGGTGACTCCACCACCTCCCTGGCAGCCTCTGACAGGACCTGAGAACCCTTTCAGTGAAGAAATCTTTCCTGATGTCCAGTCTAAACCCACCCTGGGGCAACTTGTGGCCACTTCCTCTCCTCCCATCGTTGTCACTTGGGAGAAGAGACCAATCCCCACCTCACCACAGCCTCCTCTCAGGGATGAGGTCTCCCCTCAGCCTCCTCTTCTCCAGACCAAACAACTCCATAAGGTACCAACAAAACAAAAGAGAAGGTGGAAATGGATAACTCATCCCTTCACCTGCAGAGACGGAGCTACGGAAAGGGTTCCACACCAACCCCAGGTTGACCTCCCCAAAGGCTGGTGCAGACCTCCAGGAGGGAGGTGCTGAAGTCTCTTCAGGAAATTGGAGCCCTGTGTTTCCTTAAGGTACCAAAATCTTCCACAATCCTCCACGATCACCTGAGCTTGGCATCGGAGCCGAGTGAAGAACAACAGTGCCCTCTACCAAAAGAAAGAGCCAACGTCTTCCACAACCTCCCTCCCCGAGCCCAGGCAGCAGGGATGGAATCAGCTGAAGGACAGAGGACTCAGGATGGGTCCTGAGTGACACAGACAGGATCAGACCACTGGGACCAAGCACACACAGCAGGGCTGCATCTTCCTCAGTGGTGATGTTCTCAGGTGCCTCTGAGGTACCAGGATGGAAGAGGCTTCTGACTCCCTTCTAGGACATGGGAAGGGATGAGCTGGAAACAGAGATGTCCATCATCTTGTTTTGACTCCTCTTGTTACACCATTTGCTTTTCCAGTAGCTACACTGGGACAGTGATGGGACAGGCCCAGCCAGGAAGATGCTCTCACCTCTACCCTTGTCAGGAATTAGAAACACCCAACAATTGTCATTCCAGTCTCAAAACATTTCATAGAATCACAGAATCGTTTGGTTGGAAAAGATCTTTGGGATCACTGAGTCCAACCATCCCTGTCCACTACTAAAGCAGATCCCTGAGCACCTCATCTGCCCATCTTTTAAACCCCTCCAGGGATGGGGACTCCACCACCTCCCTGGGAACCTCTGCCAGGGCCTGAGAACCCTTTTGGTGAAGAAATTCTTCCCAATATCCAATCTGAGCCTCCCCTGGCACAACTCATGGCCATTTCCCCTTGTCCCATCAATGTCACTTGGGAGCAGAGATCAACACTTGCTCTGCCACAGCCTCCTCTCAGGCAGTTGTGGACAGGGATGAGGTCTCCCTTCAGCCTCCTCTTCTCCAGACCAAACCCCCCCAGGTCCCTCAGCCCCTCCCACAGCCCCTGTTCTCCAGACCCTTCCCCAGCTCCGCTCCCTTCTCCGGATGCTCTCCAGCCCCTCCAGGGCCTTCCTGGAGTGAGGGGCCCAGAACTGACCCCAGTACTCGAGGTGTGGCCTCCCCAGTGCCCAGCCCAGGGGCACAATCACCCCCTGCTCCTGCTGCCCACGCTGGGTCTGACACAGCCCAAGATGCCATTGGCCTTCTTGGCCCCCTGGGCCACTGCTGGCTCAGGTTCAGCCCCTGCCAACCAACACCCCCAGGGCCTTCTCCTCCAGGGCCTTTCCTGCCACTCTTCCCCAGGCCTGGAGCTGCTCAGGGTTGTTGTGTCCCAAGGGCAGGACTTGCCACTTGGTCTTTTTGACCCTCATCCTGTTGGGTCTCAGCCAAGCTCCACCAGTGCCTCCACCCAGGGAGACAAAGACATTCCTGTGTAGAATCCCAGTGGCAGCTTGAGATCCAATGGGAGACTCTCCCACTCCCAAGGGCTTCATCTCATCACAACAGATCCAGAGAGATCTACCCAGTGCTTGCACGCTGGGTCTTACACCCACAGACCTTGGACCACCAACGGGTGGAGGGGCCACTGGGTGAGCTTGATCCAGAAAGACAAGGTCTGTTTCAGCCACATGGAAGGCACGAGAAGATTCGTTCCCTGAACCCCACCTCAAGTTGAGCACAGGGTATGGAGCTTGTAAGGAAGGGATGGGATTGGCAACTCAAGCTTGGATCTCCTCTTGGAATGTCAGGGTGGTAGAAGAAGGATCACCTCAATGGGAAGATGGGCAAAAGCAGAGCCCTGCAACCCAGCAGGGCCAGAATAAATAAACAAAGAACATGCAGAAAGTTTGAGTTATTTAGGAAATAACCAAGAGGTTTCAGTTCTGCAAACAGGAGACACCTAAGGAGACCTGTACTGGGAACAGGTTCTGTCTTGGGACTTGTAGTAAGGTGAGCAAATGGACATCTCCCCCAGAGTCAACAAGCACTGCAACTGGGATCTGGGAGGGTGACGGTGACCCAGCAACACCCTCCAAAACTTGGCTGATTGAGGTAGATCAATATGGAGCCCATGGCCTTCTCCCTCAAAGCATGGAGTCACAAACAGCTTAAAGGAACATCTCCAGAACATCAGCCCTGAAAGCTGCTCTCTGCATTCCATGAGGATCACAATGGATCCCCTGAGCTGCTCTCATCCTCCTCCCAGCCACCTTCAATCCCTTCCAACAAGGGTCTGGTCAGGACTCTTCCACCCAACCCTGCTTTCCTCAATCAATAAACATGGCTGGAGATGTCCCCAAGTCTAACGTGGCTTTGCTCCCCAGCAAAACACGGTCAGGCCAAACCCTTCCACCAGTCCCCAGCCCACCCAGCTCTTAGGCTTTAATTAAACTCAGAAGCCTGGTGCTCTCAGCCCAGAAAGCCACCAAAGCTCTTCTACAGCTTTGTTTCCAACTTTGCAGTCAAGGTTTAATATGCAAAGTGACCTTCACCGAATCTGTCCAATCAGGGCCACCCTTCTCCTCTCCTAATATTTGGGGAAAATAGAAAGCCCAGATGTTCTCTTCAGTTGGTTCACACCAGGACAAAGGCAGAAGTGTCTCCCAGCCTCTGGCTGGAGATGAACACTGCCCAGGAAGCCATCAGTGATGAACGGGAAGCTGTGGAGATCCATCCTGCAACAGCAGGAGACCCATGAAGCCATCTCCAAGAACACTGCTTGGCAGATGCAATTCACAGCTCCTCCTGACACCTCCATCCTCCAGGAAGAGCAGATTCCTGTCAGGTGGTGGCTGGTGCTGGAGATGGAAGGATCTATTGGAGCAGAACCACCACATGCAAACTGTGGACACCTCCTACAATGTAACTCATGGCTGGAGGTTCAGATCAACAGCTCCATAAGCATGGTCTCCTGCTCCACCACTGGCTGTCACCTGCAGAAGACCCTGCCACTGCAGCCATCTCCACAAAAGGGACTGATGCCCATTGTCCCCACGAGAGGACCCACTTATCAAGGCTCAGCGTGTCAACTACCGGACGCCAACGCGTTCTAACATCAACCGGCACCTTGAGGAGCAAGTCCAGAGATGCCTCCATCAGCCACTGCCA
Organism: Tapera naevia; assembly: GCA_033556795.1. NCBI lineage: Eukaryota > Metazoa > Chordata > Aves > Cuculiformes > Neomorphidae > Tapera > Tapera naevia. The sequence continues at coordinate 52,072 of JAUMJJ010000178.1, read as the reverse complement.
AACTCAGAGGCTGCTGGAAAGGTAAAACCAAGTCTGAACTTCCAGGGTTGGCCAGTGGGTCTGCAGAGGGACACTCAGGGTGAAGGACATCACTCACCTTGCCGTGGATCATACTGACGCATCTGCACCTCCTCGACGCATTCTGCCGGGAACCAGCCGGTCCTTCCTTTCACTGTTCCTTCCCAAAAGCCACCTTCTCCAATGCTCAGCACTGTGGGAAGAAGGAAGAAGGGAGTTGAGAATGAGCAGAGAAAAGGGCAGCTCAGAACCATGGAATCGATGAGGTTGGAAAAGCCCTCTGAGATCAGCAAGTCAGCACAACCCCACCGCGTCTACCAAACCATGGCCCAAAGTGCCACATCTGCACGTCTTGTGAACCCCTCCAGGGATGGAGATTCCACCTCTTCCAAGGCTTCCCAGAGGCTGCCCAGGGAGGGGGTTGAGTCCCCATCCCTGGAGGGGTTTAAAAAATGGGTGGATGAGTTTTTGAGGGACGTGGTTTAGCAGAAGATGGGTGTGGATGAACTCGATGATCTCCAAGGTCTTTCCAACTGGATGATTCTACGATTCTTTTAATAAAGACATTTTTCCCAATATCCAATCTCAACCTCCTCTGGCCCAGCTTGAGGCCATTTCCTCTTGTCCTGTCCCTTGTTATTTGGGAGACCAACACCCACCTGGCTCCAACCTCCTTTCCAGGAGATGTGGAGAGCAATGAGGTCTCCCCTCCTTCTCTTCTCCAGGTCCCTCAGCTGCTCCTCACAACAATTGTTCTCCAGACCCTTCCCCAGTTTTATACCCGTCCTCTAGACATGCTCCAGCCCCTCAAGGTCCTTCTTGGAGTGAGGGACCCAAAACTGACCCCAGGATTCCAGGTGTGACCTCCCCAGTGCTGAGTCCAGGAGCACAACCACCTCCCCTGCCAAGAACTGGGACGTGACCAGTGCTGAGGCAGTGGAAACCCCAAAGGGCCGAACACAGAAAAACTGGCTGGGGTCAGGCATGGTCTGGAGGAAGAAAGCACCACAAGAAGCCTTCAAAAGCTTCTTTCACACGAGCCCAGAAGAGAGAAGGGTGGGCAATGGCCTCCACGTGGCCACGAGCCGTGAAAATGAAACAGCGAATCGGCCACATCCACCTTTGTAAGAAGAACCCAGACACGACGTGGGCTTTGGTGGAACCATGTCCTGTAACTTCTGACATCCTCAGAGAAACCACAGCCAGTAAGGAAAACCAGATATTGAGAGGGCAAGATGTTGGCCAAGGTCCCTCTGAGGTGTCCTGATTGGCCCACGTTCAACAAACCAAGAGCTGCTTCACCCCGAACGACGCGGTAAAGACCAAGGTTTGCCACAGCAAAACCTTCCCAACCCATGAAGCCTCGGTTTTACTTGCTCAAAGCTTAGAAGAAACCAGAAAGGGAGGCTTGGAACGTGCTCTGAAGATGAAATGAATCCTGAGTCAAGGTGATTTTAACAGAGAATCACACCAGGAGTGTCCTCATTAAACCAGAGAAGAATCAGCTGGACCTCCTCACCAATACCACCTGAGGGATGGTTTCCAGGCAGCCAGGACAATTGAAGAGCAAGAGACAAAAACAGCACCTCTTATTACACCTGAGAACAAACCAGAACCCAAAGAGGATTTGCCAGCACAACCTGAGGGACCAAAGCCCTCTGAGATCCCTGCTGTGAAAACCTTTGGCAGCAAAGGTAGGTTTGGTGGCAGCTGGTGCCTCCTCCTCTGCAACTGGAACCCCCACACCTTAGGGTAGGAGGCCCTGCTAGAACCATCTGGATTGTTTTGGGGCTATTAGAGCAGCCTCCCAGGACTGAAAGGGGCTCCAGGAAAGCTGGGGAGGGGCTCTGGATCAGGGAGTGCAGGGATGGGATGAGTGGAAGGGTTTGAAGCTGAAAAAGGGGAGATTGATATGAGATCCTGGGAAGAAGAGTTTTCCTGTGAGGGTGGGGAGGCCCTGGCAAAGGTTGTCCAGAGAAGGGTTTGCATCACCTGGTTGGTGGCCTCTGATTCATTTCATGCTGAGTCCACTTTTGATTTTCATAGAATCATGGGATGGGTTGGGTTGGAAAGGACCTCAAAGCCCATCCATTCCCACCCTCCTGCCATGGGCAGGGACACCTCCCACTGGATCAGGGGCTCCAAGCCCCATCCAACCTGGCCTTGGACACCTCCAGGGATGGGGCAGCCACAGCTTCTCTGGGCAACCTGGGCCAGGGCCTCCCCACCCTCACAGCAAAACATTTCCTCCTAAGATCTCCTCTCAATCTCCCCTCTTCCAGCTCAAAACCCTTTCCCTCACCCTATCCCTGCCCTCCCTGATCCAGAGCCCCTCCCCAGCTTTCCTGGAGCCCCTTCAGTACCTCAAGGGAGTGGAGCTCATTCAAAGGGGAACAAAACTGGGCAAGGGTCTGGAGCCCTGGGGTTCTGAGAGTGGCTGAGGGACCTGGGATTGTTTAGTCTCAAGAAGAGAAGGCTCAGGAGAGGCCCCATTGCTCTCTGAAGGTCCTGGAAAGGAGCCTGGAGCCAAGCAAGGTTTAGGCTCTTGTCCCAAGGAATACGTGATAGGATGAGGGGAAATGGCCTCAAATTGTGCCAGAGGATGCTTAGATTGGACATCAGGAAATATTTCTTCATGGAAAGAGTGGGGAAGCCCTGGCAGAGGCTGCCCAGGGAGGTGGTGGAGTCTCCCCTTCTGGAAGGGTTCAAAAAACGTGTGGTTGTGGCACTTCAGGACATGGTTCAGCAGGCACGGTGGGGCTGGGCTGTTGGTTGGACTGGAGGAGCTTGGAGGGCTTTTCCAATCTTAATGATTCCATGGTTCTGTTGGTGGTAACTGAGTGGACAACTCTTTTTGAAATAAGCTAACCAAAAAAAACCTGACTGCTGATGGCATTTCATAGAATCACAGAATCACCTGCTTGGAAAAGACCTTTGAAACCATTGAGTCCAACCACACCTGTCCACTACTAAACCACATCCCTGAGCACCTCATCTACCCATCTTTTAAACCCCTCCAGGGGTGGGCACTCCACCCCCTCCCTGGGAGCCTCTGCCAGGGCCTGAGAACCCTTTCCATGAAGAAATCCTTCCTGATGTCCAATCTGACCCTGCCCTGGGGCAACTTGAGACCATTTCCTCTCATCCCATCTCCTGTCCCTTGGGAGAAGAGACCAACCCCCCCCTCCCCACAGCCTCCTCTCAGGCAGTTGTGGACAGGGATGAGGTCTCCCCTCAGCCTCCTCTTCTCCAGACCAACCCCCACCCCCCCAGGTCCCTCAGCCGTTCCTCATAACCCTTGTTCTCCAGCCCCTTCCCCAGCTCCGCTCCCTTCTCCGGACGCTCTCCAGCCCCTCAACGTCCTCCTTGGAGTGAGGGGCCCAAACTGACCCCAGCACTCGAGGTGTGGCCTCCCCAGTGCCCAGTCCATGGGCACAATCCCCCCCTGCTCCTGCTGCCCACGCTGGGTCTGACACAGCCCAAGATGCCATTGGCCCTCTTGGCCCCCTGGGCCACTGCTGGCTCAGGTTCAGCCCCTGCCAACCAACACCCCCAGGGCCTTCTCCTCCAGGGCCTTTCCAGCTGCTCCTCCCCAGGGGTGGAGCATCAGGGGTTGGTGTGTCCCAAGAGCAGGGTCCCAGAGCCCATGGATCCAGCCTGGTCCCACTGCCATTCCTGGTCCCGGGCTACGCTGCTCGTTGCTCCACATCCTGAAGGAAGAAGCCCAAGTGATGTCTGAATTCTTCACATGGAAGGAGCCTGCAAAGGAGCCTTTAACCTTCTGCTGGAGGAGGAAAAGCCCTCTGCAGGTGCTGAAAACATCTTGGCTTTCTTTCAGCCACTCCTGGACCTTGTCTCACTCCCTTTCCACTCTCTGACCAAACACAGACATCGCTGCCTTCCCTTTGGAGGCCCAAATCCACCTTCCACCACCTTTCTTCACAATGGACCTGACCCTACCTTCCTCCACCCCATTTCCAGCCCTTCCTCACCTCCAGACAGGTCTTTCAGATCATCTGACTCTGCCTTCAGACTCCACTGTAACCTGTAAAACTTCTCCCTTGGAGAACCCCCCCCCCCCCCCCCCCGCAGCCTCCTTCAGGTCCGGTGGAAAATTCCATGCTGAGATGATGCTGCTGGACCTGGGCCAGCTGCAGATGACAAGGCAGTTGTCTTGACCAAAGCCTACATTCCTTGGCCCCCGTTCCTTCCATTCATTTCAATCCCATTTAACCCTTAAAGCCCACGAACAGAACCAGCTCAGCAGTGTCTCCTTTTCAACACCACCTCTTCACACCCCGTATTTCCGTGCCTTGCTCTCCTGCTGTGAGACCTCCACGACCTGAAGGTCCAGGGTCTGCTCCTGCCTTCTTCTCCATCACACGGCACAAAGCAGGTCTGCAGCCTGAGTGGACTCCAAGAAACATCCTTCCCATGGGGTGGCAACAGCACAGGTGGCTGGGACTGCAAAACTTTTGTTCCCATCACCTCTCTTCCTCTTGAAGCTCCAACTTCCCTTTGCTTCTCGGGTTCCAATTCCAAAAGAAAGGGGAAAGAAACCACCCAGAGTGGCCATGGGCTCATCCTCCCTTGAGTTCCCACCACACAGTCTCCCAGGTACAGCTTTGTCCTGCATTGCTTCACTATTGTTCCCCCCCCTTAGAGATGTCCCTCTGAGCACCTCAGCTGCCCATTGGTTCCCAAGGATGGGTTCAACCCAACCCTCTCCTCATCCACTGCTCAAGCAGAACCATGGAATGGCTTGGGTTGGAAGGGACCTCAAAGCCCATCCAGTTCCAACCCTGCCATGGGCAGGGACACCTCCCACTGGATCAGGGGGCTCCAAGCCCCATCCAACCTGGCCTTGAACACCTCCAGGGATGGGGCAGCCACAGCTTCTCTGGGCAGCCTGGGCCAGGGCCTCCCCACCCTCACAGGAGAACATTTCCTCCTCAGATCTCATCTCAATCTCCCCTCCTTCAGTTGAAAATCATTCCCCCTCATCCCATCCCTGCCCTCCCTGATTCAGAGCCCCTCCCCAGCTTTCCTGGAGCCCCTTTCAGTCCTGGCAGGGTGTTCTAAGGTCTCCCCAGAGCCTTCTCCTCTCCAGGCTGAACAACTCCAAGTGCCAAATGCCCAGAGCCCAGTGAATCAAGGAATCACAGAATAGGTTGGGTTGGAAGGGACCTCAAAGCCCATCCAGTGCCACCCCCCTGCCATGGGCAGGGACACCTCCCACTGGCTCAGGGGGCTCCAAGCCCCATCCAACCTGGCCTTGAACACCTCCAGGGAGGGGGCAGCTACAATTTCCCTGGAAAATTCCACCCTCATCGTGAAGAATTTCTTCCTAGAGTCTAAACTGAATCTTCCCCTCTCCAATTGAAAGCTGATCGTGCTCTGTTCTGCCCCACAAGACACTTTCCTTCTCCTGCTCTGTCAGGGCAGGGATCTCTCTGGCACGAGCGGTGGCCACGGCAGCCACTGGCCCAGTTGCCAGAGGGTTTACTCAGGAGCCAAGGTCCTGGTCTTCTCAGAAGAAGACAGTATCAGCGTTCAGTTCTGGAGTCCTCAGCACAGGAAGGACATGGATCTGTTGGAATGGTTCCAGAGGGGGTCACGGAGATGACCTGAGGGCTGGAGCCCCTCTGCTGTGAGGACAGGCTGGGAGAGTTGGGGTTGTTCAGCCTGGAGAGGAGAAGGCTCTGGTGAGACCTCAGCCTCCCAGGACTCAGAGACCCCTTGCTTCTTCTGGCATTCATAGAATCATGGAATCATTAAGGCTGGAAAAGACCTCCAAGCTCATCCAGTCCAACCATCAGCCCAACCCCACCGTGCCTGCTGAACCATGTCCTGAAGTGTAAGCCCTGGAGATGGCCATCAGGGGCCCTCATGGTGTCCAAGTGCCACAGGGCTTCCCAAGGCCCTAGGAATGCTGGAGTATTTGCAGCTCCAGATGATGGATGAGAAGCTCAATGTGAGCTGGCAACGGGTGCTCACAGCCCTGAAGGCCAACGGTGTCCTGAGCTGCACCCAAAGAGTGGGACCAGCAGGGCCAGGGAGGGGGTTCTACCCCTCTACTCTGGTGGGGCCTCACATGGAGCTCTGCATCCAGTTCCAGGGCCCCCAACATCAGAAGGAGATGGAACTGTTGGGAGTGAGTTCAGGAGGCCACGGAGATGATCCAAGGGCTGGAGAACCTCTGCTGTGAGGACAGGCTGGGAGAGGTGGGGTTGTTCAGCTGGAGAGGAGAAGGCTCTGGGGGGACCTTAGAGCAGCCTCCCAGGACTGAAAGGGGCTCCAGGAAAGCTGGGGAGGGGCTCTGGATCAGGGGGTGAAGGGATGGGATGAAGGGAAGGGTTTTGGGGTGAAAGAGGGGAGATGGAGATGAGATCTTGGGGAGAAATGTTTTGCTGTGAGGGTGGGGAGGCCCTGGCCCAGGTTGCCCAGAGAAGCTGTGGCTGCCCCATCCCTGGAGGTGTCCAAGGCCAGGTTGGGTGGGGCTTGGAGCCCCTGATCCAGTGGGAGGTGTCCCTGCCCATGGCAGGGGGGTTGGAACTGGATGGGCTTTGAGGTCCCTTCCCACCCAACCCATTCCATGATGCTCTGACCACCCAGGACATGCAGTTGCCAGGTGTGGTTGAACCCATAACCCTGCCTGCGTTGCTCAGATCTTGTTCTACTCCACGTGCAGAGTTGGCCCCTGGATGTTCCATTACAAAGAAAGACAAACTCCAGAAGGCTACAAAACAAAAACGTTGATCAGGAACCCCAACCTCACTCTAAGACTGGATGACAAAGGTCCCTCAACCACATGGAGGTGACACGGCCCCTCGGTCACAGAGAGATGACAATGACCCCTCAACCACGTGGAGGTGGCACAGCCTCTCAACCACAAGGAGATGACGTAACTTCTCAACCACGTGGAGGTGACAGAACCTCTCAGCCAAATGGAGGTGGCACAGCCTCCCAACCTCACGGAGGTGACCACAGCTCCTCAACCACAGGGAGGAAACAGCCCCTCAGACACAGAGAGGTGACAGCCCTTGGATCCAGGTTCTCCAGCTCCCTCTGCACACCCTTCCTGCCCTCCAGCCCATGGATCCAGGTTCTCCAGGTCCCTCTGCACACCCTTCCTGCCCTCCAGCCCATGGATCCAGGTTCTCCAGGTCCCTCTGCACACCCTTCCTGCCCTCCATCCATGGATCCAGGTTCTCCAGGTCCCTCTGCAGACCCTTCCTTCCATCCAGCCCATGGATCCAGGTTCTCCAGGTCCCTCTGCTGACCCTCCCTTCCTTCAAGCATCCCCAAACTTGCTCAGGGTGCCCTCAATCCCTTCATCCCTTTTCCAGCCTTGATGCTTCCACGGTCCTATGACCCCTCCAGGTCGCAGCAAACACTCCTGGGTGAGGAACACCTTCAAAATTGCCTCCTCCCTACCCAGTTAAGTTTGGGGCTCCACCTTCCGCTGTGGAGCAGAGGCACAGCTGGGTCCACGTGAGATCTGAGGTGACACAGAGCTCCAACAGAGCAGTGGAGGTGATGAGATCATTATGGACAAACGAGGACATGGCCTAAGGAATGGGCACGGAGAGGGAACTGGCACAGCCAAGAGGAAGCTCAGCCCACCCTTGGCTGCACCAGCTGTCACCAAGAGCAGCCCAACTCTCTTGGCACCTTGGGATTCCTGCAGGGAAAAGCAATTAAACTCAAGGCCTGGGGACCTGAAAAGTCTCCAGGAGCAGATGGGATCCACCTCGAGTGCAATCAGAAGGGCAGGAGCCTGGAGGGCACCAATAAGACCACAACAGGCTTCAGACCTGACCAGAATAAGATCACAGGCTCTGCAGGGCTTTGTCCCACCCTCTGTCCCAGGTCATTCCTGCTCTACCCAAGTTCTTTTTGCTTTAAGGACACACCACAAAGGCCAAGGCAACCAACCATGACCATCACACCTCAGGGAAAACAGCAGCAGGAGCAGGGATTGAGCTGGTGACCGGGCAGGGAAGGACCTGGTTGGTCACACAGACCTTGTGTGGATGCTTCCAGAGGTGGCCCAACGAGGAGCCCTGGTGCTGGAAGCAGGAGGGATGGAGATGGAAGGGGAGTCTGATGAGATCTCAGCAAGCTGGTCCCAAACTAGCAGGTGCCATCCTGGTTGGGTCAGTTGATGGGGTTGTTCAGCCTGGAGAGGAGAAGGCTCTGGGGGGACCTTAGAGCAGCCTCCCAGGACTGAAAGGGGCTCCAGGAAAGCTGGGGAGGGGCTTTTTCCAAAGGCCTGGAGTGACAGGACGAGGGGGAATGGCTTTAAATTGGAAAGAGGAAGGTTTAGATTGGACATTGGGAAGAAATCCTTCACGCTGAGGGTGAGGAGGCCCTGGCCCAGGTTGCCCAGAGAAGCTGTGGCTGCCCCATCCCTGGAGGTGTTCAAGGCCAGGTTGGATGGGGCTTGGAGCCCCTGATCCAGTGGGAGGTGTCCCTGCCCATGGCAGGGGGTTGGGACTGGGTGGGCTTTGAGGTCCCTTCCACCCCAACCCTTTGTACGACTCCTCAAGCAGAAGGCATTTCCACAGCAGCCGTTCCACATCGCCCAGAAAGAGGGGGCTTTGGCCAACGGGTCCAGGAGACCAAGGGAGATGCTGCACATAATTCCAATGGGATGATGTTTAATGAGTCCAAACGTTGGGTGCTTCGTTTTGGACACAACAACCCCATGCAGAGCTACAGACTGGGGACAGAGTGGCTGGAGAGGAGTCAGGGAGAAAGGGGCCTGGGAGTGCTGGTGGACAGGAAGCTCACCATGAGCCAGCAGTGTGCCCAGGTGGCCAAGAAGGCCAATGGCATCCTGGCCTGCATCAGGAATAGTGTGGCCAGCAGGACCAGAGGAGTTATCGTCCCCCTGTACTGGGCACTGGTCAGGCCTCATCTTGAATATTGTGTCCAGTTCTGGGCCCCCCAGTTTGGGAAAGATGTCAGGATGCTGGAGAGTGTCCAGAGGAGGGCAACGAAGATGGTGAGGGGGCTGGAGCACAAGCCCTACGAGGAGAGACTGAGGGAGCTGGGGCTGTTTAGTCTGGAGAAGAGGAGGCTCAGGGGAGACCTCATTGCTCCCTACAACTACCTAAAAGGAGGTTGTAGTGGGGCAGGGGTTGGTCTCTTCTCTCAGGTGACCAGGGACAGAACTGGAGGGCAGGGACTCAAGCTTGGTCAGGGAAAGGTTAGACTTGATGTGAGGAGAAAGTTCTTCACTGCTGGGAGTGGCCATGGTGGGATTAATGTCCTGGAGATCAGGGAAGGGAAAGGGGAAAAGACCAAGTGGTGCTGGGAGAGGAGGGGGGAAGGATGGAGAGCACAAGGGAACCCAAGGAATCAGCTTCCAGCTCTGCCCATCTGGGTCAGGGCCACCTGCTCAAGGTTCTCCTCTCCCACTTGGCATTTTCTTTGTGCTTACCAGATCCTGAAGGTCTTTTTAGGCTAAAAATGCTCATTAACATTTTGGGACTGCGTTAATTCCCTTCCTCCCCTGCTCCAAAATGCTGATTTGATTGGCACTGTGGGTTTTTTTTTTTTTACAATAAATGCTTAATTAAGGGCATAATGATGGGGTAATGATTGTATTAAAAGTGAGCTGATTATAAAAATCAGCTGAGCAGCTGGAGGCTGAGGGGCTGGAAGAGCTCGGAGCAGGAATGGGTAGGACTGGGCTTGCAAGTTGATTATCACAGGATCACAGTATCCTAAGGTTGGAAAGGACCTCTGAGATCATCAAGTCCAACCTATAACCCAACACCAACCATCATCTAAACCATGGCACTCAGTGCCTCATCCAGTCTCCCCTTAAACCCCTCCAGGGTTGGTGACTCCACCCCCTCCCTGGGTGCTCATTCCAATGACCAATCACCCTTTCAGTGAAGAACTTTTTCATCTCAATCTCTCCTCTTGCAGCTCAAACCCCTTCCCCTCATCTCATCCCTGCACTCCATGATCCAGAACCCCTCCCCAGCTTTCCTGGAGCCCCTTTCAGTCCTGGGAAGCTGCTCTAAAATCTCCCCAGAGCCTTCTCTTCTCCAGGTTGGAGAACTCCAACTCCCACCCTGTCCTCACACCAGAGGGGCTCCACCCTTGGGCCATCTCCGTGGCCTCCTCTGGACTTGTTCCAACTGATCCCTGGCCTTCCTGTGCTGAGGACTCCAGAAGTGGACCCAGGGGTCCAGGTGGGGTCTCCTGAGAGCAGAGCAGAGGGGCAGAACCCCCTCCCTCTCCTTGCTGCTCCCCATTAACAAGGAGCAGAACCCGTCCCGCGGTCACCGGCGCCGCTGTCCTGGAGAGCAGGCGGTGGTGGCACACGGGAGCAGCAGGACCTGGAGATCCTGGCAGCACTGGGGATTGGCCCAGCCCCATGGGCATGGTGAGAAGAAGGGTGGCAGTGACACAGCAGCACAGGACAGGGGCTTGCAGGGCTTCTCCTTGCTTTTCCTTTCTTTCCCTTACACGGGAATATCTACAGAGGTGTTCCAGGTAAAGAAAGAGGAGACAAAAAGAGGGTGAAGCACGGTGCACCCTGCATAATATAAAACACAAACAGAGCCATTCCTCCTCCTCCAAGCTGCCAGGAATCAGAATAGTTTAGGTTGGAAGGGACCTCAAAGCCCATCCAGTTCCAACCCTCTGCCACGGGCAGGGACACCTCCCACTGGATCAGGGGGCTCCAAGCCCCATCCAACCTGGCCTTCAACACCTCCAGGGATGGGGCAGCCACAGCTTCTCTGGGCAACCTGGGCCTCCTCACCCTTGTGAGGGTGTCCAATCTAAATCTTCCCCCTTCCAGTTTCCAGCCATCAGGAACAGAGGAGGTGACATCTGCCAATCTTTGGATCTGGACAGGCCGATCAAGAGGTGAAGCCTGAGGATGAGCTGAAGGCTACAGAAGTTTCTGCCTCAGAAGCACCAAGTGCAAAGGATTCAACGACCCCAGAGCAGAAACAGCAATAAAAGCAGCAAATAAAACATCCTGACACCGACCCATTTCCCCCTCTGATGGTGCTGAGGTGCCAACAGAGATTCCTAAACTTCAGCGCTGCGAACGCTCCCACCTGGCCTCGTGTGTCCACAGAAGGGACCAAAGCTGGGGAAGGGGTTGGAGAACAGGGGTTCTGGAGGAGCTGAGGGCCCTGGGGCTGTTCTGTGTGGAGAAGAAGAGGCTGAGAGGAGACCTCATGGCTCTCTGCAGCTCCTGAGTGAAGGCCGGAGCTAGGTGGGCGCTGGTCTCTTCTCCCAAGGAATGAGACAACAGGAAATGAAGTTGCACCAGAGGAGGTTTAGATTGGATATTAAGAATAAATTCATCACTGAAAGTGTGGTGAAGCCCTGGTAGAGGCTGCCCAGGGCAGTGGTGGAGTCTCCATCCCTGGAGGGGTTCAAAACCTGTGTGGTCGTGGCACTTCTGGTTTCGTAGGCACCGTGGGGTTGGGCTGGAAGAGCTCAGAGGTCTTTTCCAACCTTAATGAGTCTGTGATCCTACTCATCTCTATCAGAAAAAGCACTTTAGAAGGAAACACCAAAACTTTCTTCACCTTCAGGGGACGATGAATCCACCCCATGCCAACAACTCACCAGCCCTGGGGCCAGAGCGGATGCTGAAGGCTGAGAACCAACTTCAGCCCCTGCTCAAATGTGGTTCAACAGCCTCAAGACTGAAAAACAACCCAACCCAACCCCACAACTCTCAGCTCCTGCAGACTGAAGTCTTCATTTTGGTTTCCACCATCCTGCTTTCCTTCTCCTCTATATCAGAGGCCCCTCTACGAGCTGCCTCCTTGCAGAGAGCTCTCATGGAAGCTTTCCAGAGCCAGATCCCTGTCCTAAGGCCTCCTCTACACTTCTAATTTGTTAACAACTCCCCCAAAGTAGAGATATCAGACTCAGGAGGGATCCAGAGGCACAAATGGAATTACAAAGGGCTTGCCCAGATAAGGAGGACTAAAGGTCACTCAAGTCTTTTATCAGCACATCAAAGTTCTATCAATCAGCCAACACAGCCATCTCTGATGACCAGATAATTCGAGTCCACCTGCACACTGCAGATCTCCTGATCCTCAGACATCTCCTGCAGAGGGAAGGGCACGGAGAGGGCACAGCCTAGGAAGGACCAGAGCTCCTCCCCGAGCTCATGAAACGCTCCCGTGCCGCAAGGAGGAGACAGAAGATGCAAACATAAGAAACTCTTCAGAAGATGGACCCAAAAAAAAAGAGTTGAAGGCCATTGTATTCCTGCTGCTGGATCCACCACGTGGAGCTTTTGGGGAAGGCTCACATCTCTCCAGCATAACTGACACCTGCAGGCAACCAGGAGATGAAAGGGTTGGATGGCAGGCGTGGAAGTGAGAAGGAAGAAAGAACCCTGTGCACCTAACACAGCTCTTCTGACCTTCATCCACACCCCACCGTGTCTACTAAACCATGTCCCAAAATGCCAAGGCCAAAGGTGTTCTGGACCCCTCCAGGGATGGTGACTCCAACCACTGCCCTGGGCAGCCTCTCCCAGTGCTTCACAACTCTTCCAGTAAAGATATTTTTCCTGACATCCATTCTAAACCTCCCCTGGCCCAACTTGGAGGTTGTTTCCTCTCATCTTGTCTTCACACACACTTTACTACAAACACAAGGAGCAACAGCTCCCCAAAGCCAAGCTGGATGGGGCTTGGAGTCACCTGATCCAGTGGGAGGTGTCCCTGCCCATGGCAGGGGGGGTTTGGAACTGGATGGGCTTTGAGGTCCCTTCCAAACCAAACCATTCTATGGGACCTGGAGGACTCCAGTCACCCCAAGCCCATGGAGCTCCACAAGAGCCAGGGTCCCACAGAAACTTTTCACAGAGCACCTGAAAAGACCAAAACACCCAGGAGAAGATCCCAAGGGATGGTGTTGGCTGCTTGTTGGACATCAAGGCATTTCTTGCTGTTGGAAGCCTTTTTTTTCCCTATTTCCTAGGGTTCTGGTGGTTTTTCCTCTTCCCAATGTACAAAAAGGGGGCTCTGCATCCCTGGGCAGGGGGCTCTGCACCCCTAAGGGAGGGGATTCCACACCCCTTGGGGAGGGGGCTCTGCACCCCTGAGGAGGGGGCTCTGCACCCCTAAGGGAGGGGATTCCACACCCCTTGGGGAGGGGGCTCTGCACCCATAAGGGAGGGGATTCCACACCCTTTGGGGAGGGGGCTCTGCACCCCTGAGGAGGGGGCTCTGCACCCACAAGGGAGGGGTTTCCACACCCCTTGGGGAGGGGGCTCTGCACCCCTGAGGAGGGGGCTCTGCACCCCTAAGGGAGGGGATTCCACACTCTTGGGGAGGGGACTCTGCACCCATAAGAGGGGGATTCTACACCCTTTGGGGAGGGGGCTCTGCACCCCTGAGGAGGGGGCTCTGCACCCACAAGGGAGGGGTTTCCACACCCCTTGGGGAGGGGGCTCTGCACCCCTGAGGAGGGGGCTCTGCACCCCTAAGGGAGGGGATTCCACACCCTTGGGGAGTGGACTCTGCACCCATATGGGGAGGGGGCTCTGCATCCCTAGGGAGGAGCTGTGTGCACCTTGGGGAAGGGGGCTTGGGGTACCCCTAGGGGAGTGGGTTTGCACCCCTTGGAGAGGGGGTTCTAAACCCCTGGGGAGGGGGCTCTGTACCCCTTGGAAAACTGGGGTTCCTTAGCCTGGAGAAGAGGAGGCTGAGGGGAGACCTCATCCCTGAGCAACTCCCTGAAGGGAGGCTGGAGCAAGGTGGGGGTTGGTCTCTTCTCCCAGGTGACAGTGATGGGATGAGAGGGAATGGCTCAAGTTGCCCCAGGGCAGGGTCAGATTGGACATCAGAAAGGATTCCTTCACCAAAAGGGTTCTCAGGCCCTGGCAGAGGCTCCCAGGGAGGTGGTGGAGTCCCCACCCCTGGAGGGGTTCCAAAGCCGGGCAGATGAGGTGCTCAGGGACCTGGTTTAGTAGTTGCCAGGTATGGCTGGACTCAATGATCCCAAAGGCCTTTTCCAACTAGGCCATTCCATGGCACACACCGTGGGTTTGTGGGGGCACAAGGCTTTCCCTGGCATCAATGCCTTGAAGGAAGCAGCAGCAGCTGCTTCCCCAAGTCTTCAACACAGCACCAGGAGCTCAGCAAGCTGCCACAGAACAAGCTCACAACCAGGTTGCCAGGAAGGAAAGCTCCAGGAGCAACTCCACCACCTTGCCAAGCTGCCTGCCTGAATCCTCACCCAAGAGCTGAGTCCTTGGAGGAGGAGCTGGGAGTTGGGGAAATCCCTTTTGTCTGCTGCCTGAATCCTCTTTGCCTTGAAGGGCCGTGACGCGCTTCGCCGCATTAACACCACTCAAGGAGCTAAAATGCCTTGTCAAGGCAAGGCAAGGAAGCGCCTGGCGGGCGATTACAGCCTGATGTGATTTTTCTAAGCTCTTGTTGAATGAGTCTCATTCTGAGGAACATTTCAGGATGAGATGCTCAGGCAGGGACCGGCAATCGCGACTCCCATTCACTGCCGCAGCTGAGAAAGCTTCTCCTTAAAGATACCCGAAGATCTCAAAGGTCTTTTCTGACTGGAAGATTCTATGGGAGAGGTAGGAAACCCTACATCCACTCAAGAGCCTCCCAGAGAAGAAATGTGGTCTTGTGGGAGGTGTCCCTGCCAATGGCAGGGGGTTGGAACTCGATGGGGTTTGATGGTGGGGAGGTCCTGGCACAGGTTGCCTGGAGAAGTCGTGGTTGCCCCATCCCTGGAGGTTCAAGGCCAGGTTGGATGGGGTCTTGAGCCCCCTGATCCAGTGGGAGGTGTCCCTGCCCATGGCAGGGGGTGGAACTGGATGGGCTTTGAGGCTGGGGAGACCCTGGCCAAGGTTGCCCAGAGAAGCTGTGGCTGCCCCATCCCTGGAGGTGTTGAAGGCCAGGTTGGATGAGGCCTTGAGCAACCTGATCCAGTGGGAGGTGTCCCTGCTCATGGCAGGGGGGTGGAACTGGATGGGCTTTGAGGGTGGGGAGGTCCTGGCACAGATTGCCTGGAGAAGTCGTGGTTGCCCCATCCCTGGTGATGCTCAAGGCCAGGTTGGATGGGGTCTTGAGCCCCCTGATCCAGTGGGAGGTGTCCCTGCCCACGGCACGGGGGTTAGAAAAAGATGAACATTCAACCAAAAGCATTCTATGATTCTACTATTCCTTGAAAACCTCAACTGTAAAGCACTTGGTGGCCTCTTGGGAAGGAATTCCCACCCTCGTGCATCACTGGAAGCAGTGGACAGGGAAGCAGAGTGACTCACCAAGGTTGTGGAGGTACCAACGGCCGGTCGAGGGCCGTGAGAGCCAGGAGTGGAGGCCACTGGCTGGAACATCAGCACAGCTCAAATCCAAACACCCTCCCAGGTGACCCAAAAGGCCTCTGACAGTGCTGCCTCCCCTGCTCAAGGCCCCTCCCTTTACACACAGAGCACAGCACAGGGGGATGAAAGGAGATGGAACTGTTGGAGGGAGTCCAGAGGAGGCCACGGAGATGCTCCAAGGGCTGGAGAACCTCTGCTGTGAGGACAAGCTGGGAGAGCTGGGGTTGTTCAGCCTGGAGAGGAGAAGGCTCTGGGGGACCTTAGAGCAGCCTCCCAGGATGGAAAGGGGCTCCAGGAAAGCTGGGGAGGGGCTCTGGATCAGGGAGTGAAAGAACAGGATGAGGGGAGAACATTTTAAAACTGGAAGAGGGGAGATTGAGATGAGATCTTAGGAGGAAATGTTCTCCTGTGATGGTGGGGAGGCCCTGGCACAGGTTGCCCAGAGAAGCTGTGGCTGCCCCATCCCTGGAGGTGTTCAAGGCCAGGTTGGATAGGGCTTGGAGCCCCTGATCCAGTGGGAGGTGTCCCTGCCTATGGCAGGGGGTTGGAACTGGATGGGCTTTGAGGTCCCTTCCATCCCAACCCATCCCATGACTCTACGACTCCACGATCCCACGGGACACGGCACGGATTTAGACCGCACACATCAATGGGGTTTGATTTAGGGCTTAAAGAGCCTTCCTGATCATCCCTAACCTTCCAGCAGCTGGGGTGGGATTCCCCAGATGTGGATTTTACAGGGCATTGCTCCTTAGCTCTTCATTCCTCATGATTATTGACAATGCTATGGAGAAAGTGCTGCTCCAATCCCTCTCGCTGAGCGCCGCCAGCCCCGTCTCCTCCCAGGGCTCGCCGGGGCCGTTCCTCACTCGAGCCACGATTTGCATTTATCAGCTCTGCATTCCAACAGGGGGTTCAGTGCTCCCTCTCTCTGCATGACGTTATCCCTCCGCAGCTCTCCCTGCTCAGCATCCAAGCTCTCCGCGCTGGGAAAGCAGGAGACGCTGCGGCGGCGCCCACGGATCGCTCCGAGAAGGGTTCTTCTCTGCCAGACTCCTGATGCCTCTTCCTTGGAGCAATTTCACCACTGCTTCTGGGTCTTCTTTAAACAAAAAAGATGAGAAGGCTCTGGGAGGGGCTTCAGAGCTGCCTTCCAGGACTGAAAGGGGCTCCAGGAAAGCTGAAGAGGGGCTTTTTATGAAGGGTTGTAGGGATAGGATGAGGGGGGATGGCTTTAAATTAGAAGGGGGAAGATTTAGATTGGATATTGGGAAGAAATTCTTCACCATGAGGGTGGGGAGGCCCTGGCACAGGTTGCCCAAAGATGTGGCTGCCCCATCCCTGGAGGTGTTCAAGGTCAGGTTGGATGGGGCTTGGAGCCCCCTGATCCAGTGGGAGGTGTCCCTGCCCATGGCAGGGAGTGGAACTGGATGGGCTTTGAGGTCCCTTCTGACCCAACCCATTCCATGATTCGATGAGAAATGAGCAGATCCCACCCATCAGAGGAGCCCAGGGACACCTTTGCAATTTCAAGTGCCAAGAGCTGGCTGCCTCCCAACCAAGAGCTGAGACCTCTCCTCCCGTCCAAGGCGCTTTGCAGCATGACACGGCACTTCTGAGCAGAAGGGAGGCACAGGGAACGTCACAGAGCTCCTGGGATATGAAATATGTGGAACTGGGACCAAATGGACACAGCAGAAGGGTGAGGGAGGGGGTTCTGCCCCTCTGCTCCACTCTGGGGAGACCCCACCTGGAGCCCTGGGTCCAGTTATGGAATCCACAACAGCAGAAGGAGATGGAGCTGTTGGAGCAGGTCCAGAGGAGGCCACGGAGATGATCCAAGGGCTGGAGAACCTCTGCTGTGAGGACAGGCTGGGAGAGTTGGGGTTGTTCAACTGGAGAGGAGAAGGCTCTGGGGGGACCTTAGAGCAGACTCCCAGGACTGAAAGGGGCTCCAGGAAAGCTGGGGAGGGGCTTTCTACAAGGGTTTGTAGTGATAGGACAGAGAGGGAAGGGCTTTAAACTGGAAGGGGGAGATGTAGATTAGAAATTAGGAAGAAATTCTTCACCATGAGGGTGGGGAGGCCCTGGCCCAGGTTGCCCAGAGAAGCTGTGGCTGCCCCATCCCTGGAGGTGTTGAAGGCCAGGTTGGATGGGGCTTGGAGCCCCTGATCCAGTGGGAGGTGTCCCTGCCCATGGCAGGGGGTGGCACTGGATGGGCTTTGAGGTCCCTTCCAACCCAACCCATCCTATGATTCTACAATAGCACTCAAAGCTCAGCAATGCCCTGCACATAATCTCAGGGCTGATATTAGGAATGGGGCAGTGAAGGTGAAACCTCCCCAGCAATCCCACCATGACCCAGCTCCCAGGAGACAGAAGGCAGTGACCCAGTGAGTCACTCCGCGTACGGCCCGTGCTCTGCAGATATGGGAACCTCTCCTTACGACCTCTGAACTGCAGGGAAAACTTCCAGGGGGAAGAAATGTGCTAAGGAAGCTGCTTAGGGAAGTGAGACACTCAGAGAGTCACTGAGGTTGGAAAAGACCTCCAAGCTCATCCAGTCCAACCATCAGCCCAACCCCACCGTGCCTGCCGAACCGTGTCCATGGTCACACGCTGTGTGAACCCTTCCAGGGGTGGAGATTCCACCACTGCCCTGGGTGGCCTCTGCTAAGGGTTCACCACTGCTTCACTAAAGAAATTGTTCCTAAAATCCAATCTAAACCTCCCCTGGTGCAACTTCTGTTTCAGAGAATCAGGGAGTGGTTTTGGTTGGAAAGGATCTCAAAGCCCATCCAGGTCCAACCCCCTGCCATGGGCAGGGACACCTCCTGCTGGATCAGGGGGCTCCAAGCCCCATCCAACCTGGCCTTCAACACCTCCAGGGATGGGCAGCCACAGCTTCTCTGGGCAACCTGGGCCAGGGCCTCCCCAGCCTCAGAGTGAAGAATTTCTTCCTAATGGACTGGGCACTGGGGAGGCCACACTTGGAATCCTGGGGTCAGTTTTGGGTCCTTCACTCCAAGAAGGACATTGAGGGGCTGGAGCGTGTCCGGAGAAGGGAGCGGAGCTGGGGAAGGGTCTGGAGAACAGGGGCTGTGGGAGGGGCTGAGGGACCTGGGGGGGTTTGGTCTGGAGAAGAGGAGGCTGAGGGGAGACCTCATCCCTGTCCACAACTGCCTGAGAGGAGGCTGTGGGGAGGGGGGGTTGGGCTCTGCTCCCAAGGGACAGGAGATGGGATGAGGGGAAATGGCTTCAAGTTGCCCCAGGGCAGGGTCAGATTGGACATCAGGAAGGATTCCTTCCTGGAAAGGGTTCTCAGGCCCTGACAGAGGCTCCCAGGGAGGGGGTGGAGTCCCCACCCCTGGTGGGGTTTAAAAGATGGGTGGATGAGGTGCTCAGGGATCTGGTTCAGCAGTGGAACAGGGATGGTTGGACTCAACGATCTCAAAGGTCTTTTCCAACCAGGCCATTCTCTGATTCTGTGATTTGAAGCAGATATTCAGGGCACCCTCTTCCCAACTCCTTTCAAAGCAGCACCTGCTGTCCCTGCTGGAGCACCAGAGCCCACACTTCCCCGCGCTCGGCCCTGCGAGCCCTCCATCGCCCGGCCGCGCTGCCGCTCCTTGAGGAACAGCAAAGCCCTTCAAACCAAGGCTCAAATTGAGCCTCCACTTCCCTTTTGAGATGCTGAAGCACAAGATCTGCCTCGCTGACCAGCCTGCCTGACTCCAGCTGCAGAGTGATGCAATCCACCCCCTCATAGAACCATCTGGGTGGAAAAGACCTCTGAGATCATCAAGTATACCATCCCAGTCCCCTTTCCAAACCATGTCCTTAAAAAACTCACCTGCCCATCTTTTAAACCCCTCCAGGGGTGGGGACTTCACCCCCTCCCTGGGAGCCTCTGCCAGGGCCTCAGAACCCTTTCCAGGAAGGAATCCTTCCTGATGTCCAATCTGACCCTGCCCTGGGGCAACTTGAGGCCATTTCCCCTCATCCTGTCACTTGGAAGAAGAGACCAACCCCCCCTCCCCACAACCTCCTCTCAGGCAGTTGTGGACAGGGATGAGGTCTCCCCTCAGCCTCCTCCTCTCCAAACCAAACCCCCTCAGGTCCCTCAGCCCCTCCCACAACCCCTGTTCTCCAGAACCTTCCCCAGCTCCATTCCCTTCTCCGGACGCTCTCCAGCCCCTCAATGTCCTTCTTGGAGCGAGAGGCCAGAACTGACCCCAGGACTCAAGGTGTGGCCTCCCCAGTGCCCAGTCCAGGGGCACAACCACTGCCCTGGTCACCCTCTCCCATCCTCCTGGTGTTGGCAGCAGGTTGACACCCCTGGGCCAAGCAGGCTCACCCTCCCATCCCGGAGGAGCTTGCCCAGGAGTGCTGCTGCATCTTGAGCCTGCAGAGCCCCAGGAAAGGTTCCCAAGCAGCATCAGCATTTAGAAATCCAAAAAGCATTGCAGGGAAACCCTGGCAGTGGTTTACGAGGAGATAAATCACCGTGGAGGGGCTGCCAGGGCGTTCTGATGTCTCACACTTGGTCAGTAAAACATTCTGTGCTCAGCACCCTTTGATGGCCGTGACTTTAACTGTCTGCTACAACTTCTCCTACACCAAGACAACCCCAGAGAGTTGGGGTTGTTCAGCCTGGAGAGGAGAAGGCTCTGGGGGGACCTTAGAGCAGCCTCCCAGGACTGAAAGGGGCTCCAGGAAAGCTGGGGAGGGGCTCTGGATCAAGGTGTGCAGGGATGGGATGAGGGGGAAGAGTTTGAAGCTGAAAGAGGAGAGATGGAGATGAGATCTTGGGAAGAAATGTTTTCCTGTGAGGGTGAGGAGGCCCAGGTTGCCCAGAGAAGCTGTGGCTGCCCCATTCCTGGAGGTGTTCAAGGCCAGGTTGGATGGGGCTTGGAGCCCCCTGATCCAGTGGGAGGTGTCCCTGCCCATGGCAGGGGGTGGGACTGGCTGGGCTTTGATGTCCCTTCCAACTCAACCCATTCCATGATTGTAATTATTTGCCTCAGACATCTTTTAACCCATTCCAGGCCAGCCTGGACCTGAAGCACAGTTCAGAACTACAGCAGGAAGGGAAGATTTCAGTGGCTAGAACAAAAAGAACACTTAAAAATATTCCAATAAGGAAGCCCTGACCCTTGGATTCTCCAGATGATGGACCTAAACATGGCAGAAAAGTTCCCTGCAAAGTGCTTGTGGCCTCCAACACAAAACCAAACCCATTTCAGAAGAGTTTAAGCTTATAAAAAAAACCCAAATACACCTGAACACGTGTTTGGTGTCACTTTCCCAGGTCTGAAGGTGAATTCCTGGAGCCCAGTTATGCTGGGAACACGCAGTGCCCGTTCCTCTGACAAGCTAAGAAGTCCCATTTCATCCCAGGGAGGAAAAACACTTCCAAAACTGGTCCTGGTCTCCTGCTTCTCTCTTTTTCTGTGCTGCCTCTGCTGCACTCTACCCTGAAGCTTGGCCTGAGGTGCCCACAGCATTCCCAAGTGCCAGCTCCTCCTGAAATTGCAGAGCACAACTATGTTCATGGGCAGGAGCCAACGATTATTCAGCGTGGATTAGGAAGACAACTTCATCTTCAGGTGGAGTTTTCCTCTGCCCTTCCCAGATCAACTTGAATCTTGGCTTCAGTTTAGGGCCCCTCACTCCAAGGAGGACATTGAACTGCTGGGACGTGTCCAGAGAAGGGCAATGGAGGTGGGGAAGGGCCTGGAGAAGCCTTAGGAGGAGCAGCTGAGAGACCTGGGGCTGGAGGAGGCTGAGGAGAAACCTTATTGCTCTCTGCAGCTCCCACAGGTTGGAACGAGGTGGGTTCTGGTCTCTTCTCCTGAGAAATAAGTGATGGGATGAGAGGAAATGGCCTCAAGTTGTGCCAGGGGAGGTTTAGATTGGATATTGGGAAAAATGTCTTTAATAAAAGAGTAGTGAAGCCCTGGCAGAGGCTGCCCAGGGAGGTGGTGGAGTCTCCATCCCTGGAGGGGTTCAAAAAACCTGTAGATGTGGTGCTTCAGGATGTGGTTTAGGAGGCACCGTGGCAGTGATGCCTGGACTGGATGATCCTAGAGGGCTTTTCCAACCTTAAGCATTCCAAGCCTATCCATGACCTTTGCCACCAGGCAGAGCCCCTCAGAGGTGGAAGATTCCAAGGTTTAGAGCCACGTGGCCATCCCTGCGCCACCACACGAGGCCAGACCTGTTTGACAGAGAGGTGACAACACCCATGTGGGATGGGATGGGCTGGGCTTCCTCTGCAAGGTGCAGCAGAGAGACAGCAGTTTGCAGCAGGACTCAGCTCAAGGTCCTCACAGAAGAGGGCAACGGGAGCAGATGGGGATGGTGGTGATGCACGGCACTCCCTGGGGTCAAATCCTGCTCCACCCCATCTCCCCAGCCACATCCTCACAGATGAAGGGATTGGACCTCCAGATGAGGAGGAACACTGGCACCACGAAGGGGATATGGGTTGGTCCCTCATGATTGAGCCCCAAGACTCCTATCCTGGCACTGAAAATCCACACAACCTACTCCAACACCACCTGAAGTGGATGTGAACTTCACCACCTCCTTCAGAAGTAACAAGGGAAGAAGGAGGGTCTGGTGCTGCTTCCTCCCTAGGGTCTGTTATCACCTCAGCAGGTTCTTGGGATCAGCTCATCCCTCCCCACAACTCTCACCAGGCACCACAGCAGCATCTTCTCAAGAGGCTCTGGCATGTCCACAGTTGGCCTTCCTGGGTCCATCACACACACAAGGACAGAGGAACTCTAAGGATTGGGGGAAAACCAGGATGGAAAAGGAAGGTCCCTTCTTGTACCCCCATCCCCATCCAGGCTGGAGAGCAGGAATCAAGGAAAGAAGAGGGAAGACCAACCCCAAGAGCTAAAGAGAGCGACCACGGCAAGGAGAAAAGTGGGAGAGGAGTGGAGGAAAAGGAAGAAAGAAATTCATAGTTACCAAGTTCCCGAAGCTGCTCATCTGCTGCGAAGCATGAATGAAAATGAGAGAGAAAAACCATGGGACACAGGCACGAGGTGAAAGGAAAACAAACCCAGACAGCAATGGAGCAGGAGAGTTGTCTCCAGCTGAGAGCCCACGGGCAGTGACCACGCGTGGACAGCCTGGGAGCTCAAACCCACTGACCCTCCAGGCAGAGCCCCGCGCGCCTTCCAACAAGAGAGCCTTCAGAAGATGATGCTTTTGGACTCTTCTAACCCATGGCCTCACAGGCAGGAGACAAAATGATTCTGCAGGGCCCTGTGAGGCCGAAATGGAGAAAGGAATTCCATTCCTAAACAAGGCCACGACCTAAAAATGAACATAAAAGGTCTCCTCTCTCCCTCCTGCCCAGCAGGGAAACAGAAAGCATTTTTGTTTTCTTCCTCCGTGTCAACTCCTGCCAAAATCTCAGCCCACGCTGTTCAGAGCATCCTGGAATGGTTGGGTTGGAAGGGACCTCCAAGCCCATCCAGTTCCAACCCCCTGCCATGGGCAGGGACACCTCCCACTGGATCAGGGGGCTCCAAGCCCCATCCAACCTGGCCTTCAACACCTCCAGGGATGGGGCAGCCACAGCTTCTCTGGGCAACCTGGGCCAGGGCCTCCCCACCCTCACAGGAGAACATTTCTTCCCAAGATCTCATCTCCATCTCCCCACTTTCACCCCAAAACCCTTCCCATCATCCCATCCCTGCACTCCCTGATCCAGAGCCCCTCCCCAGCTTTCCTGGAGACCCTTTCAGACCTGGAAGGCTGCTCTAAGGCCTCCATGGACCCTTCTCTTCTCCAGGCCTCATCCACTTTCTCTACCTGGTGACCTGTAGCAGAACAGAACATCACCTGCCCCTTTCCTCCACACCCATGGGCCCTCAGTCAGCAACTCATCCATCCCCAGGTGGAGCTCCGTGCACTCCACGAGGTCATAGAGGGCAACACCCCCTCCTTGTCTCCTGGACCTGTCCTTCCTAAAGAGGCTGTGGCCCTCCATTCCCACACTCCAACCACGGGATCCATCCCACCACATCTCCACGATGCCAATGAGATCACAGCCCTGCAGGTGTGCCCACACATCCAGCTCCTCCTCTTTATTTCCCACCCTACCTGCATCACGAGGAGACATTGAAGTTGGGCCCTGATGGAGGTGACTGACTGGCAGGAGACCCTTCCTGCTGCTCCTCAGGGGCTCTCCTGGTGAGCCACCTTCCTTTTAAGATGAAAAAGGGGAGGTGGAGATGAGATCTTAGGAAGAAACATTCTCCTGTGAGGGTGGGGAGGCCTTGGCACAGGTTGCCCAGAGAAGTTCCTGATCATAGTATCCTAAGGTTGGAAAGGACCTCTGAGATCATCGAGTCCAACCTATAACCCAACACCAACACCAACACCAACCCATCATCTAACCCATGGCACTCAGTGCCTCATCCAGTCTCCCCTCAAACACCTCCAGGGTTGGTGACTCCACCCCCTCCCTGGGTGCTCATTCCAGTGACCAATCACCCTTTCAGTGAAGAACTTTCTCCTCACATCAAGTCTAACCTTTCCCTGACCAAGTTTGAGTCCCTGCCCTCCAGTTCTGTCCCTGGTCACCTGAGAGAAGAGACCAACCCCTGCCCCACTACAACCTCCTTTGAGGGAGTTGTAGAGAGCAATGAGGTCTCCCCTGAGCCTCCTCTTCTTCAGACTAAACAGCCCCAGCTCCCTCAGTCTCTCCTCGTAGGGCTTGTGCTCCAGCCCCTTCCCCATCTTCGTTGCCCTCCTCTGGACACTCTCCAGCATCCTGACATCTTTCCCAAACTGGGGGGCCCAGAACTGGACACAGTGTTCAAGGTGAGGCCTGACCGGTGCCCAGTACAGGGGGACGATAACTCCTCTGGTCCTGCTGGCCACACTATTCCTGATGCAGGCCAGGATGCCATTGGCCTTCTTGGCCACCTGGGCACACTGCTGGCTCATGGTGAGCTTCCTGGCCACCAGCACTCCCAGGTCCCTTTCTGCCTGACTCCTCTCCAGCCACTCTGTCCCCAGTCTAGAGCTCTGCATGGGGTTGTTGTGTCCAAGATGAAGCACCCAACATTTGGACTCATTAAACATCATCCCATTGGAACCAGCCCATGGATCCAGTCTGTCCAGGTCCCTCTGTAGGACCATCCTACCCTCCAGCAGATCAATGCCCCATTCCTGGAGGTGCTCAAGGACAGCTTGGATGGGGCTTGGAGCAACCTGATCCAGTGGCTTGGAACTGGATGGGCTTTCAGGTCCTTCCCAACCCAACCCATTTAATGATTCCTTGATTCCCCAGGCTCTGGGCATCTGGCACTGGCACCAAATTGGTGGCAACAGGATGGTGGGAGTTGCCCTTCTGTTGGGGGGACTCTTTCAGCAAGCAAAAGTGAAGTTATCCAGCAGTGCCAAAGCAACTCAAGAATGGCAACCTCAGGCCTGAGCTCTCCCTCTAATAATAGGTCTGTGTGCCCCCATAGCTGGAAACTGGGACACCACTAAGGTCAAGCTGTGGCGTTCAGAAGAAGCTGCCTTGAATTAATGAAGCATTTTCTAATTCTGGAAGGTAAATAGGGACAGCTGCCAGCTCAGCGCACACCTCAACGCACTCGACTTCAACGTCTTGCTAATTTAAGTAGTTGCCAAGAGCAGGCAAGACCACGCAGCTCAAAAAAAATTCCAGTGGCTCTCATGCTTAGAGGTCACCTGTAAAACACATTTTGGCCCCCAAATCTCTTCACTGAGGTGTCTGATAGGAAGACAAATCTCTGCAGGGGTCACAGGTCTGTCTGCAGCCAGGAGAAGAGCAATAGAGAGAGAAGAACCAGGCTGGGGAAGAGGCTGGAGAACAAGTCCTGTGAGGAGAGGCTGAGGGACCTGGAGGGGGGGGGTTACCCTGGAGAAGAGGAGGCTGAGGGGAGACCTCATCACTGTCCACAACTGCCTGAGAGGAGGTTGCAGGAAGATGGGTGTTGGTCTCCAACCCTCTGCCATGGGCAGGGACACCTCCCACTGGATTGGGGGCTCCAAGCCCCATCCAACCTGGCCTTGAACACCTCCAGGGATGGGGCAGCCACAGCTTCTCTGGGCAACCTGGGCCAGGGCCTCCCCACCCTCACTGTGAAGAATTTCTTCCTAATGGACTGGGCACTGGGGAGGCCAAAACTCAAATCCTGGGGTCAGTTTTGGGCCACTCACTCCAAGAAGGACATTGAGGGGGTTGGAGCGTGTCCGGAGAAGGGAATGGAGCTGGGGAAGGGGCTGGAGAACAAGTCCTACGAGGAATGGCTGAGGGAACTGGGGTTGTTTAGTTTGGAGAAGAGGAGGCTGAAGGGAGTCCTCATCCCTGTCCACAACTGCCTGAGAGGAGGTTGTGGTGAGGTGGAGGTTGGTCTCTTCTCCCAAGTGACAGGGGATGGGAGGAGAGGAAATGGCCTCAAGTTGCCCCAGGGCAGGGTCAGATTGGACATCAGGAAAAATATCTTCATGGAAAGGGTTCTCAGGCCCTGGCAGAGACTCCAAGGGAGGTGGTGGAGTCCCCATCCCTGGAGGGGTTTAAAACTCAGATAGAAGAGTTTCTTAGGGATATGGTTTAGTGAGGGGACAGGGATGGTTGGTCTTGATGATCTCAGAGGTCTTTCCCAACCAGCTGATTCTATAAGAGGCAGGAGCACCGGGTGCTCCCTGGACACTGGGTTGACCAAACAACCCAAAATTCAGAGAACACTCCATTATGGAGGACAATAGATGCTCTTCTCTTCTGCCTAACAAGTGATCTACAGCCCACAGAAACCCAGTGAGGAAGGGGGGTGCAAGGGCACTCTTTCCCAGAGGAGAGAGAAAACTGATGCTCAAGGATCCTGGGATTATATACACAGCACTATGGAATCACAAACTGTCCTCAGCTGGATGGGACCCACCAGGCCCACCCAGTCCAGCTCCTGGCCCTGCACAGGACAACCCCAACAGTCACCCCGTGGGGCTGAGGGCCTTGGCCAAACCCTGCTGGAAGATTCTCAGGCTGGGACTGCTTCCCTGGGGAGCTGTTGCAGGGCTCCAGCACCCTCTGCTCTGGGGGAAGAACCTTCTCCTGGTGGCCAAGCCAAGCCTGCCCTGGCCCATCTTCCTGCCCTTCCCTGGGCTCCTGGCCTTGCTCCCCAGAGAGAAGAGCTCAGCGCCTGCTCCTCCTCCTCCCCTGCTGAGGAAGCAGCTCTGAGGTCCCCCCTCAGGCTCCTCTTCTCCAGCTGAACACACCCAGTGCCTTCAGCCTCTCCTCATGGGATGTCTCCTCCAGACCCTTCCCCAGCTTTGGGGCCTCCTCTCCACACAAATCTCAGATTGATCAGCAGATGTTCTTATGCAGAATTAAAGTGGATATAATTTCTTTTATAGTAATTATAGCTTTGAGAGTGAACTGAGATAAACCCAATGAACTATTTCAACTCCAAGTCAGGGGCTGCAAATGCTTTAAGTGGGTAAACTGGGCTATTAAAAGAGCACCATGGACCAGCTCTCCTGGTCACCCCATCCAGCCAGGCCAGAGAGGGAAAAATGAGTTGTGGGATCCAACAAACAGAAGCTCAGGAGGCCCAGGCTGCTGAATGCAGAATCACAGAATGGGTTGGGTTGGAAGGGAACTCAAAGCCCATCCAGTTCCAACCCCTACCATGGGCAGGGACACCTCCCACTGGATCAGGGGGCTCCAAGCCCCATCCAACCTGGCCTTGAACATCTCCAGGGATGGGGCAGCCACAGCTTCTCTGGGCAACCTGGGCCTCCCTACCCTCATGGTGAAGAATTTCTTCCCAATGTCCAATCTCAATCTCCCCCTTCCAATTTAAAACCATTCCCTCTCATCCCATCACTCCAGGCCCTTGGAAAAAGCCCCTCCCCAGCTTTCCTGGAGCCCCTTTCAGTCCTGGGAGGCTGCTCTAAGGTCCCCCCAGAGCCTTCTTCTCTCCAGCTGAACAACCCCACCTCTCCCAGCCTGTCCTCACAGGAGAGGGGCTCCAGCCCTTGGATCATCTCCGTGGCCTCCTCTGGACCTGCTCCAACAGCTCCATCTCCTTCTGATATTGGGGATATAAAAACCTTCCACGGGCAGGGACATCTCCCACAGGATCAGGTTGCTCAAAGCCCCACCCAGCCTGGTCCTGAGCACCCCCAGATGATAAGCAGACACTCAGCACTCAGCAGGGGTTCCTGGTGCTCACTGCAGGCAGCCAAGTAATGAGAACCCCCCCAGGTTCAAAACTGATGGTGACCAAAAGCTGCAGCTGAACAAGACCCCCAGCTCCCAGCTGAGAGTGGAGGGAGCAGAGCAGAGCAAGCACAAGGAAAACTCCCATCAAGTTCAAGATCTGGGCCAAAAATCCAGGAGTAGTGAAGTTTGGAAAAGACCTCTAAGATCATCGAGGCCAAACAACAGCCCAATCCCACCATGCCTACAAAACCATGTCCTGAAATGCAAAGGCCACGTGGCTTTTTAACTCCTCCAGGGATGGTGACTCCACCACTGCCCTGGGCAGCCTCTTCCAACGCATCAAGACTCTCTCTCTAAAGAGTTTTTCCCTAATATCCAATCTAAACCTCCCCTGGTGCAACCTGTGGCCATTTCTCCTTGTCCCATCACTTGTCCCATCACCCCCACCTCACCACAACGTCCTCTCAGGGAGTTGTAGAGGGTGATCAGGTCTTCCCCACATCCATGACCCCCAAAAGTTCAGGGAAGGAGGTCCCTGTTGTCCTTCAGGCGTAAGGACTCGTATGGAGCACTGGGCATCTCTGGAGTTCCCACCACGCCAGCCTAAAGCAACCACCTTCAACTGCAGCTCTTGTGCTCCTCAGAAAGGGCAAACACTCTTACAACAAAAAATGACCTCAACAGTACCTGGAGGTAACACCCAGAGAAAACCATTATCATCATTACTCATATTTTAGAACCAGACAACGTAGCTCCTCCTCTCCAACCTCCTCAAAATCTGCTGGGACATCCCTCCACGCCTCCCACGGATGGGATTCAAGACCTACACCCTGAGTTTAGCTTTCACATTACACCAGAGCCAAGATCTTCCCAAGAGTCATTTTGGACTCAAGACTTCCTTCCCTATGGCTCCCTGAGTTGGCAACCACGGTGCTGGCCCAGGGGGATACGAAGGCAGCAGCGTCTCCTGCCCAGTCTGGAGGAAAACTGGATTGAGAATGGTCACAAGACTTCACTCAACTGGATCAGGCTCAAGACCACTGAGAAGGAAATGCTGTGCCAGGCAGGAGGGGGACCAAAGAGAAATCAGAGAATCAGAATCATTGAGGTTGGAAAAGACCTCTAAGAACATCCAGTCCAACCATCACATCAACACCGCCGCATCTGCCAAACCAGAGAGTCAGGGAATGGGTTGGGTTGGAAGGGACCTCAAAGCCCATCCATTTCCAACCCCCTGCCGTGGGCAGGGACACCTCCCAATGGATCGGGGGGGTCCAAGCCCCATTCAATCTGGCCTTGAACACATCCAGGGATTGGGCAGCCACAGCTTCTCTGGGCAACCTGGGCCAGTCTCTCACCACCTGGAGCCCCTCTGCTGTGAGGACAGGCTGAGAGAGTTGGGGTTGTTCAGCCTGGAGAAGAGGAGGCTTTGGTGAGACCTTGTTGAAGCCTCCCAGTACTGAGAGGGGCTCCAGGAAAGCTGGGGAGGGACCTTTTCCAAGGGCTTGGAGTGATAGGACGAGGGGGAACGGCTTTAAACTGGAACAGGGAAGATTTAAGTTAGACATTGTGAAGAAATTCTTCATTTGAGGGTGGGGAGGCCCTGGCCCAGGTTGCCCAGAGAAGCTGTGGCTGCCCCATCCCTGGAGGTGTTCAAGGCCAGGTTGGATGGGGCTTGGAGCCCCCAATCCAGTGGGAGGTGTCCCTACCCATGGCAGGGGGTTGGAACCGGATGGGCTTTGATGTCCCTTCCAACCCAACCCATTCCATGATCCCAAATCTCAACCAAGACAGGCCCCACACCCCAAGGATGACCCCTCGTGCCCACCAGCTGTCCCCAGCAACTCCCCCACTTCCAGGAGACGCTGAGGCGCCGCTGGAAGAGCCCAGGAGAAGCAACCCCCGGAGCGTCTGACGGGTGCTGGAGCCAAGGTCCATATTTGCTCCACAACCATGTGGTTGGGTTGGAAGCAAGCTGTTCCTGTCAGGCACAGAGCTCCCTGCTGGCACGCTCCTTCCCAAAGCTGAAGCTTCTGACTCGGTGCCAGCAGAGCCCCAGGGAGGCAAACAGCAGCTCCACCTCGGGAGCAAACTGCCAAAGCGCCCGTCTCGCCTCGCCCGAGGTGGAAAACCTTGAGGAGAAACACATCTGGTCTTCGTGCAGGAGACACCCACCCGCGGGCTCGTTGCGTCGTTAATTAACTCCACTCTTAGAAGATGAAAGATCTGGATTTGGTGCTTAAATGAGGCTGTGAAAGCTGAGGCAGCTGTGGACACAGCCCAAACTCCCTCTGCAAAGCGATGCTTTGCACTCAGAGAATCATGGAATCATGGAAACTTCCAGTTGGAAAAGACCTCGGAGATCATCGAGTCCAACCTCATCCTTCATCCCCCAAACCATGTCCCTCAAAAGCTCAACTACTCAGGGGAAGAAGCCTTTGGGCCAGGAAAATACAGGGATTCGTTAGGGAATGTTCTGCTGGTTCCAAGAGGAGACCCATAACGACCACTCCAGAGGAGTGGCTGGAAAGCTGCAGAGGGACCTGGAGAACCTGGATCCATGGCTGGAGGGCAGGAAGGGTGTGCAGAGGGACCTGGAGAAACTGGATCCATGGATGGAGGGCAGGAAGGGTGTGCAGAGGGACCTGGAGAACCTGGATCCATGGATGGAGGGCAGGAAGGGTGTGCAGAGGGACCTGGAGAACCTGGATCCATGGATGGAGGGCAGGAAGGGTCTGCAGAGGGACCTGGATATGGATCCATGGATGGAAGACTCTGCAGAGGGATTGGGATAGGCTGGAATTCATGGTCCAAGGTCAATTGTATGATGTTCAACAAGGCCAACTGCCTGGTTCCACACTTGGGTCATAACCCCAGGCAACGCTCCAGGCTTGGGGAGGAGCAGCTGGAAATGTGGAAAAAGACCTGGGAGTGTTGGTCAAAAGCAGCTCAATGTGAGCCAGCAGTGACCCAGGGGGCCAAGAAGGCCCCCAGCACCCTGGCTTGGCTCAGCCCTGGGCTGGCAGCAGGAGCAGGGCAGGGATCGTCCCCCTGCACTCAGCACCTCCAATCCTGGGCTCAGGGTTGGGCCCCTCACTCCCAGAAGGCCCTGGAGGGGCTGGAGCGCGTCCGGAGAAGGGAGCGGAGCTGGGGAAGGTTCTGGAGAACAGGGGCTGTGGGAGGGGCTGAGGGACCTGGGGGGGTTTGGTCTGGAGAAGAGGAGGCTGAGGGGAGACCTCATCCCTGTCCACAACTGCCTGAGAGGAGGCTGTGGGGAGGGGGGGTTGGGCTCTGCTCCCAAGGAACAGGAGATGGGATGAGGGGGATGTCCTCAAGTTGCCCCAGGGCAGGTTTAGGTTGGATATTGGGAAAAGGTCCTTCCTGGAAAGGGTTCTGAGCCCTGGCAGAGGCTCCCAGGGAGGGGGTGGAGTCCCCATCCCTGGTGGGGTTTAAAAGACCAATAGCTGAGGTGCTCAGGGACCTGGTTTAGTGGAGTCACAGAATCACAGAACGTCCTGAGCTGGAAGGGACCCACCAGGCCCACCCAGTCCAGCTCCTGGCCCTGCACAGGACAACCCCAACAGTCACCCCGTGGGGCTGAGGGCCTTGGCCAAACCCTGCTGCAATATTGTCAGGAACTGCTTCCCTGGGGAGCTGTTCCAGGGCTCCAGCACCCTCTTGGGTGAAGAACCTCTTCCTAATACCCCACCAAAACCTCCCCTGACACAACCTCGTGTCGTTCCCTCTCATTGGTTCTCTGATAACTCTGGTTAATATCCACCTGGGGCAGGTGAGGGGTGTCCAATGGACAACTGCCCCGTTAATAAACTGACACAGGAGGGTGTTAAAGCCAACCCAGAGCAGGCCTCGTGGACAGAAAGTGGAGGCTGAAGCCAACCTTTGCCACCAAGAGCCACTGCTGATGGCCAAGACCGATCAAAGATGGAGTTAAAAGGTCATCTATATCTGAGCCAGCCAGGATAGAACGAGGCTATTTCAGAGGGTGATTCATCAGACTTATTTGAAATGTCTCAGTTGGGAGGAGATAAATTACACCATGGAAGAGCTATTTCTTCTCGTTGCCTGCAGGGAGTCGAGACAACCTCCTGAGGTGGAGCCGCGCACACCAACCCTCGCACACCGACACGTGAACCACCACGCTCCACCAAGACCACAGGGGACACCCCACTGGTGTTCCCAACGCAGCCACAGCTCTGCTCTGACCCCACAACCACCACCAGAGCTCCTGCAGCTGAGGGTCTTCAGCAGAGGTTCTCCAGGAGCAGCCACCACGCAGCCCCAGGTTGCTTCTGGTTTGCGTTGGGTGCCTCTTCCCTGCAAGGACACGCTGGGGAAGAAGGGTCTTTGCCCTCAAGGGAGGGAGAACCACCAAGGAGAGGCTTAGAAAGGCCCCAGATGTTGGAAGAACCCATTTTCTAACAATGCTGCTTTATTCTAAAGCTGCCACCACAGCCAGAGAAACCCTGCAGAAGGCTGATGGGGGGAAACACCCAACTTCCTGCCCTTTACAGAAACAGCTCAAGTTCAATGGACAAACTTCAGAAGGAGAACTTTCAGGGATGGGAAAACAGCTTGGGAAGGAAAAAGGAGTTACTTCACAGACTCACAGAATGGGTTGGGTTGGAAAGAACCTCAAAGCCCATCCAGTGCCACCCCCTGCCATGGGCAGGGACACCTCCCACTGGATCAGGGGGCTCCAAGCCCCATCCAACCTGTCCTTGGACACCTCCAGGGATGGGGCAGCCACAGCTTCTCTGGGCAACCTGGGCCAGGGCCTTCCCACCCTCACAGCAAAACATTTCTTCCCAAGATCTCATCCCCATCTCCCCTCTTGCAGCTTCAAACCCTTCCCCTCATCCCATCCCTGCACTCCCTGATCCAGAGCCCCTCCCCAGCTTTCCTGGAGCCCCTTTCAGTCCTGGGAGGCTGCTCTAAGGTTCCCCCAGAGCCTTCTCCTCTCCAGCTGAACAACCCCAACTCTCCCAGCCTGTCCTCACAGCAGAGGTTCTCCAGCCCTTGGATCATCTCTGTGGCCTCCTCTGGACCTGCTCCAACAGTTCCATCTCCTTCTGCTGTTGGGGCTTCCAGAACTGGCCCCAGGACTCCAGGTGGGGTCTCCCCAGAGCAGAGCAGAGGGGCAGAACTCCCTCTGTCCCCTCTGGTCCCACTCTTTGGGTGCAGCCCACAGGGGGGTTTCTGGGCTGCAGGCTCACATTGGTGGCTCACATTGAGCTTCTCACCCACCAGAACCCCAAGTCCTTCTCCTCAGGGCTGCTCCCAATCCATTCCCTGTCCACGGGTCGCTTTTCTTTTGATAAAGAGCAGAAGCCACAAGCAAGTTCTAGCAGAAAAGCACAGCCCTGTCCAGCTTGGGGACCACCAAGCACACGCTGCTTGGTGAAGGCAGCTGGAGCCACCACCAGGGTCACAACTGGTCCAGGACTGAACTAAAACAAAGAGCAATTTAAGTGTTTAAGTGATCCACTGTGATCTGGGAACAGAATGGACTCTGCTGACCTCATCAGGGATGTGCTTTAGTAGTGGCCAGCAATGGTTCAACTCAACCTCAAAGACTTCTTCCATGATTCCATGACAGCCTGGTGGCACCAAACAGCATCTGCCAAGGATCTGACTGAAGCCGTTGAGCGGCGAAAGCAACCCTGGCTGTAATTTGATTTAAGACCGAGAGGCTGTCAGCACCCAATCGCCCTGAAAGGGTGTCTGACAGCTGTGGGATGGAGAGGAGCCTCTGGCAGCTGGGATGAGACATTTGGATTGGTCCTCAGCTTCCTCTGGCAACAAGCAGAAAATGTGACCACTTTAAGGAGAGCTCTACCCGAAGCTGGAATAACCTTGGTGAGTACCTGAGCCATTCATGAGGCTGCTTTTTAAATTCCTTATGCTTTCAGGCACAATGTTTAGCTGCCTGCTATTTAGAGACAAATTGCTCCCTGCTGGAGAATTCAGAGGTAGGAGAAGCACAGGAAACAGAGAGACCTTCAGAAGGAGTTCAGGAGCATCAATTCATCCCCCTTCAAACATCCCTGAAAAACGCTCTCAGTGTTAAATTAAGAAGATTGGAGTTTCCATTTTTACCCAAGAACTTCCACCCCCAAATGCAGTGCCAGAAGGACCACAGAGTGACCTGAGCTGGAAGGGAGCCACCAGGACCATCCAGTCCAACCTCTGGCCCTGTTGGACAACCCCAACAGTCACCCTGTTGGGGCTGAGGGCCTTGGCCAAACCCTTCTGGAATATTGTCAGGGATTGCTTCCCTGGGGAGCTGCTCCAGGGCTCCAGCACCCTCTGGGTGAAGAACCTCTTCCTGATGTCCAACCTAACCCCTCCCCAACCCATCTTTCTGCCATTCCCTGGGGTCCTGTCATAGGTTGCAAGAGAGAGGAGATCAGCACCGGTCTCACCTCCCTCCCTTGTGCACCAGTGGATGAAGAGCAACCTGGATCAAAGGTTCTCCAAAGGACAAAGTCCACCTGAAAACAAGATCCAAGCAAGGCAGAGGTGTTTTGAACAACCTGTTGGATATAAGACTAGAAGTAAAGGGTTCTTTTTGTGCTTCTCAATGCCAACCATGGTTGTTTCCTTAACCAGCCACTGATCTGATGCACACAAGCCAAGTGCAACCACCCCAAGGAAGCCTGCTGAGAACCTTCTGCTTCCCCACTGTGCAGCTGGGCTGAGGACGTGGCTGGAGGTACCAGGTGCCCCGAGGAGAAGCAAGAAGGAGTCAGAGGAATCCTGCCACGGCAGTAAGAGGTTTGATGGCATCTGGTTCTTTTGAGTGGCCAGCAAGGGTTCCTCTCCTACGGTGAACTCTCCACGTGTCACTGCAGATGCTGAGCACAAATGCTCTCACTTTTATTGCAATGCACAATAATCCCACCCCACAGGGGGCACCTCGGTGACTTTCAAATGGTATTTGATCCACACACAAGAGAATCCCATGAAGACCCCACCTGGAGTCCTGGGGCCACCTCTGGAATCCCCAATTTAACAAGGAGATGGAGCTGTTGGAGCAGGTCCAGAGGAGGCCACGGAGATGATCCAAGGGCTGGAGAACCTCTGCTGTGAGGACAGGCTGGGAGAGGTGGGGTTGTTCAACTGGAGAGGAGAAGGCTCTGGGGGGACCTTAGAGCAGCCTCCCAGGACTGAAAGGGGCTCCAGGAAAGCTGGGGAAGGACTTTTTCCAAGGACCTGGAGTGACAGGATGAGGGGGAACAGCTTTAAACTGGAAGAGGTGAGATTTAAATTAGACATTGGGGAGAAATTCTTCACGAGGAGGGTGGGGAGGCCTTGGCTCAGGTTGCCCAGAGAAGCTGTGGCTGCCCCATCCCTGGAGGTGTTCAAGGCCAGGTTGGATGGGGCTTGGAGCCCCCTGAGCCAGTGGGAGGTGTCCCTGCCCGTGGCAGGGGATGGAATTGGCTGGGATTGCGATCCTATCGAACCCAAATCATTCCATGATTCTGTGATTCCAACTTTTCAAAACTCCTCTTCCCTGGGAGAAGAAGATAAAAAGGAACTACAACAAAGTTTCAGAGATGTGTTTTATCCTGAGCAAACAAAACCTCTCCACCAGTTCAGGTGGAGAAGGACTGAATGAAAACTGAAGCTGGAGGCAAGCAGACCAGGCCTGGCATTGTCTCTAAACCCTCCCCTCATTCTCACAGAACCATGGGATGGGTTGGAAGGGACCTCAAAGCCCATCCAGTTCCAACCCCTTGCAATGAGCAGGGACACCTCCCATTGGATCAGGAGGCTCCAAGCCCCATCCAACCTGGCCTTGAATGTTTCCAGACATGGGGCCAGTTCTTCACCACCCTCATGATAAAAAATACCTCCCACGTCCTCTCTTCCAGTTTAAAACCATCTCCCCTTGCCCTGTTGCAACAGGCCCTGCTAAAAAGTTTGTCCCCATCTTTCTTCTGAGCCTCCTCTCAGTACTGGAAGGCTGCAACAAGGTCTCACCAAAGCCTTCTCTTCTCCAGGCTGAGCAATCCCAGGTCTCTCAATCTTTCTTCACAGCAGAGATGTTCCATCACTCAGATCAATTTTGTGGCCTCCTCTGGGCCTGCTCCAACAGGTCCACATCCTTCCCGTGCTGAGGGCTCCAGAACTCAATGTTGTGATGTTTCACCTCCAGATTTCTTAAGCTGAGAACTTCTTGCCAAGGACACTTTGCTCTCCACAAGGGTTCTTTGGCCTTAGCAGGACAGTTTGAGGAGCTCCAGCGATCCAGAAACTGCTGTTGACCTTAAGATCAGAGTGGAAAAATCCTCTCCTAACCTCAAGTCAAGAAATGGAGCAGAGCAGAAAGCAGGACTTCTGACAGACAGCAGTCCCAAGAGGTTGGATAATTCTCATCCCAGCCTTACAGCAACCAGCTGCATCTTGGCTTCTTCCCATCTCTTTCCAAATGACCTTCCCAGCAGACAAAACAAGGACTAGAAAGAGAATTTCCTTACCCCAGTACGAAGGAAAAGCTCCACCAGTAACCACAGAATCATGGAATGGGTTGGGTTGGAAGGGGCCTTAAAGATCATCCAGTTCCAACCCCCCTGCCATGGGCAGGGACACCTCCCACTGGATCAGGGGGCTCCAAGCCCCATCCAACCTGGCCTTGAACACCTCCAGGGATGGGGCAGCCACAGCTTCTCTGGGCAACCTGGGCCAGGGCCTCCCCACCCTCTGAGTGAAGAATTTCTTCCCAATGTCCAGTCTAAATCTTCCCCCTTCCAGTTCAAAGCTGTTTCCCCTCATCCCATCACTCCAGACCCTTGGAAAAAGCCCCTCCCCAGCTTTCCTGGAGCCCCTTTCAGTCCTGGGAGGCTGCTCTAAGGTCCCCCCAGAGCCTTCTCCTCTCCAGGTTGAACAACCCCAACTCTCCCAGCCTGTCCTCACAGCAGAGGTTCTCCAGCCCTTGGATCATCTCCGTGGTCTCCTCTGGACCCGCTCCAACAGTTCCATCTCCTTCTCATACTGGGGATTCCAGTAATGCAGAATTCTTCCCAGCCCTGAGGTAGACACAGAGACCCCCTGGAGCACACTCATCCATGGAAATAAAGCTAGAATGGGAAGCTCAGGATCAAGGGGCTTTTGGTGACCTTTGTTAGAATCATACAATCATTAAGGTTGGAAAAGACCTCTAAGCTCATCCAGTCCAAGCATCAGCCCAACGTCACCGTGCCTGCTGAACCATGTCCAGAAGCACCACATCCACACGTTTCTTGAACACCTCCAGGGATGGAGACTCCACCACTGCCCTGGGAAGCCTCTTCCAAAGCTTCACAGAATCACAGAATGGGTTGGGTTGGAAAGGACCTCAAGGCCCATCCAGTTCCAAACCCCCTCATGAGCAGGGACACCTCCCACCAGCCCAGGCTGCTCGTGACCCCATCCAACCTGGCCTTGGACACCTGCAGGGATGGGGCAGCCACAAGAGTGGGCTTCATCACTCCATGAAAGAAAAGGGATCACAAAAACTGCCATGGCTGATCCAAGCCAGGATGGTGGTGGCCTTCTTGGCCACCTGGGTAAGGTGCAATCCAAGCTGTAACACCCCTGAAGGAGACAGCAAATAAAGCAGAGCCACCTTCATTTGTGACTTCCGTGGGCTGTTACCAACATTTCCCAGGTGAACAAACACACAGAAGGAGAGGAAAGAGAGGAAGGTTCCCCAGCCAAAGCCAAACATGGATTTAATGTTCCTAAACTCCTTGCTTTAAAAAAGTGGAACAGGGTATAAAATGCCTGTGTTCTCTTTAATCTTAAATCCCTTCTCCAAAGCGACGCGAGATCCACCTGGAAACCACCCAAGGCTGAGATCTCAAAGACCTATTTATTTGTAATTGAAACCAAACTGGGTTAGAGAGGAGCAGAAGGCTTGGTTGGAAGTACAAAAGATCTCAGCTGCAAGTAAGGGTTGAGGCACAAGAACAGCCAAGCAGATGTCAGGCAGGCACCTGAATCTGAGAGTGGGATTTCCAAAAGCCAAAGCTGAGAGCAGCCCTGAGGAGAAGGACTTGGGGTCCTGGGGGAGGAGAACTTCAACATGAGCCCCAACGAGCGCTCCCAGCCCAGAAACCCCCCGTGTGCTGGGCTGCACCCAGAGCAGGGGGAGCAGAGGGGAGGGAGGGGGTTCTGCCCCTCTGCTCCGCTCTGGGGAGACCCCACCTGGAGCCCTGGGGCCACCTCTGGAAGCCCCAACAGCAGAAGGAGATGGAGCTGTTGGAGCAGGTCCAGAGGAGGCCATGGAGATGATCCAAGGGCTGGAGAACCTCTGCTGTGAGGACAGGCTGGGAGAGGTGGGGTTGTTCAGCTGGAGAGGAGAAGGCTCTGGGGGGACCTTAGAGCAGCCTCCCAGGACTGAAAGGGGCTCCAGGAAAGCTGGGGAGGGGCTTTTTTTTTATGGAATTGGAGTGATAGGATGAGGAGGAGCAGCTTTAAATTGGATGGAGAATATTAACATTGGACACTGGGAAGAAATTCTTCACCATGAGGATGGGGAGGCCCTGGCCCAGGTTGCCCAGAGAAGCTGTGGCTGCCCCATCCCTGGAGGTGTTGAAGGCCAGGTTGGATGGGGCCTTGAGTCCCCTGATCCAGTGGGAGGTGTCCCCCGCCCATGGCAGGGGGTGGCACTGGGTGGGCTTTGAGGTCCCTTCCAACCCAACCATTCTGTGATTCCATGGCCACTTGGGCTCGATGAGCCATCAACCGGCTGCTCTCTCAGCCTCAGCTGCCACATGTCCAGAAAGTTGGCCTTGAAACCCCCTCATGTTGGCCAAATGTGGTTGAAAAAGTGGGGGAGAGGAGAGGAGGGAGGAGAGAGGAGAGGGAGGAGAGAGGAGGAGGGAGGAGAGAGGAGAGGGAGGAGAGAGGAGAGGGAGGAGAGAAGAGAGGGAGGAGAGAAGAGAGGGAGGAGAGAGGAGAGGGAGGAGAGAGGAGAGGGAGGAAGGAGAGAGGAGAGGGAGGAGAGAGGAGAGGGAGGAGAGAGGAGAGGGAGGAGAGAGGAGAGGGAGGAGAGAAGAGAGGGAGGAGAGAGAGAGGGAGGAGAGAGGAGAGGGAGGAGAGAAGAGAGGGAGGAGAGAAGAGAAGAGAAGAGAAGAGAAGAGAAGAGAAGAAGAGAAGAGAAGAGAAGAGAAGAGAAGAGAAGAGAAGAGAAGAGAAGAGAAGAGAAGAGAAGAGAAGAGAAGAGAAGAGAAGAGAAGAGAAGAGAAGAGAAGAGAAGAGAAGAGAAGAAGAGAAGAATCAACTCCTCATTAGATCTGAGAGCCCATGGATTTTCCTGTGTGAGGGCAGGAGCCAGACAAGGAGCCTTGGGTGTTCCTTCAAGGGCTGGTCCTTCTCTGGGTCAGTGCTCTCCACACCCTCCCAGGGCCCCTGCCATTAACTGGACACGAATTCCCACGCTGGGACAGGACCTTGCTTAGACCAAGGAGAACAATTATGGAAGCCAACAGCAGCACCACGTTACTTCCACATCCTGCTGACCTGAAGGAACCAGATTGTCCTTTGTCACCTGGTGACCACAGGGCTGCCCATGCAGCTGCTCAGACCGCAAGCACCAAAACTGCTTCGTCCAAACAAACCTTTTCAACGTCCTTGAGATATTTTTGTTTCATTCAGTTCATTTCCTTTTGTCCTCTCATGAGCAATTCTTCTTTTCTTCCTCTTCCATGACTCATTTTTCAAAGTTTCCAACAACAACAAGAGGAAATCAGTTATCCACATCTCAAGAAGCTCTCATTATTCCTCAAAAACCTTTCAACTTCCGAACGCCGACCGCGAGACGAGCAACACAGAAGCAGAGCTCCCAGGCTTGCTGCAACATCTCACAACCTCAGGCACCCACTTGGGGTGATTCCTGCTTGGTTCCCACACAAGGTATCGTTCAAGTCACTCCAGGGCGCGTGTCCAAGAGTCCCACAGTGATGGCAGAGCCCCCTTGGCCAAGCCATGGGGCAGGAGATGCATGGGATGGCACAACAGAGCATGGGGATGGCTCTGCACTGCTGTCCATCACCACTCCCCTCCAGGACATGATGAGAGATCAGAGAATCACAGAGTGACCTGAGCTGGAAGGGACCCACCAGGCCCACCCAGTCCAGCTCCTGGCCCTGCACAGGACAACCCCAACAGTCACCCCGTGGGGCTGAGGGCCTTGGCCAAACCCTGCTGGAAGATTCTCAGGCTGGGACTGCTTCCCTGGGGAGCTGTTGCAGGGCTCCAGCACCCTCTGCTCTGGGGGAAGAACCTTCTCCTGGTGGCCAAGCCAAGCCTGCCCTGGCCCATCTTCCTGCCCTTCCCTGGGCTCCTGGCCTTGCTCCCCAGAGAGAAGAGCTCAGCACCTGCTCCTCCTCCTCCCCTGCTGAGGAAGCAGTGGACAACGAGGTCCTTCCTTAGTCCTCTTCCTTGTCCTCTTCTTGAGGACTCCTGCCTTGGCCTGGTGCTGCAGAGAATGCTGTGGACTCACAGCATAGGTTGGCTCGAGCTGTAGAGACCATGGAGATGCTTTGCAGCATCTGGTGGGACACCACTCTCGGGCACTCAGCAGAGCAAGGGAGTCCTGGGATCCCTGCTTGGTGGATCACTAAGATAAGGCAAGTCATGGCCAAGTCATCCCATTTCTTAGGGAAGGAAGAACCAGTCTCCTTCCTCCAAACGAGGACCTGGTCAAGGTCTTTTGATGTCTCACAGCAGTCTGTTGGGTCCAAAGGCAGGCCAAAAAATGATGAAACAAGTCATGAACATGGATTTCAGCAATCAGATGTGAGGAAACATGAGGAAAGGGAAGAGGTCAAGGAGGGGCTGAGGTGCCATCCCTGGAGGTGTTTAAAAGGCAGGTGGAGGAGTTTCTTAGAGGCATGGTTTAGGAGTGGACAGGAACGGTTGGGCTTGGTGATCTCAGAGGTCTTTCCAACCAGATGATTCTATGACTCCATGTAGGTTCTAGAGGTGCCTCCCCATCAGAAAAGCAGGAGGAAAGCATCAGTGGTTTGAAAGGTGGACTGGGATCATTTACAGGTGGTAATAAAGCAGTGGAGGGCCAAAGCCTCAACTCATTGACCAGGAGAGTCCTTCTCCATCTCTGTGCTGGGAACAACACGGGAGCAGAAGCTCCTCTGTCATTCCTTTGCTCAGGATCACCATGGGCACAGGGAGCCTGAGGTGAAATTTGAACTTGGAAGTTACCTACCAAGTGATTACCAGCTCCAGCTCTGAGAACCCCTAAACACTGCAAGAGTCACCTACCTGCAGGACCATAGGGATCATGGAAGGGTTTGGGTTGGAAGGGACCTCCAGCCATGGGCAGGGACAACTCCCGCTGGATCAGGGGGCTCCAAGCCCCATCCAACGTGGCCTTCAACACCTCCAGGGATGGGGCAGCCACAGCTTCTCTGGGCAACCTGGGCCAGGTCCTCCCCACCCTCACAGCAAAACATTCCTTCCTCAGATCTCATCTCAATCTCTCCTCTTGCAGCTCCAAACCCTTCTCCTCATCCCATCCCTGCACTCCCTGATCCAGAGCCCCTCCCCAGCTCTCCTGGAGCACCTTTCAGTCCTGGGAGGCTGCTCTAAGGTCCCCCCAGAGCCTTCTCTTCTCCAGGCTGAACAACCCCAACTCTCCCAGCCTGTCCTCACAGCAGAGGTTCTCCAACCCTTGGATTATCTCCATGTCCTCCTCTAGACTTGCTCCAGGTCCTTCCTGTGCTCAGGACTCCAGAACTGGCCCCAGGGCTCCAGGTGAGGTCCCACCAGAGCAGAGCAGAGGGGCAGAACCCCCTCCCTCCCCTCTGCTCCCACTCTTTGGGTGCAGCCCAGGACACGGGGGGGGTTCTGGGCTGGGAGCACACGTTGCCAGCTCCTGTCAAGCTTCTCATCCACCAACCAGCCCAGACTGAACCCTACATGAGCAGCCTCTCCTAAACACTTCTGGATGGAGTAGAAAAGTCCAGAGGAAACAAAGTGATTCAGCAGCAGAAAGAAACCACAAACCCTTCCACTGACAAACCGTGTCCTCGCTGCGCAGGACCAGCTTTAGTCAGGAGCCAAACAACCCCCTCTCTCCAGCACAACCTTGAGCTGCTACAAGGAATAACTCAACCACATCACCACCCCCAGCAGAAATTCCCTGTCTTTCCCAAGGAGGGTTGGCTTTGACTCCACAGCAGGGGAAGACACCGGAGAGGAAAAGCTCCCGTTGGATGAACGTGGTAACGGTTGCTTGAGAACAACTCCTAAATACGAAGTGCAAAGAAATCAGACTCCAAACCCACCACCTTCACAGTTTTCCTTGTTTGCTTCTTAGAATCACAGAACCATCTGGTTGGAAAAGACTTTTGGGATCATTGAGTCCAACCATCCCTGTCCACTACTAAACCCCCTTGAGAAACTCATCCACCCATCTTCTAAAGGCCTCCAGGGTTGGTTACTCCTCCCTGGGAGCCTCTGCCAGGGCCTGAGAACCCTTTCAGTGAGGAAATCCTTCCTGCTGTCCAATCTGAGCCTGCCCTGGGGCAACTTGAAGCCATTTCCTCTGACCTGACCAACCCCCACCTCCCCAAAACCTCCTTCCAGGGAGCTGCAGGCAGTGCTGGAGATCCAATCCTCCTCTCAGAATCATTTCTCCTTGGGACCTTGTGCTTTCAGTGCTGGTTCCTACTGGATCTCCCTTTGCTCAGGGCTCTCACATCTCATTTCATCTCTCATTCTCAGTAGCAAGCAGATCAAGGACAGCTTCTCCTCTGCTGGAAGCCTTCAGCAATCTCACACAGGAAACAGTTGTATTGATTATTGCCCTTTGTCACTCGACAGCCCCCAGGATGCTCCCAGGACACAAGCCAGGACAGGCACCAGAACTTTCACCCTGCTCCTGGAACCAAACCAACTCCTGAAAATCCATTCCACAACACAAGGCTCGGAGCATCTCTCACTCCAACAAATCCAGGACACGAGGTCCTTGCTTAACATTCAGTGTCCAGCAGAACCTCTGGAGGAATCCGTTTGCTTTCAACAAGGAACACAACCTCCGAACGGGGTGAACGTTCAAGGGTCCTCAGCTTTCTCCTAAGACTTCACACCAACAGGCAGCACCTCCTTCTCAGAATCATGGAATGGTTGGAAAAGGCTTTTAAGATCATCACTTCCAACTGTTAACCCAACACTGCCAACCCCACCACTAAACCAGGTCCATGAGCACCACATCCACACAGCTTTCACAGTATCACAGTATCCTAAGGTTGGAAAGGACCTCTGAGATCAAGTCCAACCTATAACCCAACACTAACACCAACACCAACCCATCATCTAACCCATGGCACTCAGTGCCTCATCCAGTCTCCCCTTAAACACCTCCAGGGTTGGTGACTCCACCCCCTCCCTGGGTGCTCATTCCAATGACCAATCACCCTTTCAGGGAAGAGCTTTCTCCTCACATCAAGTCTAACCTTTCCCTGACCAAGCTTGAGTCCCTGCCCTCCAGTTCTGTCCCTGGGCACCTGAGAGAAGAGACCAACCCCTGCCCCACTACAACCTCCTTTGAGGGAGTTGTAGAGAGCAATGAGGTCTCCCCTGAGCCTCCTCTTCTCCAGACTAAACAGCCCCAACTCCCTCAGTCTCTCCTCATAGGGCTTGTGCTCCAGCCCCTTCCCCATCTTCGTTGCCCTCCTCTGGACACTCTCCAGCATCCTGACATCTTTCCAAACTGGGGGGCCCAGAACTGGACACAATATTCAAGGTGAGGCCTGACCAGTGCCCAGTACAGGGGGACGATAACTCCTCTGGTCCTGCTGGCCACACTATTCCTGATGCAGGCCAGGATGCCATTGGCCTTCTTGGCCACCTGGGCACACTGCTGGCTCATGGTGAGCTTCCTGGCCACCAGTACTCCCAGGTCCCTTTCTGCCTGACTCCTCTGCAGCCACTCTGTCCCCAGTCTGTAGCTCTGCATGGGGTTGTTGTGTCCAAGATGAAGCACCCAACATTTGGACTCATTAAACATCATCCCATTGGAATCAGCCCATGGATCCAGTCTGTCCAGGTCCCTCTGTAGGGCCATCCTACCCTCCAGCAGATCAACCCTTCCACCCAGCTTGGTGTCATCTCCAAACTTGCTGATGATGGACTCAATCCCCTCATCCAGATCATCAATAAAGATATTAAACAGGACTGGACCCAACACCGATCCCTGGGGGACACCACTGGTGACCAACTGGATGAGACCCCATTGC
Organism: Tapera naevia; assembly: GCA_033556795.1. NCBI lineage: Eukaryota > Metazoa > Chordata > Aves > Cuculiformes > Neomorphidae > Tapera > Tapera naevia. The sequence goes on along the minus strand of JAUMJJ010000178.1, from coordinate 8,208 downwards.
CCACCACTCTCTGGGCTCCATCCAGCCAATTCCTGACCCAGCACAGAGTGCTCCCATCTAAGCCACGGGCTGCCAGCTTCCCTAGGAGTCTACTGTGGGGGACAGTGTCAAAGACCTTGCTGAAGTCCAGGTATCCCACATCCACAGCCTTCTTCTCATCCACCAGGCGAGTCACATGATCGTGATCCCTCCAGGGATGGAGACTCCACCACTGCCCCTGGGCAGCCTCTGCCAGCACTTGACAACCTTTACCATAGTGGAATTTTTCCCAATATCCAATCTAAACCTCCCCTGGAGCAACCTGGGTCCGTTTCCTCTCATCCTAACCCTTGTTCTTTTGGAGCAGAACCTGATCCCTGCCTGGCTCCAACCTTCTTTTGAGGAGTTGCAGAGAGTGATGAGGTCTCCCCTCAGCCTCTTCTTCTCCAGACTGAACAGACCCAGGGCCCTCAGTTGCTCACAGAACCCCTGGGCTCCAGACCCTTCCCCTTGTCTGGATGCTCAAGCCCCTCAAAATCTTTCTTGGAGTGAGGGACCCAAAACTTGAACCCAGTATTTGAGGTGAGGCCTCACCAGGGGGACGATCCCTCCCCTGCTCCTGCTGCCTCTCCCTCCCCATCTGTGAGGACACCCAAGGTTGCCATGTCCCAGGTACAAACCCCACACTCAGCCCTGCATCTCCAGACAGGTTTCTCCCTCAGCATCACAGCCTCAGAGAGGTTCCTCAGAGAAGTTCCTCCAGGCAAGGTTCTTACCCTTGCACATCTCCCCAGCCACAGTTGAGCTCATCAGGCAACTGCCCCCAGCAAGTCTCTGAGAATGCTCCCCAAATGCTCTCCCACCCTTCCCCAGGCAGCTCCTCAGCTCATACCCACCACACTTCAACACTTCCTCCAACTGCCACCTTCTCCTTCCAGGACCCTCCACCCAACACATCAATTCCTGAGCAGCTCCGTTGCTCCCCACCCAACTGATCCACCCTTTTGGGACCCTGATCTGAAGACCCCCCTTGTGCAAACACCCAACACCACCTCAGCCAGAGACCTTCACTCCCAGCAGCTCCAATTTCCCAAAGCAGGTTGTGAAAGTCCTTCCCACCAAGGGAAGATGCAAAAGGAGTCACGACTCCACCGAAGATGACAAAGCAGCTGCTGCTGGGTTGATCCAGCCCCATCACTCGACTCGTCTGCGGCTCCAGGGAGCCCAATCCAATGCCTCTCAATATTCCCATCCTTGCAAAAATTAATCAGCATCTCAAAAGCCGTGAAGAACCGAGCGCTGCCGCTCCGGAGAGCTTCCCTAAAGCCACTCACTGAGGCAATTCCCTTTTAACTCCAGAGTGCCTCCAGCTCTGAGGAACCACCACCCAGTCCACTCTTCCTCCCCACAGCCAGGAGCATCTCCAGCTCTGAGGAACCATCACCACCCCAGTCCAGTCTTCCTCCACACAGGGCTCCCCACAGCCCAGAGTGCCTCCAGCTCTGAGGAACCATCACCACCCCATTCCCGTCTTCCTCCCCACAGCCTGGAGCGCCTCCAGCTCTGAGGAACCACCACCCAGTCCACCCTTCCTCCCCACAGTGCTCCACACAGCCTGGAGCACCTCCAGCTCTGAGGAACCACCACCCAGTCCCCTCTTCCTCCCCACAGGGCTCCACACAGCCAGGAGCACCTCCAGCTCCCAGGAACCATCAACATCCCAGTCCCCTCTCCTTCCCAGTTCTCCACACAGCCTGGAGCACCTCCAGCTCTGAGGAACCATCACCACCCCGGTCCCCTCTTCCTCCCCACAGGGCTCCCCACAGCCAGGAGTGCCTCCAGCTCTGAGGAACCATCACCATCCCAGTCCCCTCTTCCTCCCCACAGGGCTCCACACAGCCTGGAGCATCTCCAGCTCTGAGGAACCACAATCCCAGTCCACCCTTCCTCCCCACAGGGCTCCACACAGCCAGGAGTGCCTCCAGCTCTGAGGAACCACCACCCAGTCCCCTCTTCCTCCCCACAGCCAGGAGCACCTCCAGCTCTGAGGAACCACCACCCAGTCCACCCTTCCTCCCCACAGGGCTCCACACAGCCTGGAGCACCTCCAGCTCCCAGGAACCACCATCATACCAGTCCCCTCTCCTTCCCCACACTCCTCCACACAGCCCAGAGTGCCTCCAGCTCTGAGGAACCATCACCACCCCAGTCCAGTCTTCCTCCACACAGGGCTCCACACAGCCCAGAGTGCCTCCAGCTCTGAGGAACCATCACCATCCCAGTCCACTCTTCCTCCCCACAGCCAGGAGTGCCTCCAGCTCCCAGGAACCACCACCATCCCAGTCCACTCTTCCTCCCCTCACTGCTCCCCACAGCCCAGAGTGTCTCCAGCTCTGAGGAACCATCACCACCCCAGTCCACTCTTCCTCCCCATAGTGCTCCACACAACCTCCAGAGTGCCTCCAGCTCTGAGGGACCAACACCCATCCCAGCCCACTGTTCCTTCCCAGTTCTCCCCACAGCCAGGAGCACCTCCAGCTCTGAGGAACAACCACCCAGTCCACTCTTCCTCCCCACAGGGCTCCACACAGCCCAGAGTGCCTCCAGCTCTGAGGAACCACCACCCATCCCAGCCCACTCTTCTCCCCACAGTGTTTCACATAGCCTCAAGTACCTCCAGCTCTGAGGAACCATCACCACCCCAGTCCACTCTTCCTCCCCACAGCCAGGAGCACCTCCAGCTCTGAGGAACCATCACCACCCCAGTCCACTCTTCCTCCACACAGGGCTCCCCACAACCTCCAGAGTGCCTCCAGCTCTGAGGAACCACCACCCAATCCAGCCCACTCTTCTCCCCAGTGTTTCACACAGCCTCAAGTGCCTCCAGCTCTGAGGAACCATCACCATCCCAGTCCACTCTTCCTCCCCACAGCCTCAAGTGCCTCCAGCTCTGAGGAACCATCACCATCCCAGTCCACTCTTCCTCCCCACAGCCTCAAGTGCCTCCAGCTCTGAGGAACCACCACCATCCCAGTCCCCCTCTTCCTCCCCACAGCCTCAAGTGCCTCCAGCTCTGAGGAACCATCACCATCCCAGTCCCCTCTCCCTCCCCACGCTGCTCCCCACAACTGGCTTTTTCTCTGGAGATGCCATCAACCAAAGATGCTCTTGCAATCAGGAAGGGAACAGCACCAGGACCACCCACTCAACACAAAAGCACGGCGAGACACAGCAAGGTGAGACAGAAAACACCAGGCAAGTGAGCAGAGACAAGAGATGGGAAAAGCTCTCCTGACCCTAAAGCCCTGCCCTGGTGTTTCCTCCTGGAAACACCTCCACGTGATGCCCCTTATCTCCGAGGGTCCTGCTGCAGCCCCACATCAGCCAAGGCTCAGGCACTTTACAACCATCTCCTCCTCCACTCCAGGGCCAAAAGCTCGTTGGTGGGGGCAGGAGCAGGTCTGGAACCTCCAAGGGGAGGACTTCAGCATCCTCAGCACGGGACTTGGAGCAACAACTGGAGCAGGGAACAGCAAGGCCTGGCTCCCAGTCCCAAACACAGCTACAAGGCATCAGTGAGACAAAACCAAAGCAGAGGCAGGAAGATGAAAAGAAGATCCTTCAACTTGTGGTGACAAACTATGGAACCAGCCCGCTGGCAGAGGAAGCTTTTCCTTCTCCCTGCTTGCTGGAAGCTCCCTCCTGACCTACCACAGGGTTTACACAGCTTTTAAGTCTGCCCAACCCAACGGGCAATGCCATCATCCCTCTAAGCTTCTCATCTCCCCATGAGCATCTCCAAGGCTCCTCAGCGCCCGCTGTTGGGTTTGGTTTGGGAAGCTCTTCCTTGCCCACCTCCTCAGAGCACCCAGCAAGAGTTGGGCTGGCAACTGTGAGCCTCCCAGTTGGCCCACGGCACGGCAGTTCCAAGAGGATAAAATCAACCCCAGGTTGAGGAGAAAAGGGGGTTCAAAAGGGCACCCACTTCTCCAGGGGGTCCCAGCAGAGCATGGTGACCTCAGCCTTGTGGCACAGGGTGGGGCTGATGACCTGGGGCCTGACAGCAGGACCAGAAGTCCAGGGGCACAGAGAGGAGCCACAACCCCACGTGTGGGAGGTGCCCAGGCAGCCCCAGGGCCAATCCAGCACCCCATGGCCCTGCATCTCTGGGACCTGACCAGCACCCCATGGCCCCGACCAGTAACGCATGGGACCCACATCCATGGGGCCAGACCAGCACCCCACAACCCTGCACCCACAGGGCCATATCAGCACCCCACAGCCCCAAGCAGCATCACGTGGCTCCACATCTCTGGGGCCAAACCAGCACCCCATGGTCCTACCAGCACCACACTGCCCCACATCTCTGGGGCCAGACCAGCACCACATGGTCCAACCAGCACCACACTGCCCCACATCCCTGGGGCCAAACCAGCACCCCATGGTCCAACCAGCACCACACTGCCTCACATCTCTGGGGCCAGACCAGCACCCCATGGTCCAACCAGCACCACACAGCCCCACATCCCTGGGACCAGACCAGCACCCCATGGTCCAACCAGCACCACACAGCCCCACAGCCCTGGGACCAGACCAGCACCCCATGGTCCTACCAGCACCACACTGCCCACATCTCTGGGGCCAGACCAGCACCCCATGGTCCAACCAGCACCACACTGCCCCACATCCTTGCAGCCTCAACCAGCACCACATGGCCCCACAACTATGGGGCCAGACCAGGACCTCGTGGCTCCACAGCCCTGGGGCCAGAGCAGGATACCCACACCAAAGTGGGATCCCTGTGCTGGAACAGGACCCCAGGCCAAAGAGGGATCCTGGTGCCAGAGTGGGACCCCTGTGCCAAAATAGGACCCCAGTGCCACAGTGGGACCCCTGTGCTGGATGCAGGCTGGATTCCTGTACTGGAGTGAGACCCCCAGTGCTGGAGTAGGATCCCAGGGCTGGCTGTCACCTATAAACCTGTGCCAGACTGGGACCCCCGGGCTGGGTGCAGCCTGGATCCCTGTACCGGAGTGGGATCCCGGTGCTGGACCAGGACCCCTGGCTGGATAAGCCTGGATCCCAGTACTGGAGTGGGATCCCCGGTGCTGGACCGGGACCCCAAGGCTGGATGCAGCTTGGATCCCAGTGCCAGAACGGGACCCCCCGGGCTGGATGTAGCCTGGATCCCCATACTGGAGTGGGACAACTGGTGGCTGGACAGGGACTCCAAGGCTGGATGCAGCCTGGATCCCAGTACCGGAGTGGGACCCCCGGTGCTGGACCGGGATGCCCTGGCTGGCTGCCACCTGTATCCCTGTGCCAGAACGGGACCCCTGGGCTAGCTGTAGCCTGGATCCCCATACTGGAGTGGGACCACTGGTGCTGGACCAGGATCCCAAGGCTGGATGCAGCTTGGATCCCTGTGCCAGAATGGGACCCCTGGCTGGATGCAGCCTAGATCCCAGTACCAGAGTGGGACCCCTGGTGCTGGACCGGTATTCCCCCGGCTGGCTGCTGCCTGTATCCCCGTGCCAGAACGGGACCTCAAGGCTGGATGTAGCCTGGACCCCAGTACTGGAGTGGGACCCCTGGTGCTGGACTGGGACCCCAAAGCTGGATGTAGCCTGGATTACAGTACTGGAGTGGGACCACCGGTGCTGGACCGGGATCCCCTGGCTGGATGCAGCCTGGATCCCAGTACCGGAGCGGGACCCCCCGTGCTGGACTGGGATCTCCAGGCTGGATGCAGCTTGGATCCCTGTGCCAGAACGGGACCCCTGGCTGGATGCAGCCTAGATCCCAGTACCAGAGTGGGACCCCCGTGCTGGACCGGGATCCCCAGGCTGGATGCAGCTTGGATCCCTGTGCCAGAACGGGACCCCTGGCTGGATGCAGCCTAGATCTCTGTACAGGAGTGGGACCCCCGGTGCTGGACCGGTACCCCCGGCTGGCTGCCGCCTGTATCCCCGTGCCAGAACGGGATGCAGCCCGGATGCCCATCCTGGAGCCGGTCCCCAGCGCCGGAGCGGTTCCTCCGCTGCTGCCCCAGCATCCCCGCTCTCTTTGTAACCAGGATGCTCACGCCGGAGCGCAATCCCCTTTGCTGCAGCATCACCCCCCCGCGTCCCGCTCGCCGCTCGCCGCCGGTTGCCCGCATCTACCCCGCATCTACCCCGCTCCCGGCCGGCAGCACTCACCCTTGACGGCCTCTCCCCGGTTGAGCTGGATCTCGCCGTCGCCCTGCGGCGCGTAGCTCTTCACCGCGATGAACTTGCGGCCGGGCACGGCGCTGTACAGCTTGCGTTTGGGCCCGCGGAGCGGGGCGGGGGCGGCGTGCGGCACGGGCTCGGCACCGGGGCCGGGAGGTGGTCCCGCGGGGCCGCCGGGGCTGTAAACGAACACGTAGGTTACGGTGCTGATGCCCGGGAGCTCGCGGCTCTGCCCGCCGGGATGCGCCATCGCGGGGTGGCTTTTAGGGATGATGGGGATGGGGATGGGGAAAAAGGGGTGTGTGTGGGGGGGAGGGGGGGGTGTGAGGGATGGGATGGGATGGGGTGCGGGGGGGTGCGGGGGGGGGGGGGGGTTGGGGGGGATGCGCTCCCGGTGCTCAGCGCAGCCCCCCCGGCACTGCCGCCGCCCGGGTGCTGCGGGCACCGGGGCCGCCGCCCGCCGCCGGCTCCATGGTGCGGCGCCGCCCGCCCCGTTCCCGCAGCACCATGGCCCGGGGCAGCGGCCGCCGCCGGGCGGCTCCTCCCCCCCTGCGGGCGGGGAACGCCGCCGGACCGGCGCCGCCCCGCTCGCCCGGCCCCCCCCCCCCCCCCCCCCCCCCTTACACACCGACACACGCCGCCCACACACAGACAGACAGACAGACACACAGACACACACACACCCCCCCCCCCCGCAGATAACGAGCGGAGCCGCCGCCGATACCGGGGGCGGGGGGGGGCTGCGCGGAGGGGCGCCCCCTGGCGGCGGCGCTGAGTGGTGCTGCCCCGGGGGGAGGGCGGGGGGCGGCGGGGATGGGGGGAGGGATGGGGGGGGGGGGAGGGATGGGGGGGCCAATGATGGGGGGAGGGATGGGGGGGGGGAGTGCTGGGGGGGGCAATGATGGGGGGGGTAATGATGGGGGGGGAGTGCTGGGGGGGGCAATGATGGGGGGGTTAATGATGGGGGGGGAGGTGCTGGGGGGGCAATGATGGGGGGGGTAATGATGGGGGGGGGGCAATGCTGGGGGGGGAGGGCTGGGGGGGAAATGCTGGGGGGGGAAATGCTGGGGGGGGACAATGCTTGGGGGGGGAGGGATGGGGGGGGGGCAATGATGGGGGGGGGTATGCTGGGGGGGGAGTGCTGGGGGGGGGGCAATGCCTGGGGGGGAAATGCTGGGGGGGGAAATGCTGGGGGGGGGACAATGCTGGGGGGGGAGGGCTGGGGGGGAATGCTGGGGGGGGGAAATGCTGGGGGGAGAGTGCTGGGGGGGGAGAGTGCTGGGGGGGCAATGATGGGGGGGGAGTGCTGGGGGAGCAATGCTTGGGGGGGGAAATGCTGGGGGGGGGCAATGCTGGGGGGGGGAGGGCTGGGGGGGAAATGCTGGGGGGGGAAATGCTGGGGGGGGACAATGCTGGGGGGGGGAGGGCTGGGGGGGGGGATGGGGGGGGGCAATGCTGGGGGGGGGAAATGCTGGGGGGGAGAGTGCTGGGGGGGGCAATGCTGGGGGGGGAGTGCTGGGGAGCAATGCTGGGGGGGAGTGCTGGGGGGGCAATGCTGGGGGGGGAGTGCTGGGGGGGCAATGCTGGGGGGAGTGCTGGGGGGACAATGCTGGGGGGGCAATGATGGGGGGGGAGTGCTGGGGGAGGGGGTATTACTGTTGAGGGGCAGTGCTGGGGAGGGGGGCAATCCTAGGGGGGCAGTGCTGGGGGAGGGCAGTGCTGGGGGGGCAATGCTGGGGAGGGGGGGCAGTGCTGGGGGGACAATGCTGGGGGGGGTGGTACTGTTGAGGGGGCAGTGCTGGGGGGGGCAGTGCTGGGGAGGGGGCAATCCTAGGGGGGCAGTGCTGGGGGGCGCAGTGCTGGGGGGGCAATGCTGGAGGGGGGAGTGCTGGGGGAGCAATGCTGGGGGGGGGAGGGCTGGGGGGACAATGCTGGGGGGGCAATGATGGGGGGGAGTGCGGGGGGAGGGGGGTGTTACTGTTGGGGGGCAGTGCTGGGGAGGGGGGGCAATCCTTGG
>JAUMJJ010000177.1:0-65229 GCA_033556795.1 Tapera naevia | reverse complement strand
GGGGGGCTGCGCGCGCCCGCCGCGTCCCAAGATGGCGGCGGCCATGCCCGGCCCCGCGGCAGCGCAGGGAGCGGCCTGGGCCTCCCACGGGCTTTAAACGATTCCCCCCCCCCGGAGCCTCGAACCGGGCAGCGGCTTCTGCACCTCGGGGTGGGGGGGGGGGGCGGGCAGAGAGGTGAGGGCCGGGATGGAAGGGCCCGGAGGAGCGGGAGGGGGCGGCGGAAGCAACGTCCCGGCCTTCCTGACCAAGCTGTGGACGTTGGTGGAGGATCCGGATACCGATGGCTTGATCTGCTGGAGCCCGGTGAGTGCGGGGGGGACCGCAGCGGGGGCACCGGAGAGCAGGCCCAGGCCCGGCGGGTACCACCCCCTGCCACGGGCTGGGACCCCTCCCACGGGATGGGGGGCTCCAACCCCACCCAACCCAACCTTGGACACCTCCAGGGATGGGGCAGGGACACCTCCCCCTGGATCAGGGGCTCCAACCCCACCCAACCCAACCTTGGACACCTCCAGGGATGGAGCAGGGACACCTCCCACTGGATCAGGGGCTCCAACCCCACCCAACCCAACCTTGGACACCTCCAGGGATGGGGCAGGGACACCTCCCACTGGATCAGGGGCTCCAACCCCACCCAACCCAACCTTGGACACCTCCAGGGATGGGGCAGGGACACCTCCCACGGGATGGGGGGCTCCAACCACAGTATCACAGTATCACAAGGTTGGAAAGGACCTCTGAGATCATCAAGTCCAACCTATAACCCAACACCAACACCAACCATCATCTAAACCATGGCACTCAGTGCCTCATCCAGTCTCCCTTTAAACACCTCCAGGGTCGGCGACTCCACCCCCTCCCTGGGCAGCCCATTCCAATGGCCAATCACCCTTTCAGTGAAGAATTTTTTCCTCACATCAAGTCTAAACTTTCCCTGATGAAGCTTGAGTCCATGCCCTCTGGTTCTGCCACTGGTCACCTGAGAGAAGAGACCAACCCCTGCCCGACTACAACCTCCTTTTAGGGAGTTGTAGAGAGCAATGAGGTCTCCCCTGAGCCTCCTCTTCTCCAGACTAAACAGCCCCAGCTCCCTCAGTCTCTCCTCGTAGGGCTTGTGCTCCAGCCCCTTCCCATCTTCGTTACCCTTCTCTGAACACATTCCAGTATCCTGACATCTTTCCCAAACTGGGGGGCCCAGAACTGGACACAATATTCAAGGTGAGGCCTGACCAGTGCCGAGTACAGGGGGACAATAACTCCTCTGGTCCTGCTGGCCACACTATTCCTGATGCAGGCCAGGATGCCATTGGCCTTCTTGGCCACCTGGGCACACTGCTGGCTCATGGTGAGCTTCCTGGCCACCAGCACTCCCAGGTCCTTTTCCACCCAACCCAACCTTGGACACCTCCAGGGATGGAGCAGGGACACCTCCCACTGGATCAGGGGCTCCAAGCCCTTGAAGCTCCCCAGGAGCCTCCCCGAGAGCTCCCAGCCCAGAAACCAACCCCACCCCGGGCTGAAGCCAAAGGGTGGGAGCAGAGGGGAGGGAGGGGGTTCTGCCCCTCTGCCCCACCCTGGGGAGACCCCCCCTGGGGTCCTGGGTGCAGGGCTGGGATCCCCACCAGGAGAAGCTGTTGGAGCGGGGCCAGAGGAGGCCATGGGGATGGTCCAAGGGCTGGAGAAGCTCTGGGGTGAGGCCAGGCTGGGAGAGTTGGGGGTGTCCAGCCTGGAGAGGAGAAGGCTCTGGGGAGACCTGAGAGCAGCTCCCAGTGTGGAAAGGGGCTCCAGGAGAGCTGGGGAGGGGCTCTGGATCAGGGGGTGCAGGGACAGGACGAGGGGAAGGGTTTTGGGGTGAAAGAGGGGAGATGGAGGGGAGATGTTGGGGAGAAATGTTCTCCTGGGAGGGTGGGGAGGCCCTGGGCCAGGGTGCCCCGAGCAGTGGTGGCTGCTCCATCCCTGGAGGTGTCCAAGGTTGGGTTGGGTGGGGTTGGAGCCCCTGATCCAGTGGGAGGTGTCCCTGCCCCATCCCTGGAGGTGTCCAAGGTTGGGTTGGGTGGGGTTGGAGCCCCTGATCCAGTGGGAGGTGTCCCTGCCCATGGCAGGGGTGGCACTGGATGACCTTTGGGGTCCCTCCCACCCCCTGGTTCCCTGGTGTCACCCCAACTCTCCCAGCATTCCAGCTCTGGGGCTCCTTTCCGGATACCGGTGGCCGATGACCTTTTCCTTCTGGTTCTTGGCAGAGTGGGAACAGCTTCCATGTCTTCGACCAAGGGCAGTTTGCCAAGGAGGTCCTTCCCAAGTACTTCAAACACAACAACATGGCCAGCTTCGTGCGCCAGCTCAACATGTGTGAGTATCCTCTGGGAACCTTCTCCCTGGAGTCAGGGTCTCCCTCTCCACCCACGTCGGGCGTTGCGGCCGTTCCGTTGGCTTGGGACCTTTTCTTGGCTCCCACCCCTCGTGTTTTGGGAACCTGGAAGGCTTTTCAGCTCCACCAAAGGGAATAAAGAGCTCCAAACCCCTGAGAACTCTGCAGGATGTGAAGAATTCCAGAGTCAACAACTGCTTTGGTCCTGATGTTGCCAAATTCTTGGAGCTGGAGCTCCAGATGTCCCCCTGGTGTTGGTCTGTTCTCAATGTTCTCCACCATCCTGTGTCAGGATGGAAGGTTCCTTGGGAATGGTCCATGGGAAGAGCCCCACCACTCACAAGGTGTCCCTGCTGGCACCACGTGGAGCAGGGAATTCCTCAACGTGGTCTCCTAAAGAGCAAAGATCTCAAAGAATGATCCAGGGGCTTTCCAGGAGGGCAGGGCTGGAGGGACCTCTCCGTGCTCAGGGTGGGATCAGCTCCCTCCTTGGATCTCTCCTCTTTATTCCAAGGCTGCAGGAATCGTGGTTCCTTAAGTTCCTTGGGAATTGCTGTCTTTGTAAGGACAGGAAAGTGGTGGAGTTGACTGGAATCATCTGAGATCAAGTCCAGCTGTGCCTGAGCCCTTCCTAAACCAATGTCCTTGAGAAACTCATGGAATGTTGGCCCCAAACCTTCCCAGCTCCAGCCTAAATCCTCCACTTAACACCCATGGAATGCTTTGGCTTGGAAGGGCTTGGATCCCCGTGGAGGATTCTCCCAAGCTTTCAATCCTCTGGTTGACTTTCCCCATCCCACTTCAGCCATGTCCTGGTGATCAACCAATGGCCTTGTCCTCTTCCTGGATTTCCCACCTTAACCTTCCTCCTGACCCTTGGGATGCTGAAGGTGGGAGCTCCATCCCTGGTGGAGCTTTTAGGGGTCACTGGAACAGCTGAGAACTGGTTGTTACCACAAAACCACCAGGAGATTCTTCTGGAATTCCCTCCTGAGCATGGAGAGGAGTTTTGGAGGGGTGGCTTTGAGCAGTGAGAGTCCAACCACCACCCCAGTGGATTATGGGAAGGCTGAGATGCAGAAAGACTTTGATGGAATCATGGGATGGGGTGGGTTGGAAGGGACCTCAAAGCCCACCATGGGCAGGGACCCCTCTCCCTGGATCAGGGGCTCCAACCCCACCCAACCCACCCTTGGACACCTCCAGGGATGGAGCAGGGACACCTCCCACTGGATCAGGGGCTCCAACCCCACCCAACCCAACCTTGGACACCTCCAGGGATGGGGCAGCCACCACTGCTCGGGGCACCCTGGCCCAGGGCCTCCCCACCCTCCCAGGAGAACATTTCTCCCCAACATCTCCCCTCCATCTCCCCTCTTTCACCCCAAAACCCTTCCCCTCGTCCTGTCCCTGCACCCCCTGATCCAGAGCCCCTCCCCAGCTCTCCTGGAGCCCCTTCCCACACTGGGAGCTGCTCTCAGGTCTCCCCAGAGCCTTCTCCTCTCCAGGCTGGACACCCCCAACTCTCCCAGCCTGGCCTCACCCCAGAGCTTCTCCAGCCCTTGGACCATCCCCGTGGCCTCCTCTGGCCCCGCTCCAACAGCTCCAGCTCCTTCAGTACCTTTCTTTATCCTTTGCTGGAGATCCCAAAGGTTCAAGGTCAAAGACTGGAGAGGTGGAGGCTCAGGAGGGACCTTCTCGCTCTCCACAGCTTCAAGAAACGAAACTGAGGCCAAGGAGGTGCTGGGCTCTGCTGCCAAGGGCCAGGCGAGGGGAGGAGAGGGAACGGCCTCCAGTTGGGCCAGGGCAGGGGCAGACTGGAGCCTGGGGACAATTCCTTGAGGGCAAGGGCTGGCAGAGGCTGCCCAGGGCAGGGGGGAAGAGTCCCCATCCCTGGAGGGCTTTGGGAACCCTCTGGATGTGACACCTGGGCCCAGGGTTATCTCACAGGGGTTTGCTGGACTGGCTGAGCTTGGAGGTCTTTCCCAGCCTGACTGATTCCATGATTCCATGATTCTCCATTCAACCTGCTGAGCTTTTCTCCCTTTCAGATGGCTTCAGAAAGGTTGTCCACATCGAGCAGGGAGGGTTGGTGAAGCCAGAGAAGGATGACACCGAATTCCAGCATCCGTACTTCATCCGAGGCCAAGAACACCTCCTGGAGAACATCAAGAGGAAGGTTACCAGTGTAAGTGTGCAGAACATCTCTGGGTCTTGAGAATCTCTTTGAAGCCAAAGGATCAATCCAGGAATCCTTGGGGGGATGGAAGAGGTGTTAAATGTTGGTTTATGCCAACAGAGCTTCTGGTTGGCCCTGCCCTGGGCAGGTGGGATCTGCAGCACCTTGGTACCGGTCCCTTTTCCTCATGGATCTGGTTCTCGTTGCTTCCAGCACTGAGCAACCTCATCCAGTGGGAGGTGTCCAGGGTTGGGTTGGGTGGGGTTGGAGCCCCTGATCCAGTGGGAGGGGTCCCTGCCCCATCCCTGGAGGTGTCCAAGGTTGGGTTGGGTGGGGTTGGAGCCCCTGATCCAGTGGGAGGTGTCCCTGCTCCATCCCTGGAGGTGTCCAAGGTTGGGTTGGGTGGGGTTGGAGCCCCTGATCCAGTGGGAGCTGTCCCAGCCCATGGCAGATGGGGTGGAACTGGATGTGCTTTGATGTCCCTTCCATCCCAGCCCATCCCATCATTCCATGAGTGTTGAGCTTACATCCCCAGGTGATGTTCTCAGGTAGCTCCTGCTTGCCCAAAGCCCTTTTTCCACCCTTGGCCACCACGTTCTCCTTCATTGGGGCATCTCTTGTGCTGAAGACAAGAGGTTGAGTCCTTCCAGTCCCAACTGAGAACCTTGAACAACCCTTTTATCAGGAGGAACCTCCGCTGACCTCTCCCCTTCTCCTTCCAGGTGTCCAACATAAAGAACGAGGACGTCAAGGTGCGGCAGGACAACGTCACCAAGCTCCTGACGGACATCCAGGTGATGAAGGGCAAGCAGGAGAGCATGGACTCCAAGCTGTTGGCCATGAAGCAGTACGTACGCGCCAGGGGACGGGACGGGGCTTGGTCTCTCCTCAACACCTGCTCTTGGAGACCTCATCCAAGAGAAGGTCCTTTCCGCTCTCCGTTCCGCCTTCCGGTCGTCTGCGGAGCGCTGGGTGGTCTTGGGGTTGGAAGTTTGGGTGGTGGAAGGACCTCCAGGACATGATTCAAACCCGTTAACGACCTGCTGAGCCCAAAAGGTGGTGGGAAGGTGCTTTGAGGTGTCGTTGGTAGCTCCAGGAGGTTCCTTCTCTGCTGTGAATTCCCACCGGGGCCGAGGGTTCCCGCTGGGGTTTCCTTGCTCCGTCTTGGTTTCCGTTGCGTGAGGATCTCCCAGGTTGTTGGGGGGTGACATCTGCTGTCCCCTCTCTTCCAACCTTCCTCCTCCAGGCTCTGGAGTCACCTTCACCTGGTGAAATTCATGGAATTATCCAGGTTGGGAGAGACCTCCAAGATGAGCAAGTCCAACCCTCGACCCGACGGCCTCATCCTGCCCAGATGGTGGCACCAAGTGCCACATCCAGCGCTGTCCCCAAGAGTCCAGGGGTGGTGACTCCACCCCCTCTCTGGGAAGGCCGTTCCGAGGCCTCAGCGCTCGCTCTGGGAAGAACTTGCTGGTGCTGCCCAGAACCTTCCCTGGCAGAGCCCCAGCCGGTGCCCCCTTGCTCTGGGAGGAGAGTCCGACCCCCGCTGCCCACGGCCTCCTCCCAGCCACTCGTGGAGAGCGAGGAGGTCACCCCTGGGCCTCCTCTTCTCCAGGCTGAGCCCAGCCCAGCTCCCTCAGCCTCTCCCCGCGGGGCTCGTGCTCCGCTCCCTTCCCCAGCTCTGCTGCTCTTGGGACCCTCTGCAGCCCCTCCAGCCCTTGCTTGGCCCGAGGGCCCCGCAGCTGGCCACGAGCCTCCAGCTGTGGCCTCCCGAGGGCCCCCGGCCCTGCTCCTGCTGGAGCCCAGGATGCCCTTGGCCCCCTTGGCCCCCTGGGCCCTCTGCTGGCTCCTGCTGAGCCTCCTGCCCCCCAGCACCCCCAGGGCCCTCTGCCCCCGGCTGCTCTCGGCGCTGGGCCCAGCCTGGAGCTGCGCTGGGGTCGCTGTGGCCGAGGAGCAGGAGCCTCCCTTGGCCTCCTTGGGCCTCAGCCCCTTGGCCTCAGCCCAGCCGGGGCCCCCTGCGGAGCCCTGACCCCTCCCAGCCTGGTGTCCCCGCAAAGTCCCTGCTGAGGGGCTCCAGCCCCTGCTCTCAGCCAGCCCGGGAGGTGTTGAACGCGACTGGAGCCGCCGCTGCTCCCTGGGGGACACCGACTGGACCCAGCGCCGCCCCCCAGCACCCTCTGGGCCATCCGGAACCTTCTTAACCCACCGGAGAGGGCACCTGCCCAAGGCGTGGGCTCCCAGCTTAGCCAGGACCTTAGCCAGGGGCTCCCAGCTTAGCCAGGACCTTAGCCAGGGGCTCCCAGTTTAACCAGGACCTTAGCCAGGGGCTCCCAGTTTAACCAGGACCTTAGCCAGGGGCTCCCAGTTTAACCAGGACCTTAGCCAGGGGCTCCCAGCTTAGCCAGGACCTTAGCCAGGGGCTCCCAGTTTAACCAGGACCTTAGCCAGGGGCTCCCAGTTTAACCAGGACCTTAGCCAGGGGCTCCCAGCTTAGCCAGGACCTTAGCCAGGGGCTCCCAGTTTAGCCAGGACCTTAGCCAGGGGCTCCCAGTTTAGCCAGGACCTTAGCCAGGGGCTCCCAGTTTAACCAGGACCTTAGCCAGGGGCTCCCAGTTTAACCAGGACCTTAGCCAGGGGCTCCCAGTTTAACCAGGACCTTAGCCAGGGGCTCCCAGTTTAGCCAGGACCTTAGCCAGGGGCTCCCAGCTTAGCCAGGACCTTAGCCAGGGGCTCCCAGTTTAACCAGGACCTTGGCCAGGGGCTCCCAGTTTAACCAGGACCTTAGCCAGGGGCTCCCAGTTTAACCAGGACCTTAGCCAGGGGCTCCCAGTTTAACCAGGACCTTAGCCAGGGGCTCCCAGGGTATCCAGGACCTTATCCAGGGGCTCCCAGCTTAGCCAGGACTTTATCCAGGAGCTCTCAGTTTATCTGTGTCTCCCAATTTATCCAGGAGTTTATCCAATTTATCCAGGAGTTGATCCAGGAGCTCCCAGTTTATCCAGGAGCTCCCAGTTTAACGAGGAGTTTATCCAGGAGCTCCCAGTTTATCCAGGAGTTTATCCAGGAGCTCCCAGTTTATCCAGGAGTTTATCCAGGAGCTCCCAGGTTATCCAGGAGCCACCAGGTTATCCATGGGCTCCCAGTTCAACCAGGACTTTATCCAGGAGCTCCCAGCTTATCCAGGGGCTCCCAGTTTATCCAGGACTTAAACTGGGAGCTCCTGGCTCCTGGATCATCTGTGGGCTCCCAATTTATCCAGGAGCTTATCCAGGAGCTCCCAGTTTATCCAGGAGCTTATCCAGGAGCTCCCAGTTTATCCAGGAGCTTATCCAGGAGCTCCCAGTTTATCCAGGAGCTTATCCAGGAGCTCCCAGTTTATCCAGGAGCTCCTCCAGTCGCTGCCCCTCGCGCTCACAGGCCGGGTCCTTCCGTTGTCCTTAACAGAAGTAGCCAAATTCATTCCAAACTCCTGCTGGATTTGGCCTCTCCCAGCGTTTGCAGTCGGGTCGGGAGGTGCAGTGGGTGATCCCACCTCCCATGGGTCCATCCCACGTCCCACAGATCCATCCCACGTCCCACAGGTCCATCCCACAGATCCATCCCATAGATCCATCCCACGTCCCATAGATCCATCCCACATCCCACAACTCCATCCCACAGCTCCATCCCACATCCCATAGATCCATCCCACGTCCCACAGATCCATCCCACAAGTCCATCCCACATCCCACAGATCCATCCCATGTCCCACAGGTCCATCCCATAGATCCATCCCACATCCCACAGGTCCATCCCACGTCCCTCAGGTCCATCCCACATCCCACAGGTCCATCCCACAGCTCCATCCCACATCCCATAGATCCATCCCATGTCCTACAGATCCATCCCACGTCCCACAGATCCATCCCACATCCCACAACTCCATCCCACGTCCCACAGCTCCATCCCATAGATCCATCCCACGTCCCACAGCTCCATCCCATAGATCCATCCCACATCCCACAGGTCCATCCCACGTCCCTCAGGTCCATCCCACATGTCCATCCCACAGCTCCATCCCACATCCCATAGATCCATCCCATGTCCTACAGATCCATCCCACGTCCCACAGATCCATCCCACATCCCACAACTCCATCCCACGTCCCACAGCTCCATCCCATAGATCCATCCCACGTCCCACAGCTCCATCCCATAGATCCATCCCACGTCCCACAGCTCCATCCCATAGATCCATCCCACGTCCCACAGCTCCATCCCATAGATCCATCCCACGTCCCACAGATCCATCCCATAGATCCATCCCACATCCCACAGGTCCATCCCACGTCCCACAGGTCCATCCCACAGATCCATCCCACGTCCCACAGATCCATCCCATGCCCTACAGATCCATCCCACGTCCCACAGGTCCATCCCACAGGTCCATCCCACGTCCCACTGGTCTGTTCCACAGATCCATCCCACAGATGCATCCCACAGGACCATCCCATAGATCTATCCCACGTCCCACAGGTCCATCCCACAGGTCCATCCCACGTCCCACAGATCCATCCCACATCCCAAAGATCCATCCCACAGATCCATCCCACGTCCCACAGATCCGTCCCACAGATCCATCCCACGTCCCACAGGTCCGTCCCACGTCCCACAGATCCGTCCCACAGGTCCATCCCACGTCCTACAGATCCATCCCACGTTCCACAGGTCCTTCCCACATCCCACAGATCCATCCCACGTCCCACAGATCCATCCCATGTCCTACAGATCCATCCCACGTCCCACAACTCCATCCCACGTCCCAAAGATCCATCCCACGTCCCACAGGTCCATCCCACGTCCCACAGATCCATCCCACGTCCCACAGATCCATCCCACGTCCTACAGATCCATCCCACGTCCCACAGGTCCATCCCACAGATCCATCCCATAGATCCATCCCACATCCCAAAGATCTATCCCACAGATCCATCCCACGTCCCATAGATCCATCCCACGTCCCACAGATCCATCCCATAGATCCGTCCCACAGATCCATCCCACGTCCCACAGATCCATCCCACATCCCATAGATCCATCCCACAAGTCCATCCCACGTCCCACAGATCCATCCCATGTCCCACAGGTCCATCCCACAGCTCCATCCCACATCCCATAGATCCATCCCACGTCCCACAGATCCATCCCACAAGTCCATCCCACGTCCCACAGGTCCATCCCATAGATCCATCCCACATCCCACAGGTCCATCCCACAGATCCATCCCACATCCCATAGATCCATCCCACGTCCCACAGCTCCATCCCACATCCCACAACTCCATCCCACGTCCCACAGCTCCATCCCATAGATCCATCCCACGTCCCACAGATCCATCCCATAGATCCATCCCACATCCCACAGGTCCATCCCACGTCCCACAGGTCCATCCCACGTCCCACAGATCCATCCCACAGATCCATCCCACGTCCCACAGATCCATCCCATGTCCTACAGATCCATCCCACGTCCCACAGGTCCATCCCACAGGTCCATCCCACGTCCCACTGGTCTGTTCCACAGATCCATCCCACAGATGCATCCCACAGGACCATCCCATAGATCTATCCCACGTCCCACAGGTCCATCCCACAGGTCCATCCCACGTCCCACAGATCCATCCCACATCCCAAAGATCCATCCCACAGATCCATCCCACGTCCCACAGATCCGTCCCACAGATCCATCCCACGTCCCACAGGTCCGTCCCACGTCCCACAGATCCGTCCCACAGGTCCATCCCACGTCCTACAGATCCATCCCACGTTCCACAGGTCCTTCCCACATCCCACAGATCCATCCCACGTCCCACAGATCCATCCCATGTCCTACAGATCCATCCCACGTCCCACAACTCCATCCCACGTCCCAAAGATCCATCCCACGTCCCACAGGTCCATCCCACGTCCCACAGATCCATCCCACGTCCCACAGATCCATCCCACGTCCCACAGATCCATCCCATGTCCTACAGATCCATCCCACGTCCCACAGGTCCATCCCACAGATCCATCCCATAGATCCATCCCACATCCCAAAGATCTATCCCACAGATCCATCCCACGTCCCATAGATCCATCCCACGTCCCACAGATCCATCCCATAGATCCGTCCCACAGATCCATCCCACGTCCCACAGATCCATCCCACATCCCATAGATCCATCCCACAAGTCCATCCCACGTCCCACAGATCCATCCCATGTCCCACAGGTCCATCCCACAGCTCCATCCCACATCCCATAGATCCATCCCACGTCCCACAGATCCATCCCACATCCCACAGGTCCATCCCACGTCCCTCAGGTCCATCCCACATCCCACAGGTCCATCCCACAGCTCCATCCCACATCCCATAGATCCATCCCACGTCCCACAGATCCATCCCACAAGTCCATCCCACGTCCCACAGGTCCATCCCATAGATCCATCCCACATCCCACAGGTCCATCCCATAGATCCGTCCCACATCCCACAGGTCCATCCCATAGATCCATCCCACATCCCACAGCTCCATCCCACAGCTCCATCCCACATCCCACAGGTCCATCCCACGTCCCACAGCTCCATCCCACGTCCCACAGCTCCATCCCACATCCCACAGGTCCATCCCACAGCTCCATCCCACGTCCCACAGCTCCATCCCACGTCCCACAGGTCCTTCCCACATCCCACAGCTCCATCCCACCTCCCAGAGGCTCATCCCACGTCACCTGTAGAGGTGATCAGGCGCAGGTCACGCCCGTGTGGGACCCTCTTGTCTCCCCGTGCTGGGCTTTCCCTCCTGAGATCCCGATTCAGGTGGTGGATCCTGGAGGTGGGGCACCAGGAGGTGGCCGCCCTCGCCAGGGTTTGGATGTAGGGGATGATCTGTCCCCCCCAGACCTCACCCCGAGGCTCCCCAGGGGGTCCTGGAGCCGTGGGTACCTGGGGACAGGTGACCTTGGGGTCGTGGCCGCGTCAGCTCCTTTGGCACCGTCGCAGATCTTGACTTAGAGTTGGGGTTTCTTTGCCTTCTTCTCTGAAAAGTTGGTTTTATGACCAATTCTTTCACCTCTTCTGTTGTTTCTGAAGGAATTTGGTTCTGGATCGAAGGGAAAAGGGAGCAAAGAGCTCCTTGAGGTTGGGTTGGGGAGGAAAGTGGAGAGGGCGGCTCCGAAGGGACGTGGTCACCACCAAAGACTCTTCCCCCAGCCCAGTGCTCCAAAGCCTCCCTTTCCTTGGATTTCATGGCTCTGTTTTGTGCTGGGGATGAATCTTCTGGAGTTGAGGGGGTGGAAACGGCTCCATCTCCAAGGTTCTTCTGGATCATGGAATCAGGGAATGGCTTGGGTTGGAATGGACCTCAAAGCCCATCCAGGGCCAACCATGTCCCTGCCATGGGCTGGGACACCTCCCACTGGATCAGGGGCTCCAACCCCACCCAACCCAACCTTGGACACCTCCAGGGATGGAGCAGGGACACCTCCCACTGGATCAGGGGCTCCAACCCCACCCAACCCAACCTTGGACACCTCCAGGGATGGAGCAGGGACACCTCCCACTGGATCAGGGGCTCCAACCCCACCCAACCCAACCTTGGACACCTCCAGGGATGGGGCAGGGACACCTCCCACTGGATCAGGGGCTCCAACCCCACCCAACCCAACCTTGGACACCTCCAGGGATGGAGCAGCCACCACTGCTCGGGGCACCCTGGCCCAGGGCCTCCCCACCCTCCCAGGAGAACATTTCTCCCCAACATCTCCCCTCCATCTCCCCTCTTTCACCCCAAAACCCTTCCCCTCGTCCTGTCCCTGCACCCCCTGATCCAGAGCCCCTCCCCAGCTCTCCTGGAGCCCCTTTCCACACTGGGAGCTGCTCTCAGGTCTCCCCAGAGCCTTCTCCTCTCCAGGCTGGACACCCCCAACTCTCCCAGCCTGGCCTCACCCCAGAGTTTCTCCAGCCCTTGGACCATCCCCGTGGCCTCCTCTGGCCCCTCTCCAACAGCTCCAGCTCCTTCTCCTGGTGGGGATCCCAGCCCTGGACCCAGGACCCCAGGGGGGGTCTCCCCAGGGGGGGCAGAGGGGCAGAACCCCCTCCCTCCCCTCTCTCCCACCCTTTGGGTTCAGCCCGGGGTGGGGTTGGTTTCTGGGCTGGGAGCACCCGGGGAGGCTCCTGGGGAGCTTCTCCCCCTCCCAGCACCCCAAGGTCTTCTCCTCAGGAGCTGCTCCCAATCCATTCCCATCCTTGGTGCTCAGAATTCCCCCCCAAGTGCAGGACCTTGCACTTGGCTTTGTGGAACATCCCGAGGTTCTCAGGGTCTCTCCTCTCCAGCTCATCCCGGTCCTCTGGGTTGGCCTCCAAGTCCCTCTAGATGGCATCCAAGTCCCTCCAGAAGCCATCCCTGGTACCCTGGAGTGGTTTAAAACCGGGAAGGCATCGGGAAGCACCTCGGGAGAAGGAAGGGGAGGCCCCACTCCAGCTGGGGGACGCGACCCCGCTTGAACTCCACCCTTCAGCCTTCCCCCCGCTGCCTTCAGCTCGGGGAGGTCATTAATTACTCTAAATTACTGACCTTGGCTTCCTGCTGTTTCCTTTGGCTCCCGTTGGGCTTTCCCAGCTTCTGGAGCTGTGACTCAGCTCAGCCAGATGTTTTCTTCCAGGCATTTCAGCCTGGAACTGTTCAGGTTTGAACCTGACGATCGCAATTAACGCTGCGGCGCCGCGCGCGAGGTCACGACCGCGGCAGCGTTGAGCTGTCAGGTTCTTTCCAGGCTCCAGGGCTCTCCCTGTCTTTGTGCATCCCCAGGTCCCTCCATCCCTTTCTCCATCCCCAGGTCTCCCCATCCCTTTCTCCATCCCCAGGTCCCTCCATCCCTTTCTCCATCCCCAGGTCTCTCCATCCCTTTCCCCATCCCCAGATCTCTCCATCCCTTTCTCCATCCCCAGGTCCCTCTATCCCTTTCTCCATCCCCAGGTCCCTCCATCCCTTTCTCCATCCCCAGGTCCCTCCATCCCTTTCTCCATCCCCAGATCTCTCCATCCCTTTCCCCATCCCCAGGTCTCTCCATCCCTTTCTCCATCCCCAGGTCTCTCCATCCCTTTCCCCATCCCCAGGTCTCTCCATCCCTTTCTCCATCCCCAGGTCTCTCCATCCCTTTCTCCATCCCCAGGTCCCTCCATCCCTTTCCCCATCCCCAGGTCTCTCCATCCCTTTCCCCATCCCCAGGTCTCTCCATCCCTTTCTCCATCCCCAGATCTCTCCATCCCTTTCTCCATCCCCAGGTCCCTCCATCCCTTTCTCCATCCCCAGGTCTCTCCATCCCTTTCTCCATCCCCAGATCTCTCCATCCCTTTCTCCATCCCCAGGTCCCTCCATCCCTTTCTCCATCCCCAGGTCTCTCCATCCCTTTCTCCATCCCCAGGTCTCTCCATCCCTTTCTCCATCCCCAGGTCTCTCCATCCCTTTCTCCATCTCCAGGTCTCTCCATCCCTTTCCCCATCCCCAGGTCTCTCCATCCCTTTCTCCATCCCCAGGTCTCTCCATCCCTTTCCCCATCCCCAGGTCTCTCCATCCCTTTCTCCATCCCCAGTTCTCTCCATCCCTTTCCCCATCCCCAGGTCTCTCCATCCCTTTCTCCATCCCCAGATCTCCCCATCCCTTTCTCCATCTCCAGGTCCCTCCATCCCTTTCTCCATCCCCAGGTCCCTCCATCCCTTTCTCCATCCCCAGGTCCCTCCATCCCTTTCTCCATCCCCAGGTCTCTCCATCCCTTTCTCCATCCCCAGATCTCTCCATCCCTTTCTCCATCCCCAGGTCCCTCCATCCCTTTCTCCATCCCCAGGTCTCTCCATCCCTTTCTCCATCCCCAGTTCTCTCCATCCCTTTCTCCATCCCCAGTTCTCTCCATCCCTTTCTCCATCCCCAGGTCTCCCCATCCCTTTCTCCATCCCCAGATCTCCCCATCCCTTTCTCCATCCCCAGGTCTCTCCATCCCTTTCTTCATCCCCAGGTCTCCCCATCCCTTTCTCCATCCCCAGGTCCTTCCATCCCTTTCTCCATCCCCAGGTCTCTCCATCCCTTTCTCCATCCCCAGATCTCTCCATCCCTTTCTCCATCCCCAGGTCCCTCCATCCCTTTCTCCATCCCCAGATCTCTCCATCCCTTTCTTTATCCCCAGGTCTCTCCATCCCTTTCTCCATCTCCAGGTCCCTCCATCCCTTTCTCCATCCCCAGGTCTCCCCATCCCTTTCTCCATCCCCAGGTCTCTCCATCCCTTTCTCCATCCCCAGGTCTCTCCATCCCTTTCTCCATCCCCAGGTCCCTCCATCCCTTTCTTCATCCCCAGGTCTCCCCATCCCTTTCTCCATCCCCAGGTCCCTCCATCCCTTTCTCCATCCCCAGGTCCCTCCATCCCTTTCTCCATCCCCAGATCTCTCCATCCCTTTCTTTATCCCCAGGTCTCTCCATCCCTTTCTCCATCTCCAGGTCCCTCCATCCCTTTCTCCATCCCCAGGTCTCCCCATCCCTTTCTCCATCCCCAGGTCTCTCCTTCCCTTTCTCCATCCCCAGGTCCCTCCATCCCTTTCTTCATCCCCAGGTCTCCCCATCCCTTTCTCCATCCCCAGGTCCCTCCATCCCTTTCTTCATCCCCAGGTCTCTCCATCCCTTTCTCCATCCCCAGGTCTCTCCATCCCTTTCTCCATCCCCAGCTCTCCCCATCCCTTTCTCCATCCCCAGGTCCCTCTATCCCTTTCTCCATCCCCAGCTCTCTCCATCCCTTTCTCCATCCCCAGGTCTCTCCATCCCTTTCTCCATCCCCAGGTCTCCCCATCCCTTTCTCCATCCCCAGGTCTCTCCATCCCTTTCTCCATCCCCAGGTCTCTCCATCCCTTTCTCCATCCCCAGGTCTCTCCATCCCTTTCTCCATCCCCAGGTCCCTCCATCCCTTTCTCCATCCCCAGGTCCCTCCATCCCTTTCTCCATCCCCAGGTCTCTCCATCCCTTTCTCCATCCCCAGGTCTCTCCATCCCTTTCTCCATCCCCAGTTCTCTCCATCCCTTTCTCCATCCCCAGGTCTCCCCATCCCTTTCTCCATCCCCAGATCTCTCCATCCCTTTCTCCATCCCCAGATCTCTCCATCCCTTTCTCCATCCCCAGGTCTCTCCATCCCTTTCTCCATCCCCAGATCTCTCCATCCCTTTCTCCATCCCCAGGTCTCTCCATCCCTTTCTCCATCCCCAGGTCTCTCCATCCCTTTCTTTATCCCCAGGTCTCTCCATCCCTTTCTCCATCCCCAGGTCTCTCCATCCCTTTCTCCATCCCCAGGTCCCTCCATCCCTTTCTCCATCCCCAGGTCTCCCCATCCCTTTCTCCATCCCCAGGTCCCTCCATCCCTTTCTCCATCCCCAGGTCTCTCCATCCCTTTCTCCATCCCCAGGTCCCTCTATCCCTTTCCCCATCCCCAGGTCTCTCCATCCCTTTCTCCATCCCCAGGTCTCCCCATCCCTTTCTCCATCCCCAGCTCTCTCCATCCCTTTCTCCATCCGCAGGTCTCCCCATCCCTTTCTCCATCCCCAGCTCTCTCCATCCCTTTCTTTATCCCCAGGTGTCCATCCCTTTCCCCATCCCCAGATCTCTCCATCCCTTTCCCCATCCCCAGGTCTCTCCATCCCTTTCTCCATCCCCAGGTCTCTCCATCCCTTTCTCCATTCCCAGGTCTCTCCATCCCTTTCTCCATCCCCAGATCTCTCCATCCCTTTCCCCATCCCCAGGTCTCTCCATCCCTTTCTCCATCCCCAGATCTCTCCATCCCTTTCTTTATCCCCAGGTGTCCATCCCTTTCTCCATCCCCAGATCTCTCCATCCCTTTCTTTATCCCCAGATCTCTCCATCCCTTTCTCCATCCCCAGGTCTCTCCATCCCTTTCTCCATCCCCAGGTCTCTCCATCCCTTTCTCAATCCCCAGGTCTGTCCATCCCTTTCTTTATCCCCAGGTGTCCATCCCTTTCTCCATCCCCAGGTCTCTCCATCCTTTTCTCCATCCCCAGGTCCCTCCATCCCTTTCTCCATCCCCAGGTCTCTCCATCCCTTTCTCCATCCCCAGGTCTCTCCATCCCTTTCCCCATCCCCAGATCTCCCCATCCCTTTCTTTATCCCCAGGTCTCTCCATCCCTTTCCCTATCCCCAGGTCTCTCCATCCCTTTCTCCATCCCCAGGTCCCTCCATCCCTTTCTCCATCTCCAGGTCCCTCCATCCCTTTCTCCATCCCCAGGTCTCCCCATCCCTTTCTCCATCCCCAGATCTCCCCATCCCTTTCTCCATCCCCAGGTCCCTCCATCCCTTTCTCCATCCCCAGGTCTCTCCATCCCTTTCTCCATCCCCAGGTGTCCATCCCTTTCTCCATCCCCAGGTCCCTCCATCCCTTTCTCCATCCCCAGGTGTCCATCCCTTTCTCCATCCCCAGTTCTCTCCATCCCTTTCTCCATCCCCAGGTCTCTCCATCCCTTTCTCCATCCCCAGGTCTCTCCATCCCTTTCTCCATCCCCAGGTCTCCCCATCCCTTTCTCCATCCCCAGTTCTCTCCATCCCTTTCCCCATCCCCAGGTCTCTCCATCCCTTTCCCCATCCCCAGATCTCCCCATCCCTTTCTCCATCCCCAGGTCTCCCCATCCCTTTCTCCATCCCCAGGTCTCCCCATCCCTTTCTTTATCCCCAGGTCTCTCCATCCCTTTCTCCATCCCCAGGTCTCTCCATCCCTTTCTCCATCCCCAGGTCTCCCCATCCCTTTCTCCATCCCCAGTTCTCTCCATCCCTTTCCCCATCCCCAGGTCTCTCCATCCCTTTCCCCATCCCCAGATCTCCCCATCCCTTTCTCCATCCCCAGGTCTCCCCATCCCTTTCTCCATCCCCAGGTCTCCCCATCCCTTTCTTTATCCCCAGGTCTCTCCATCCCTTTCCCCATCCCCAGGTCTCTCCATCCCTTTCTCCATCCCCAGGTCTCTCCATCCCTTTCCCCATCCCCAGGTCTCTCCATCCCTTTCTCCATCCCCAGGTCTCTCCATCCC
This sequence comes from Tapera naevia, assembly GCA_033556795.1. Lineage (NCBI taxonomy): Eukaryota > Metazoa > Chordata > Aves > Cuculiformes > Neomorphidae > Tapera > Tapera naevia. The sequence continues at coordinate 47,594 of JAUMJJ010000177.1, read as the reverse complement.
TTTCTCCATCCCCAGATCTCTCCATCCCTTTCTCCATCCCCAGGTCTCTCCATCCCTTTCTCCATCCCCAGGTCTCTCCATCCCTTGTCTCCCCATCCCTAGAGGGCTTCAAAAGCCGGGTGGATGATGTCCTCAGGGCTCTTCTTTAGCCATGGACTCGATGATCCCAAAGTTCTTTTCCAACCAAGCCACTCCCTGATTCTACTCTTGGCCTGGAAGCTCTTGGAGGTCTTTTCCCCCCCTCGGCGATTCCCTGGCTCTGCGATCTCTGCGAGACGAGGAGCCTGTCATTCCCTGTGATCCATCACCTCCTCTCAGCTCTGCTGGGAGCCCCAGCCTATCCATAAGTTTAATTCCAACCAGATTGTGGAAGGCCTGGAGCCAGCGGTGGTGTCTGCACCTCCCTTTATCTCCTCTCCCCACGGCTCCGCCAACGCTCGCTCCGTGCGGGAAGCGCTCGCCCTGGGTCACTGGGGCCTCTTCCTCCACCGTTAACGAGGCTCTGGTTGCTACCAGAGCTCAGAAGTCACTTCTCCTCTTGAGGAACATAAATCCAAACAGGCCCAAGGACTTGGCTCTTTGGAGCAACAATTCCTCTCCGCTGGAATTCCTTTCCCATCCGCCGACCCCCGTAAATCAGACCAAACCGCTCTGACCCTGCGACTCCCTTGGTCCTTCCAGGCTTCCAAAAGCATCAACTCCACCACCCCGAGGGGATGGACTTGGTGTTGGAATATTTGTTGGAAGGGTTGGAGCTCTGGCTGTGAAGTTGAGGGAGAAGCTGAGCGAGGCCCTGGCGGCGCCGGCGCCTCGGTAACCGGAGCCTTCGGGAAGGGGGGGGATGAGGTGTTGAGGTTCAAAGGTGCTGAGGACCCCCCTGGGAGATGAGGAACTGCCTGGTGGTGGGTCCTGGGCTTGGAGTTGGGTGGAGCTTTGCAGCTCTGCTTCTCTCTTTGCTGTTCCCAACGGAGAGCAAATGTCCTGCTCCGAATCTCCATCCCGGCGTGGGAAAACGAGGCCCTTTCTGTCCAGCAAACTCATTGGATCCATCAGATGATCTTCCATGGTGTTCCCAGCCCAGGTGTCCCAGAGCTTTACCCCTCGTGCTCTGCAGATCTCCTGTCCCATTCCTGCAACCTGGCCATGGGGTGGGAAGGGTTTGGGAGGCCCTTCCCAAGGCAAAACGGGAATTTCGGTGCCGCTTCTTGAGAGAGCAGAGCTGGATCTGGAGAGACCCCCCTTGGGGTCCTGGGTCCAGGGCTGGGATCCCCACCAGGAGAAGGAGCTGGAGCTGTTGGAGCGGGGCCAGAGGAGGCCACAGGGATGGTCCAAGGGCTGGAGAAGCTCTGGGGTGAGGCCAGGCTGGGAGAGTTGGGGGTGTCCAGCCTGGAGAGGAGAAGGCTCTGGGGAGACCTGAGAGCAGCTCCCAGTGTGGAAAGGGGCTCCAGGAGAGCTGGGGAGGGGCTCTGGATCAGGGGGTGCAGGGACAGGACGAGGGGAAGGGTTTTGGGGTGAAAGAGGGGAGATGGAGGGGAGATGTTGGGGAGAAATGTTCTCCTGGGAGGGTGGGGAGGCCCTGGGCCAGGGTGCCCCGAGCAGTGGTGGCTGCTCCATCCCTGGAGGTGTCCAAGGTTGGGTTGGTTGGGGTTGGAGCCTCTGATCCAGTGGGAGGTGTCCCTGCTCCATCCCTGGAGGTGTCCAAGGTTGGGTTGGGTGGGGTTGGAGCCCCTGATCCAGTGGGAGGTGTCCCTGCTCCATCCCTGGAGGTGTCCAAGGTTGGCTTGGGTGGGGTTGGAGCCCCTGATCCAGTGGGAGGTGTCCCTGCCCATGGCAGGGGTGGCACTGGGTGGGCTCTGGGGTCCCTTCCAACCCAACCCACTGGCAGAGGCTCTCAAGGAGGGGGTGGGGTCACCTTGGAGGGGTCCCACGGGTGGGTGGCTGAGGTGCTGAGGGATCTGGTTTGGGAAGGGCACAGGGTTGGGTGGACTCGATGGTCTCCAATCTCTTTTCCAACTGGGCCATTCCATGATTCAAAGAGTCTCCTGGAGGCAGCAGTGCTCCACGTTCTCTCTCTGCCTCCTGGAGTTGGAGCATCTTCTCCTCAGGGGCCTCCTCCTTGTGGCCTGGCTGAGGTGGGGGCAGCTGCACAACATCTGGATCCAGCAGCCCTCCAGAACCTTCTCCTTGGGTGATTCCCTCTGGAAGAGGTAGAATCCGAGTTAACGAGAGGGACCCTGGATCCGTGGGGCTGGAAATAACAAATCCTGACTTTACTGCTGGAATTCCTTCTCAAAATTAAGTGGGAATGAAAAGTGTGGGGATAATCATGGTATGAGAGAATGGCCTGGATGGAAAAGACCTCGGAGATCCCCAAGTCCACCCATCCCTGTCCCCTTCTGCCACTCCACGGAGTCGGAGTTGGTGCCTCCGAATTCCCTTTTCCTTCGCCGCCCGTGTCCCCACCCCCCGGGGGGGAGGGGCTCAGGGAGCCTTCCCAAACCTCTTTCTCCAGCTCCAAAAGCTGGAGAATCGACCTTAAAACTAGGAGAATTCCCATCTCCGGGAAGGGAAGCTCTTCCCAGTGCTCCGGGGCCACCCCTGGGCCCTGCAGGGGCAGCACCAGCCCAGGCGCCCGGGGTTGGTGCTGCTCGGGACCCTCCGGCCCCATCGGGGTTCCCCGAGCTCCTGGGAGCTGCTGCCTTTGGGAAAGAGGAGCTTTGGGAAGTCCCGGTGCCTTCCCCGGGGTGGAGCATCCCCGAGAGGCCTGGGGGCTCCCCTTGCACCTTCCGTGCCCGGCGTGGCTGCCCCCAGCCCATCCAGAATCCTGGAATGGCCTGGGGTGGGAAAGACCTCTGGGAGCACCGAGTGCCCCCAGCCCTGTGCCCTTCCCAACCCAGGTCCCTCAGCACCTCACCCACCCACCCTTGGGACCCCTCCAAGGTGGGGACTCCACCCCCTCCCTGGGAGCCTCTGCCAGGGCCTGGGAACCCTTTCCAGGAGGAACCTTTTCCCGATGTCCACTCTGAGCCTGCCCTGGGGCCACTTGAGGTCATCTCCTCTGCTCCCATCCCCTGGCAGAGGAGCCCAACCCCCCCCCTGGCTCCCCCCTCCTCTCAGGGGGTTGTGGCCGGGGCTGAGGTCTCCCCTCAGCCTCCTCTTCTCCAGGCTGAACCCCCCCAGGGCCCTCAGCTGCTCCTCAGAACCCTGGTTCTCCAGAACCTTCCCAGCTCCGCTCCCTTCTCCGGCCGCGCTCCAGGACCCTCCAGGGCCTTCTGGGAGGGAGATCTTAACCTGGGGCCTTTCTCCTGCCTCGGCTCTGGGGATCAGATGTCACTGGGTTGTGGTTGGAGCTCCAGCAAATCCTGGGATCACGGAATCATTAAGGTTGGAAAAGCCCTCTCAGCTTCTCCATTCCAACCTCTCCCCGTGCTGGTTGAACCCTGGCCCCTGGTGCCACATCCAGAGGGTTCCCAAAGCCCTCCAGGGGTGGGGACTCTTCCCCCCTGCCCTGGGAGCCTCTGCCAGGGTTTCCACCACTCATCCATCAAGGAATTGTCCCCAGGATCCAGTCTGACCCTGCCCTGACCCAACTGGAGATCTCCCAGTCCAACCATCAGCCCCAAAGCCACCTCTGAACCCCAAGCCCCACACCCAGAGGGTTCCCAAAGCCCTCCAGGGATGGGGATTCTTCCCCCCTGCCCTGGGAGCCTCTGCCAGGCCCTTTTCCAGTCTTCCCTCAAGGAATTGTCCCCAAGGTCCAGTCTGACCCTGCCCTGGCCCAACTGGAGATCTCCCAGCTCATCCATCAGCCCCAAAGCCACCTCTGAACCCCGAGTGCCCCATCCAGAGGGTTCCCAAAGCCCTCCAGGGGTGGGGACTCTTCCCCCCTGCCCTGGGAGCCTCTGCCAGGGCTTCCACCACTCTTCCATCAAGGAATTGTCCCCAAGATCCAGTCTGACTCTACCCTGGCCCAACTGGAGATCTCCCAGCTCAGCCAGTCCAACCATCAGCCCCAAAGCCACCTCTGAACCCCGAGTGCCACATCCAGAGGGTTCCCAAAGCCCTTCAGGAATGGGGACTCTTCCCCCCTGCCCTGGGCAGCCTCTGCCAGGGCTTCCACCACTCTTCCATCAAGGAATTGTCCCCAAGATCCAGTCTGACTCTACCCTGGCCCAACTGGAGATCTCCCAGCTCAGCCAGTCCAAGCATCAGCCCCAAAGCCACCTCTGAACCCCAAGCCCCACACCCAGAGGGTTCCCAAAGCCCTCCAGGGATGGGGACTCTTCCCCCCTGCCCTGGGCAGCCTCTGCCAGCCCTTGCCCTCAAGGAATTGTCCCCAGGCTCCAGTCTGCCCCTGCCCTGGCCCAACTGGAGGCCGTTCCCTCTCCTCCCCTCGCCTGGCCCTTGGCAGCAGAGCCCAGCACCCCCCTCCCCACAGCCTCCAGGAGGTCTCCCCTCAGCCTCCTCTGCTCCAGCCCAAACCCCCCCCAGGTCCCTCAGCTGGAATGGTTTGGATTTGAAGGCACCTTAAAGATGACCCAGGTCCAACCCCAAGGCGTGGCCGTGGCTCGGGTGAGGGGTGGTGCAGGAGAAGCTCCCCCCACCCAAGGGTGGGATTTGCAGCACCTCGGGAACGGCCCTTGGACACCTCTGGGGTTGAAGTCATCTCCTTGGCTTCCCAGAGGCTTTGGATCCCATCTCCTGCAGCACCTTCAGAGGGAAAGGGTGGAATCAGGGCTGGGAGGAGGGGTGGGGGCTGCAGAGCTCCAGGGGTTCCTGTTCCTGCACAGCTGGAACCTCTGGTGGGCCAGATGTGGTGCTGCTGGAGGTAGGGCTGGTGTTGCCCTGTGCTCCGTGGTGGGGCTGCCTCTGCTTCAGGTCTTTATCCGTGATCTGGACCAGGAGATCCATGGGCCAAGGGCAGGAAGGGTGTACAGAGGGACCTGGAGAACCTGGATCCATGGGCCAAGGGTCTGCAGAGAGACCTGGAGAACCTGGATCCGTGGGCCAAGGGTCTGCAGAGGGACCTGGAGACCCTGGATCCCTGGGCCAAGGGTCTGCAGAGGGACCTGGAGAACCTGGATCCCTGGGCCAAGGGTCTGCAGAGGGATCTGGAGAACCTGGATCCATGGGCCAAGGGTCTTAGAGGGACCTGGAGAACCTGGATCCATGGGCCAAGGGTCTGCAGAGGGATCTGGAGAACCTGGATCCATGGGCCAAGGGGCTGCAGAGGGACCTGGAGAACCTGGATCCATGGGCCAAGGGTCTACAGAGGAACCTGGAGAACCTGGATCCGTGGGCCAAGGGTCTGGAGAGGGACCTGGAGAACCTGGATCCCTGGGCCAAGGGTCTCAGAGGGACCTGGAGAACCTGGATCCCTGGGCCAAGGGTCTGGAGAGGGACCTGGAGAACCTGGATCCGTGGGCCAAGGGTCTGGAGAGGGACCTGGAGAACCTGGATCCATGGGCCAAGGGTCTGGAGAGGGACCTGGAGAACCTGGATCCCTGGGCCAAGGGTCTGGAGAGGGACCTGGAGAACCTGGATCCGTGGGCCAAGGGTCTGGAGAGGGACCTGGAGAACCTGGATCCATGGGCCAAGGGTCTGGAGAGGGACCTGGAGAACCTGGATCCCTGGGCCAAGGGTCTCAGAGGGACCTGGAGACCCTGGATCCCTGGGCCAAGGGTCTGCAGAGGGACCTGGAGAACCTGGATCCCTGGGCCAAGGGTCTACAGAGGGTTCTGGAGAACCTGGATCCATGGGCCAAGGGTCTGGAGAGGGACCTGGAAAACCTGGATCCATGGGCCAAGGGTCTCAGAGGGATCTGGAGAACCTGGATCCATGGGCCAAGGGTCTGGAGAGGGATCTGGAGAACCTGGATCCATGGGCCAAGGGTCTGCAGAGGGATCTGGAGAACCTGGATCCGTGGGCCAAGGGTCTGCAGAGGGACCTGGAGAACCTGGATCCATGGGCCAAGGGTCTCAGAGGGTTCTGGAGACCCTGGATCCATGGGCCAAGGGTCTGCAGAGGGACCTGGAGAACCTGGATCCATGGGCCAAGGGTCTCAGAGGGTTCTGGAGACCCTGGATCCCTGGGCCAAGGGTCTGGAGAGGGACCTGGAGAACCTGGATCCATGGGCCAAGGGTCTCAGAGGGTTCTGGAGACCCTGGATCCCTGGGCCAAGGGTCTGCAGAGGGTTCTGGAGACCCTGGATCCCTGGGCCAAGGGTCTGCAGAGGGACCTGGAGAACCTGGATCCGTGGGCCAAGGGTCTCAGAGGGACCTGGAGACCCTGGATCCCTGGGCCAAGGGTCTGCAGAGGGTTCTGGAGACCCTGGATCCCTGGGCCAAGGGTCTGGAGAGGGACCTGGAGACCCTGGATCCATGGGCCAAGGGTCTGATGTTCCACACGGCCGAGGGCCGGGTCCAGCTGCAGGGAATGTTCTGGTTGGATATTGGGAATGAGAGCCAAGCCCTGGCAGAGGTTGCCCAGGGCCAGGGAAGAGTCCCCATCCCTGAAGGGCTTCAGAGCCCCTGGGGCCAGGGCTCGGTTGGGCCAAGGTGGGGTTGGGCTGAGCCTTGGCCTCCAGGGGCTTGGAGGTCTCTTCCAACCTCAGTGGTTCCATTCCATGGTTCTCCCATGGTGGCTCCTGGATAAACTGGAAGCTCCTGGGTAAACTGGATAAACTGGGAGCTCCTGGGTAAATTGGGAGGCCATGGATAAACTGGGAGCTCCTGGATAAACTCCGGGATAAACTGGTGGATTTTGGATTAACTGGGAACTTCTGGATAAACTCCTCGTTAAACTGGGAGCCCCTGGATAAACTCCAGGATAAACTGGTGGATTTTGGATAAACTGGGAACTTCTGGATAAACTCCTCGTTAAACTGGGAGCCCCTGGATAAACTGGGAGCCCCTGGATAAGGTCCTGGAATAAACTGGGAGCCCCTGGATAAGGTCCTGGAATAAACTGGGAGCCCCTGGATAAGGTCCTGGATAAGCTGGGACCCCTGGATAAACTCCTGGCTAAGCTGGGAGACCCTGGCTAAGGTCCTGGACAAACTGGGAGACCCTGGATAAACTGGGAGCCCCTGGCTAAGGTCCTGGATAAACTGGGAGCTCCTGGATAAACTGGGAGCCCCGGGCTAAGGTCCTGGTTAAACTGGGAGCCCCTGGCTAAGCTGGGAGCTCCTGGTTAAACTGGGAGCCCCTGGCTAAGCTGGGAGCTCCTGGTTAAACTGGGAGCCCCTGGCTAAGCTGGGAGCTCCTGGTTAAACTGGGAGCCCCTGGCTAAGCTGGGAGCTCCTGGCTAAGGTCCTGGCTAAGCTGGGAGCTCCTGGCTAAGGTCCTGGCTAAACTGGGAGCCCCTGGCTAAGGTCCTGGTTAAACTGGGAGCCCCTGGCTAAGGTCCTGGCTAAACTGGGAGCCCCTGGCTAAGGTCCTGGCTAAACTGGGAGCCCCTGGCTAAGGTCCTGGCTAAGCTGGGAGCCCCTGGCTAAGGTCCTGGCTAAGCTGGGAGCTCCTGGCTAAGGTCCTGGTTAAACTGGGAGCCCCTGGCTAAGGTCCTGGTTAAACTGGGAGCCCCTGGCTAAGGTCCTGGCTAAACTGGGAGCCCCTGGCTAAGGTCCTGGTTAAGCTGGGAGCCCCTGGCTAAGGTCCTGGTTAAACTGGGAGCCCCTGGCTAAGCTGGGAGCCCCTGGCTAAGGTCCTGGTTAAACTGGGAGCCCCTGGCTAAGGTCCTGGCTAAGCTGGGAGCCCCTGGCTAAGGTCCTGGTTAAACTGGGAGCCCCTGGCTAAGGTCCTGGCTAAACTGGGAGCCCCTGGCTAAGGCCCTGGTTAAACTGGGAGCCCCTGGCTAAGGTCCTGGCTAAGCTGGGAGCCCCTGCCTAAGGTCCTGGTTAAACTGGGAGCCCCTGGCTAAGGCCCTGGCTAAACTGGGAGCCCCTGGCTAAGGTCCTGGTTAAACTGGGAGCCCCTGGCTAAGGCCCTGGCTAAACTGGGAGCCCCTGGCTAAGGTCCTGATTAAACTGGGAGCCCCTGGCTAAGGTCCTGGCTAAGCTGGGAGCCCCTGGCTAAGGTCCTGGCTAAGCTGGGAGCCCCTGGCTAAGGTCCTGGTTAAACTGGGAGCCCCTGGCTAAGGTCCTGGTTAAACTGGGAGCCCCTGGCTAAGGTCCTGGTTTAACTGGGAGCCCCTGGCTAAGGTCCTGGCTAAGCTGGGAGCCCCTGGCTAAGGTCCTGGCTAAGCTGGGAGCCCCTGGCTAAGGTCCTGGTTAAACTGGGAGCCCCTGGCTAAGGTCCTGGTTAAACTGGGAGCCCCTGGCTAAGGTCCTGGTTTAACTGGGAGCCCCTGGCTAAGGTCCTGATTAAACTGGGAGCCCCTGGCTAAGGTCCTGGCTAAGCTGGGAGCCCCTGGCTAAGGTCCTGGCTAAGCTGGGAGCCCCTGGCTAAGGTCCTGGTTAAACTGGGAGCCCCTGGCTAAGGTCCTGGTTAAACTGGGAGCCCCTGGCTAAGGTCCTGGTTTAACTGGGAGCCCCTGGCTAAGGTCCTGGCTAAGCTGGGAGCCCCTGGCTAAGGTCCTGGTTAAACTGGGAGCCCCTGGCTAAGGTCCTGGTTTAACTGGGAGCCCCTGGCTAAGGTCCTGGCTAAGCTGGGAGCCCCTGGCTAAGGTCCTGGCTAAGCTGGGAGCCCCTGGCTAAGGTCCTGGCTAAGCTGGGAGCCCCTGGCTAAGGTCCTGGTTAAACTGGGAGCCCCTGGCTAAGGTCCTGGTTAAACTGGGAGCCCCTGGCTAAGGTCCTGGCTAAACTGGGAGCCCCTGGCTAAGGTCCTGGCTAAACTGGGAGCCCCTGGCTAAGGTCCTGGTTAAACTGGGAGCCCCTGGCTAAGGTCCTGGTTAAACTGGGAGCCCCTGGCTAAGGTCCTGGCTAAGCTGGGAGCCCCTGGCTAAGGTCCTGGCTAAGCTGGGAGCCCACGCCTTGGGCAGGTGCCCTCTCCGGTGGGTTAAGAAGGTTCCGGATGGCCCAGAGGGTGCTGGGGGGCGGCGCTGGGTCCAGTCGGTGTCCCCCAGGGAGCAGCGGCGGCTCCAGTCGCGTTCAACACCTCCCGGGCTGGCTGAGAGCAGGGGCTGGAGCCCCTCAGCAGGGACTTTGCGGGGACACCAGGCTGGGAGGGGTCAGGGCTCCGCAGGGGGCCCCGGCTGGGCTGAGGCCAAGGGGCTGAGGCCCAAGGAGGCCAAGGGAGGCTCCTGCTCCTCGGCCACAGCGACCCCAGCGCAGCTCCAGGCTGGGCCCAGCGCCGAGAGCAGCCGGGGGCAGAGGGCCCTGGGGGTGCTGGGGGGCAGGAGGCTCAGCAGGAGCCAGCAGAGGGCCCAGGGGGCCAAGGGGGCCAAGGGCATCCTGGGCTCCAGCAGGAGCAGGGCCGGGGGCCCTCGGGAGGCCACAGCTGGAGGCTCGTGGCCAGCTGCGGGGCCCTCGGGCCAAGCAAGGGCTGGAGGGGCTGCAGAGGGTCCCAAGAGCAGCAGAGCTGGGGAAGGGAGCGGAGCACGAGCCCCGCGGGGAGAGGCTGAGGGAGCTGGGCTGGGCTCAGCCTGGAGAAGAGGAGGCCCAGGGGTGACCTCCTCGCTCTCCACGAGTGGCTGGGAGGAGGCCGTGGGCAGCGGGGGTCGGACTCTCCTCCCAGAGCAAGGGGGCACCGGCTGGGGCTCTGCCAGGGAAGGTTCTGGGCAGCACCAGCAAGTTCTTCCCAGAGCGAGCGCTGAGGCCTCGGAACGGCCTTCCCAGAGAGGGGGTGGAGTCACCACCCCTGGACTCTTGGGGACAGCGCTGGACGTGGCACTTGGTGCCACCATCTGGGCAGGATGAGGCCGTCGGGTCGAGGGTTGGACTTGCTCATCTTGGAGGTCTCTCCCAACCTGGATAATTCCATGAATTCTTACCTTTTCCTTGGCTGGGTTCCCCCTCCTCCAGCTCTGCAGGCCGTGCTCCAGCCCTTTGGTGACCTCTAAATGGGACGAGGCCAACGAGGGGATGGTTTTTGGCCTCCGGCCGCGGAGCTCCAGCTGCTCCCAGATCGGAGCCAGGACACCGACGGCGCTCCCGTGGCCTCCACACGTCCGGCTGCTCCACAGGGACCTGGGGCTGGTGGGACTCCAACAGATGGCTTTGAGGGCTCAAAATGCTGAGGAGAACGTGGGCTCCATCATTTTTATCCCTTCTGCTGCTTTGGAGGAGCTTGGTCCCTGCTTGGGATCATCCCAGGTCAGGTTTCTTGGTTGTCCCAAAGCAGGGGTTGAAGAGCTGGTGGAGATGTTGGGTTTCAGTGCTGTGACCTCAATCCTGGCCTGGCTTGTGGAGGTGAAATAACCCCACCAGGATCTCCTGCCCTGGGTTGGTGGACGTGGTGTGGAATGGGATTGAAACCCTTTTGGCAATGGGGACACCTCTGATCCAGGAGGAGATGTCCCTGCCCCATCCCTGGAGGTGTCCAAGGTTGGGTTGGGTGGGGTTGGAGCCCCTGATCCAGTGGGAGGTGTCCCTGCTCCATCCCTGGAGGTGTCCAAGGTTGGGTTGGGTGGGGTTGGAGCCCCTGATCCAGTGGGAGGTGTCCCTGCTCCATCCCTGGAGGTGTCCAAGGTTGGGTTGGGTGGGGTTGGAGCCCCTGATCCAGTGGGAGGTGTCCCTGCTCCATCCCTGGAGGTGTCCAAGGTTGGGTTGGGTGGGGTTGGAGCCCCTGATCCAGTGGGAGGTGTCCCTGACCCGACCACCTCCAGGTGTCACAGAACCATGGAATGGGTTGGGTTGGAAGGGCCATCAAAGCCCATCCAGTTCCAACCCCCCTGCCATGGGCAGGGACACCTCCCACTGGATCAGGGGCTCCAACCCCACCCAACCCAACCTTGGACACCTCCAGGGATGGGGCAGCCACCACTTCTCAAACAGCCAAAGCCAAACACGGGTCCCACCAACCCCAGGGAGCCTCCAGGCCTTGTGAAGAGCGGTTGGAAAGGTGTCCCCGTGGAAAAGGACCTGGAGGGGTTGGTTGGCAGAGGCTGAGCAGTGGCCAAGGTGGCCCAGAAGGCCCCCAGCACCTGGAGCAGAGGAGGCTGAGGGGAGACCTCCTGGAGGCTGTGGGGAGGGGGGTGCTGGGCTCTGCTGCCAAGGGCCAGGCGAGGGGAGGAGAGGGAACGGCCTCCAGTTGGGCCAGGGCAGGGGCAGACTGGAGCCTGGGGACAATTCCTTGAGGGCAAGGGCTGGCAGAGGCTGCCCAGGGCAGGGGGGAAGAGTCCCCATCCCTGGAGGGCTTTGGGAACCCTCTGGATGTGGGTCTTGGGGTTCAGAGGTGGCTTTGGGGCTGATGCTTGGACTGGCTGAGCTGGGAGATCTCCAGTTGGGCCAGGGCAGGGTCAGACTGGAGCCTGGGGACAATTCCTTGATGGATGAGTGGTGGAAGCCCTGGCAGAGGTTGCCCAGGGCAGGGGGGAAGAGTCCCCATCCCTGGAGGGCTTTGGGAACCCTCTGGATGTGGGGCTTGGGGTTCAGAGGTGGCTTTGGGGCTGATGGTGGGACTGGCTGAGCTGGGAGGTCTTTCCCACCCCGAATCCTTGGGTGCCTCGACGTCAGGGCAGCTCCTGATCTCCCAGCCCTGTTCTTGAGGAGCAAAGGCAGCAGCACCGCTCGCCCAGAGCCCCCTCCCTGCAGCAGCCCCAGGCTCAGCAGCTTCTGGAGGTCCAGGTGTTGCTCCTCTGGTTAATGATCCTCAGCAGATTCATTTCCTCCTTTTGTGGCAGCTCCTGGGGGGGGTTCCCGGGGCTCAGGGGCCGCCTCCTAATTAGGTGGTGTCTGGAGAACCTCAACCCTTTGTTCCTGCTGCCTCTGCCAGCTGCTGACTTCAGCTGCCGGCCCAGCCGGAGGGAGGGAGGGACAGGGATGGAGAGGGGACGCTGGTGCCCCCATCCCTGCTCCTTTGTCTGCGGCTGCGAGGCTGGGGGAGGCCCCACGGTCATCCTGTGGAGATGGCTCTGCAGCCCAGGCCCGTGGTGGCAGCTCTTGGTGGTGTCTCTTGGAGGTGTCCCTTCAGCCCAGGTCCTTGGTGATATCTCATGGTGATGTGTCTTGGTGATATTTCTTCAGCCCAGGTCCTTGGTATTGTCCCTTGGAGATGTCCCTTGGAGATGTCCCTTGGAGATGTCCCTTCAGCCCAGGCTCTTGGTGATGCCTCTTGGTGATGCCCCTTCAGCCCAGGCCCTTGGTGACAGCTCTTGGGGATCTCTCTTGGTGATATTTATTCAGCCCAGGTCCTTGGTGTTATCTCTTGGTGATGCCTCTTGGTGATGCCCCTTGGTGATGCCCCTTCAGCCCAGGCCCTTGGTGACAGCTCTTGGGGATCTCTCTTGGTGATATTTATTCAGCCCAGGTCCTTGGTGTTATCTCTTGGTGATGCCCCTTGGTGATGCCCCTTGGTGATGCCCCTTGGTGATGCCACTTCAGCCCAGGCCCTTGGTGACAGCTCTTGGTAATGTCTCTTGGTGATATTTATTCAGCCCAGGTCCTTGGTATTGTCCCTTGGAGATGTCCCTTCAGCCCAGGCTCTTGGTGATGCCCCTTGGTGATGCCCCTTGGTGATGCCCCTTCAGCCCAGGCCCTTGGTTACAGCTCTTGGGGATCTCTCTTGGTGATATTTATTCAGCCCAGGTCCTTGGTATTGTCCCTTGGAGATGTCCCTTGGAGATGTCCCTTCAGCCCAGGCTCTTGGTGATGCCTCTTGGTGATGCCCCTTGGTGATGCCCCTTGGTGATGCCCCTTCAGCCCAGGCCCTTGGTTACAGCTCTTGGGGATCTCTCTTGGTGATATTTATTCAGCCCAGGTCCTTGGTATTGTCCCTTGGAGATGTCCCTTGGAGATGTCCCTTCAGCCCAGGCTCTTGGTGATGCCTCTTGGTGATGCCTCTTGGTGATGCCTCTTGGTGATGCCCCTTCAGCCCAGGCCCTTGGTGACAGCTCTTGGGGATCTCTCTTGGTGATATTTATTCAGCCCAGGTCCTTGGTGTTATCTCTTGGTGATGCCTCTTGGTGATGCCCCTTGGTGATGCCCCTTGGTGATGCCCCTTGGTGATGCCCCTTCAGCCCAGGCCCTTGGTTACAGCTCTTGGTAATGTCTCTTGGTGATATTTATTCAGCCCAGGTCCTTGGTATTGTCCCTTGGAGATGTCCCTTGGAGATGTCCCTTGGAGATGTCCCTTCAGCCCAGTCTCTTGGTGATGCCTCTTGGTGATGCCTCTTGGTGATGCCTCTTGGTGATGCCCCTTCAGCCCAGGCCCTTGGTGACAGCTCTTGGGGATCTCTCTTGGTGATATTTATTCAGCCCAGGTCCTTGGTGTTATCTCTTGGTGATGCCCCTTGGTGATGCCACTTCAGCCCAGGCCCTTGGTTACAGCTCTTGGTAATGTCTCTTGGTGATATTTATTCAGCCCAGGTCCTTGGTATTGTCCCTTGGAGATGTCCCTTGGAGATGTCCCTTCAGCCCAGGCTCTTGGTGATGCCTCTTGGTGATGCCTCTTGGTGATGCCTCTTGGTGATGCCCCTTGGTGATGCCCCTTGGTGATGCCCCTTCAGCCCAGGCCCTTGGTGACAGCTCTTGGGGATCTCTCTTGGTGATATTTATTCAGCCCAGGTCCTTGGTGTTATCTCTTGGTGATGCCCCTTGGTGATGCCCCTTCAGCCCAGGCCCTTGGTTACAGCTCTTGGTGATGCCTCTTGGTGATGCCCCTTGGTGATGCCCCTTGGTGATGCCACTTCAGCCCAGGCCCTTGGTGACAGCTCTTGGTAATGTCTCTTGGTGATATTTATTCAGCCCAGGTCCTTGGTATTGTCCCTTGGAGATGTCCCTTCAGCCCAGTCTCTTGGTGATGCCTCTTGGTGATGCCCCTTGGTGATGCCCCTTGGTGATGCCCCTTCAGCCCAGGCCCTTGGTGACAGCTCTTGGGGATCTCTCTTGGTGATATTTATTCAGCCCAGGTCCTTGGTGTTATCTCTTGGTGATGCCCCTTGGTGATGCCCCTTGGTGATGCCCCTTGGTGATGCCCCTTCAGCCCAGGCCCTTGGTTACAGCTCTTGGTAATGTCTCTTGGTGATATTTATTCAGCCCAGGTCCTTGGTATTGTCCCTTGGAGATGTCCCTTCAGCCCAGGCTCTTGGTGATGCCTCTTGGTGATGCCTCTTGGTGATGCCCCTTCAGCCCAGGCCCTTGGTGACAGCTCTTGGGGATCTCTCTTGGTGATATTTATTCAGCCCAGGTCCTTGGTGTTATCTCTTGGTGATGCCCCTTGGTGATGCCCCTTCAGCCCAGGCCCTTGGTTACAGCTCTTGGTGATGCCTCTTGGTGATGCCCCTTGGTGATGCCCCTTGGTGATGCCACTTCAGCCCAGGCCCTTGGTGACAGCTCTTGGTAATGTCTCTTGGTGATATTTATTCAGCCCAGGTCCTTGGTATTGTCCCTTGGAGATGTCCCTTGGAGATGTCCCTTGGAGATGTCCCTTCAGCCCAGGCTCTTGGTGATGCCTCTTGGTGATGCCTCTTGGTGATGCCTCTTGGTGATGCCCCTTCAGCCCAGGCCCTTGGTGACAGCTCTTGGGGATCTCTCTTGGTGATATTTATTCAGCCCAGGTCCTTGGTGTTATCTCTTGGTGATGCCTCTTGGTGATGCCCCTTGGTGATGCCCCTTGGTGATGCCACTTCAGCCCAGGCCCTTGGTTACAGCTCTTGGTAATGTCTCTTGGTGATATTTATTCAGCCCAGGTCCTTGGTATTGTCCCTTGGAGATGTCCCTTCAGCCCAGTCTCTTGGTGATGCCTCTTGGTGATGCCCCTTGGTGATGCCCCTTGGTGATGTCTCTTCAGCCCAGACCCTTGGTGACAGCTCTTGGTGACAGCTCTTGAGCCCAGACCCTTGGTGGCGGCTCTTGGTGACAGCTCTTGGTGATGTCTCCTGAGCCCAGACCCTTGGTGATGGCTCTTGGTGACAGCTCTTGGTGATGGCTCTTGGTGACAGCTCTTGGTGATGGCTCTTGAGCCCAGACCCTTGGTGATGGCCCTTGGTGATGGCTCTTGGTGATGGCTCTTGGTGATGGCTCTTGAGCCCAGACCCTTGGTGACAGCTGCTGGTGAAAACTCTTGGTGACAACTCTTGAGCCCATCCCTGGAGATGTCCAAGGTTGGGTTGGATGGCGTTGGAGCCCCTGATCCAGTGGGAGGTGTCCCTGCCCGATCCCTGGAGGTGTCCAAGGTTGGGTTGGGTGGGGTTGGAGCCCCTCATCCAGTGGGAGGTGTCCCTGCTCCATCCCTGGAGGTGTCCAAGGTTGGGTTGGGTGTGGTTGGAGCCCCTGATCCAGTGGGAGGTGTCCCTGCCCCATCCCTGGAGGTGTCCAAGGTTGGGTTGGATGGGGTTGGAGCCCCTGATCCAGTGGGAGGTGTCCCTGCTCCATCCCTGGAGGTGTCCAAGGTTGGGTTGGGTGGGGTTGGAGCCCCTGATCCAGTGGGAGGTGTCCCTGCCCCATCCCTGGAGGTGTCCAAGGTTGGGTTGGATGGGGTTGGAGCCCCTGATCCAGTGGGAGGTGTCCCTGCTCCATCCCTGGAGGTGTCCAAGGTTGTGTTGGATGGGGTTGGAGCCCCTGATCCAGTGGGAGGGGTCCCTGCCCCATCCCTGGAGGTGTCCAAGGTTGGGTTGGGTGGGGTTGGAGCCCCTGATCCAGTGGGAGGTGTCCCTGCTCCATCCCTGGAGGTGTCCAAGGTTGGGTTGGATGGGGTTGGAGCCCCTGATCCAGGGGGAGGTCTCCCAGCCCATGGCAGGGGGGTTGGAACTGGATGGGCTTTGATGTCCCTTCCAACCCATCCCATCCCATGACTCCAGGACTCCTGGTGGTCTCTCCTGGTTGTCCCCCCTTGTTGTCCCTCCTGGTGGTCGCCCCTGGTGGTCCCTCAGCCCCAGGGGGTGGCACCCCTCGCACGGCCTCTTTTCCCCAGAATTCCCAAAGATGGGCTGAAAGGAGAACTCGTTCATTTCCCACCTGTGAAGTGAGCGAGGGTTTCACCCGGAGTGATCCCTGGTGATTGGGGGAAATGAGCTGCTCTGCTGCCTCTGGGAGACAACCAAGGGCATTCCCAGTCTAAGAAATGCCGTTCCCAGTCTCCTGCTCCTCATTCCCAGCTCCAGTGATGTCCTGGTTTTGAGGGGAAGAGGAATTGTCCTCATGGAGCACTGGGGACTGGGAGGGACTGGGAAGAGGGAGCTCCTGGCTCGGCCATTCCCACCCACTCCCCACAGCAAGAGAGGGTCCTCTCTCTGCTCCAAGCCCCACATTCCCAATTTCCTGCTCCTCATTCCCAGCTCCAGCGAGGTCCTGGTTTTGAGGAGAAGAGGAATTGTCCTCATGGAGCACTGGGAAGAGGGAGCTCCTGGCTTGGCCATTCCCACCCACTCCCCACAGCAAGAGGATCCCTTGGTCAGCTCCAATCCCAGAATTCCCGATCTCCTGCTCCTCATTCCCAGCTCCAGTGATATCCTGGTTTTGGGGGGCACAAGGAATTGTCCTCATGGAGCACTGGGAAGGACTGGGAAGAGGGAGCTGCCGGCTCAGCCGTTCCCACCCACTCCCCACAGCAAGAGAGGATCCTCTCTCTGCTCCAAGACCACATTCCCGATCTCCTGCTCCTCATTCCCAGCTCCAGCGAGGTCCTGGCTGTGAGGGACACAAGGAATTGTCCTCATGGAGCACTGGGAACTGGGAAGGACTGGGAAGAGGGAGCTCCTGGCTCAGCCATTCCCACCCACTCCCCACTGCAAGAGAGGATCCTCTCTCTGCTCCAAGCCCAGAATTCCCGATCTCCTGCTCCTCATTCCCAGCTCCAGTGATGTCCTGGTTTTGAGGGGAAGAGGAATTGTCTTCATGGAGCACTGGGGACTGGGAGGGACTGGGAAGAGGGAGCTCCTGGCTCGGCCATTCCCACCCACTCCCCACAGCAAGAGAGGATCCTCTCTCTGCTCCAAGCCCCACATTCCCAATTTCCTGCTCCTCATTCCCAGCTCCAGCGAGGTCCTGGTATTGAGGAGAAGAGGAATTGTCCTCATGGAGCACTGGGAAGGACTGGGAAGAGGGAGCTCCTGGCTCGGCCATTCCCACCCACTCCCCACAGCAAGAGGATCCCTTGGTCAGCTCCAATCCCAGAATTCCCGATCTCCTGCTCCTCATTCCCAGCTCCAGTGATGTCTTGGTTTTGAGGGGCACAAGGAATCCTCATGGAGCACTGGGGACTGGGAAGGACTGGGAAGAGGGAGCTGCTGGCTCAGCCGTTCCCACCCACTCCCCACTGCAAGAGAGGATCCTCTCTCTGCTCCCAGACCACATTCCCGATCTCCTGCTCCTCATTCCCAGCTCCAGCGAGGTCCTGGCTGTGAGGGACAAGAGGAATTGTCCTCATGGAGCACTGGGAGGGACTGGGAAGAGGGAGCTCCTGGCTCAGCCATTCCCACCCACTCCCCACTGCAAGAGAGGGTCCTCTCTCTGCTCCAAGCCCGCATTCCCGATCTCCTGCTCCTCATTCCCGGCTCCAGGAGGGATGGGCGCGATCCCTCTGGAGCAGCCCTCGCCGAGAGGCAGGTGCTGAGCGGGGCCGGTCCCCTCCGGACCCTGGCAATAACTCCGGAGCTGGAATGTTGGAAGCAGCCCCTCTGTGTCCCCCTCCCTCCCTCCCCACCTGAGCTTTAATTGCCTCCCGAATCCCTGTGGATCCCCCGAGGGATTCTCGGCAGCGCTGGGCTCCGGTTAACCCTTCGGGGACCGTGTCTCCAGCTGTTTCCCTCCCTCTCCCTAATGAGCTCCCCCCTCCCTTTCCCTTTCTTTCCCTCTGATGATCCATCACCGGCTCAGGAGCTGCCAGACCTCGACCTCCGGGCCCGGCTCAGGTGGTGCCCGGGCAGCGACCGCTTCCAGCGCTGTCCCGGGATGCTCCTGGGAATTGCGGCAGCGGGCGCGGGGCTCGGCCCGTCCTCGGGGCGGCGTCTCCGGGCTCCCTTCCATCCCGAGGCCGAGCTCCGTGCCAAGGAGAGCTTGGCTAATTTACACCCCTCCTCCCCGCTAATTCCATCCCGAAATTCCCCTCCCGGGGCTCGGAGCGTAATTGGCACCTGGTGCTTCGGGAAGCGCAGCTGCAGCCGGCCCTGCCCGCACCCCCCTCGCCCGGCCCCGTGCTGTGCCCGTTCCCACCGGCAGGAACGCTCCGGCATCGCCGCTGAAAGCCTGGAGAGACGGCTCCTGGCTGAGGGAAGGGGCTGGAGAGGGACCTGGAGAACCTGGATCCGTGGGCCAAGGGTCTGCAGAGGGACCTGGAGAACCTGGATCCGTGGGCCAAGGGTCTGCAGAGGGACCTGGAGAACCTGGATCCGTGGGCCAAGGGTCTGCAGAGGGACCTGGAGAAACTGGATCCGTGGGCCAAGGGTCTGGAGAGGGACCTGGAGAACCTGGATCCCTGGGCCAAGGGTCTGCAGAGGGACCTGGAGAACCTGGATCCGTGGGCCAAGGGTCTGCAGAGGGACCTGGAGAACCTGGATCCCTGGGCCAAGGGTCTGGAGAGGGATCTGGAGAACCTGGATCCGTGGGCCAAGGGTCTGGAGAGGGATCTGGAGAACCTGGATCCGTGGGCCAAGGGACTCAGAGGGATCTGGAGAACCTGGATCCGTGGGCCAAGGGTCTGCAGAGGGACCTGGAGAACCTGGATCCGTGGGCCAAGGGTCTGGAGAGGGACCTGGAGAACCTGGATCCGTGGGCCAAGGGCAGGAAGGGGCTGCAGGGGGATCTGGAGAACCTGGATCCATGGGCCAAGGGTCTGCAGAGGGACCTGGAGAACCTGGATCCGTGGGCCAAGGGTCTGCAGAGGGACCTGGAGACCCTGGATCCATGGGCCAAGGGCAGGAAGGGGCTGCAGAGGGACCTGGAGAACCTGGATCCATGGGCCAAGGGCAGGAAGGGGCTGCAGAGGGACCTGGAGAACCTGGATCCGTGGGTCAAGGGGCTGCAGAGGGACCTGGAGAACCTGGATCCGTGGGCCAAGGGCAGGAAGGGGCTGCAGGGGGATCTTGAGAACCTGGATCCGTGGGCCAAGGGTCTGCAGAGGGACCTGGAGAAACTGGATCCGTGGGCCAAGGGCAGGAAGGGGCTGCAGGGGGATCTGGAGAACCTGGATCCAAGGGCCAAGGGTCTGCAGAGGGACCTGGAGAACCTGGATCCGTGGGCCAAGGGCAGGAAGGGGCTGCAGAGGGACCTGGAGAACCTGGATCCGTGGGCCAAGGGTCTGCAGAGGGACCTGGAGAACCTGGATCCGTGGGCCAAGGGTCTGCAGAGGGACCTGGAGAACCTGGATCCGTGGGCCAAGGGGCTGGAGAGGGACCTGGAGAACCTGGATCCATGGGCCAAGGGTCTGGAGAGGGACCTGGAGAACCTGGATCCATGGACCAAGGGCAGGAAGGGGCTGCAGAGGGATCTGGAGAACCTGGATCCAAGGGCCAAGGGTCTGCAGAGGGACCTGAAGAACCTGGATCCGTGGGCCAAGGGTCTGCAGAGGGACCTGGAGAACCTGGATCCATGGGCCAAGGGTCTGCAGAGGGACCTGGAGAACCTGGATGCGTGGGCCAAGGGTCTCAGAGGGATCTGGAGAACCTGGATCCGTGGGCCAAGGGTCTGGAGAGGGACCTGGAGAACCTGGATCCGTGGGCCAAGGGCAGGAAGGGGCTGCAGGGGGATCTGGAGACCCTGGATCCGTGGGTCGAGGCCAATCGGATGGGGTTCCACAAGGCCCAGTGCCAGGTCCTGCTCCAGGGCAGGGGCAGACTGGAGCCTGGGGACAATTCCTTGAGGGCAAGGGCTGGCAGAGGCTCCCAGGGCAGGGGGGAAGAGTCCCCATCCCTGGAGGGCTTTGGGAACCCTCTGGGTGTGGGGCTTGGGGTTCAGAGGTGGCTTTGGGGCTGATGCTTGGACTGGCTGAGCTGGGAGGGCTTTTCCAGCCTCTGTGATTCCATGATCCTGAGTTGCCTCGGAGCTTCTTCTGAGCTCTTGGAGCTTTGGGAATAAGAGAAGATATTCCAGGAAGGGAAAATTCCACTTTATTGCCCACTTCTCCGTCACCTTCCCTGTTCACAGCACAAACCCCATCGCTTCCAGTTGTGTTCACGGGCACACAAAGCCAAACATGGAATTCTGAGAGGATGTGGAATCTGGGAATGGTGCTGGAGGGGCAAATCTGGTGCTCTGTGGCTCCTCGGATGCCTCCCCCTGGGTCCCTGCCTGGGTGTGGAATTCTCTCCCCCTCGGTTTTCCCCCCTCTCCCAAGTGCCCTGCTGTGCTTTTCCGTTTGCTCCGTGGTTTCCTTGGCTCTGCTGGGTTTTCCTCATGGCTTTTCCTGGGTTTTCCTCATGGCTTTTCCTGGGTTTTCCTCATGGCTTTTCCCTCTCTTGCAGCGAGAACGAAGCGCTGTGGAGGGAAGTGGCCAGCCTGAGGCAGAAGCACGCACAGCAGCAGAAAGTGGTCAATAAGGTAAACCCTGCTTTTCCAGGTGGAGGGATTTGGATGCTCCTGTGGGCCTGGGGATGTAGGACTGGGATGCTCCTGTGGGCCTGGGGATGCAGGACCAGGATGGACCTGGGGATGCAGGACCAGGATGCTCCTGTTTGTGTGGGGATGCAGGACCAGGATGCACCTGGGGATGCAGGACCTGGATGCTCCTGTTTGCATGGAGATACAGGACCAGGATGCTCCTGGGCATGTGAGACCAGGATGCTCCTGTGGGGCTGGGGATGTAGGACTGGGATGCTCCTGTTTGCCTGGGGATGCAGGACCAGGATGCTCCTGTTTGTGTGGGGATGCAGGACCAGGATGCACCTGGGGATGCAGGACCAGGATGCACCTGGGGATGCAGGACCAGGATGCTCCTGTTTGTGTGGGGATGCAGGACCAGGATGCACCTGGGGATGCAGGACCTGGATGCTCCTGTTTGCATGGAAATACAGGACCAGGATGCTCCTGGGCATGTGAGACCAGGATGCTCCTGTGGGGCTGGGGATGTAGGACTGGGATGCTCCTGTTTGCCTGGGGATGCAGGACCAGGATGCTCCTGTTTGTGTGGGGATGCAGGACCAGGATGCTCCTGTTTGTGTGGGGATGCAGGACCAGGATGCACCTGGGGATGCAGGACCAGGATGCACCTGGGGATGCAGGACCAGGATGCTCCTGTTTGTGTGGGGATGCAGGACCAGGATGCACCTGGGGATGCAGGACCTGGATGCTCCTGTTTGCATGGAGATACAGGACCAGGATGCTCCTGGGCATGTGAGACCAGGATGCTCCTGTGGGGCTGGGGATGTAGGACTGGGATGTTCCTGTTTGCCTGGGGATGCAGGACCAGGATGCTCCTGTTTGTGTGGGGATGCAGGACCAGGATACACCTGGGGATGCAGGACCAGGATGCTCCTGTTTGTGTGGGGATGCAGGACCAGGATACACCTGGGGATGCAGGACCAGGATGCTCCTGTTTGTGTGGGGATGCAGGACCAGGATGCACCTGGGGATGCAGGACCAGGATGCACCTGGGGATGCAGGACCAGGATGCTCCTGTTTGTGTGGGGATGCAGGACCAGGATGCACCTGGGGATGCAGGACCTGGATGCTCCTGTTTGCATGGAGATACAGGACCAGGATGCTCCTGGGCATGTGAGACCAGGATGCTCCTGTGGGGCTGGGGATGTAGGACTGGGATGCTCCTGTTTGCCTGGGGATGCAGGACCAGGATGCTCCTGTTTGTGTGGGGATGCAGGACCAGGATGCACCTGGGGATGCAGGACCAGGATACACCTGGGGATGCAGGACCAGGATGCATCTGGGGATGTAGGACCAGGATGCTCCTGTTTGTGTGGGGATGCAGGACCAGGATGCACCTGGGGATGCAGGACCAGGATGCTCCTGTTTGCCTGGGGATGCAGGACCAGGATGCTCCTGTTTGTGTGGGGATGCAGGACCAGGATGCACCTGGGGATGCAGGACCAGGATGCTCCTGTTTGCATGGGGATGCAGGACCAGGATGCTCCTGTGTTCCTGGGGATGTGGGACCAGGATGCTCCTGTGGGCCTGGGGATGCAGGACCAGGATGCTCCTGTTTGTGTGGGGATGCAGGACCAGGATGCACCTGGGGATGTAGGACTGGGATGCTCCTGTGTTCCTGGGGATATGGGAACAGGATGCTCCTGTTTGCATGGAGATGCAGGACCAGGATGCTCCTGGGCATGTGAGACCAGGATGCTCCTGTGGTCCTGGGAATGTAGAACTGGGATGCTCCTGTTTGCGTGGGGATGCAGGACCAGGATGTACCTGGGGATGCAGGACCAGGATGGTTGTGTTCCTGGGGGATATGGGACCAGGATTCTCCTGTTTGCATGGGGATGCAGGACCAGGATGCTCCTGTGTTCCTGGGGATGTGGGACCAGGATGCTCCTGTGTTCCTGGGGATGCAGGACCAGGATGCTCCTGTGGTCCTGGGGATGTAGAACTGGGATGCTCCTGTTTGCCTGGGGATGCAGGACCAGGATGCTCCTGTGTTCCTGGGGATATGGGACCAGGATGCTTTTGTTTGTGTGGGGATGCAGGGCCAGGATGCTTCTGGGCATGTGAGACCAGGATGGTCCTGTGGTCCTGGGGATGTAGGGCTGGGATGCTCCTGTTTGCGTGGGGATGCAGGACCAGGATGTACCTGGGGATGCAGGACCAGGATGCTCCTGTTTGTGTGGGGATGCAGGGCCAGGATTCTCCTGGGCGTGTGAGACCAGGATGGTTCTGTGGTCCTGGGGATGTAGGACTGGGATGCTCCTGTTTGCCTGGGGATGCAGGACCAGGATGCTCCTGTCTTCCTGGGGATGCAGGACCAGGATCTACCTGGGGATGTAGGACTGGGATGCTCCTGTTTTCCTGGGGGTGCAGGACCGGGATGCTTCTGGGGATGTAGGACTGGGATCCTCCTGTGTTCCTGGGGATGCAGGACCAGGATGGACCTGGGGATGCAGGACCAGGATGCACCTGGGGATGCAGGACCAGGATGCTCCTGTGTTCCTGGGGATGCAGGACCAGGATGCACCTGGGGATGCAGGACCAGGATGCTCCTGTTTGCCTGGGGATGCAGGACCAGGATGCTCCTGTGTTCCTGGGGATGCAGGACCAGGATCTACCTGGGGATGTAGGACTGGGATGCTCCTGTTTGCCTGGGGATGCAGGACCAGGATGCTCCTGTCTTCCTGGGGATGCAGGACCAGGATCTACCTGGGGATGTAGGACTGGGATGCTCCTGTTTTCCTGGGAGTGCAGGACCGGGATGCTTCTGGGGATGTAGGACTGGGATGCTCCTGTGTTCCTGGGGATGCAGGACCAGGATGCACCTGGGGATGCAGGACCAGGATGCTCCTGTGTTCCTGGGGATACAGGACCAAGATGTACCTGGGGATGCAGGACCAGAATGCTCCTGTCTTCCTGGGGATGCAGGACCAGGATGCTCCTGTTCGCCTGGGGATGCAGGACCAGGATGCTCCTGTCTTCCTGGGGATATAGGACCAGGATGCTCCTGTTTGCATGGGGATGTAGGACAGGATGCTCCTGTGTTCCTGGGGATGTGGGACCAGGATGCTCCTGTGTTCCTGGGGATACAGGACCAGGATGTACCTGGGGACGCAGGACCAGGATGCTCCTGTCTTCCTGGGGATATAGGACCAGGATGCTCCTGTTTGCATGGGGATGTAGGACATCCTGTGTTCCTGGGGATATGGGACCAGGATGCTCCTGTGTTCCTGGGGATGTGGGACCAGGATGCTCCTGTGTTCCTGGGGATACAGGACCAGGATGCTCCTGTTCATATGGTCATATAGGACCAGGATGCTCCTGAGTACCTGGAGATGCAGGACCAGGATCCTTGCAGGATCAGTGCGATGCAGTGACATTAATTCCATTTAAGAATCACTTTGATCCCTGCGTTTTCTCCCCATTATTATGGGATTTGGGAAATCCAGCTGGGAATTGGGGCTGGCCCTGTTGCACTACTGCCTGCTGTGTGATGGTTTGCACCCCAACCCTTGTGCCAGGGATCACGGGGTGAGCCCTGCCCTGCCCTGTCCTGCTTTTCCCAGCTCTTTGGGAACAGGGATCGTGGTGCCTTCCCACTCCTGCACAGGCTGTAACTGCTTTTCCTTTCTCTTCCCCACAGCTCATCCAGTTCCTGATTTCCCTGGTGCAATCCAACCGTATCCTTGGGGTGAAGAGGAAGATGTAAGTCTGCCTTTCTCCATCCAGATAAAGATTCCCTGTCCAAAGGATCCAGAGAGATCCCTCGGAGCTCTGTCTCCTTTGCTGCTGAGGTGGGACCAGCAGTGGCCATGGGCTCAGCTGAACCTTCTTATGTGACTGATTCCAGCCCAAAACTCCTGGTTCCCAGGAGGATTTACGCTCCAGATCCCGTTAATCCCTGCAGATCCCATTCCATAGCCAACAGATGCCCTCTGTGAAGCTGCTGCTGCCCTGTGGCAGCACAAATGGCATCGTGGAATCGTGGGATTGTGGAGCTGGGGAGGTTGAAAAGGGCCTTTAACAGCACCAAATCCAACTCTAAACCTACCTCTGCCAACCCCACCACGGAAACCGGGTCCCTGAGCACCAAATCCAGGTGGATTGAAGCCCCTCCAGGGATGGGGACTCTTCCCCCCTGCCCTGGGCAACCTCTGCCAGGGTTTCCACCACTCATCCATCAAGGAATTGTCCCCAAGATCCAGTCTGACCCTGCCCTGGCCCAACTGGAGATCTCCCAGCTCAGCCAGTCCCACCATCACCCCCAAAGCCACCTCTGAACCCCAAGCCCCACATCCAGAGGGTTCCCAAAGCCCTCCAGGGATGGGGACTCTTCCCCCCTGCCCTGGGCAACCTCTGCCAGGGCTTCCACCACTCTTCCCATCAAGGAATCTTTCCCAAGATCCAGTCTGCCCCTGCCCTGGCCCAACTGGAGATCTCCCAGCTCAGCCAGTCCAACCATCAGCCCCAAAGCCACCTCTGAACCCCAATCCCCACACCCAGAGGGTTCCCAAAGCCCTCCAGGGATGGGGACTCTTCCCCCCTGCCCTGGGCAGCCTCTGCCAGCCCTTGCCCTCAAGGAATTGTCCCCAGGCTCCAGTCTGCCCCTGCCCTGGCCCAACTGGAGGCCGTTCCCTCTCCTCCCCTCGCCTGGCCCTTGGCAGCAGAACCATCCCATGATTCTAAGTGAGGAAAATCAGGTGGAAAAATCACCCTGGGATTGTTCTTCATCAGTTCTGGGGCTTAAATATGGAATGGTCATCCAGCAAGGGGCAAAATAATCCCCAGAAGGTGTGAGGACAGCCTTGATTCCTCTTATCCTGAAGAATCATGGATCAGGGGCTCCAACCCCACCCAACCCAACCTTGGACACCTCCAGGGATGGAGCAGGGACACCTCCCACTGGATCAGGGGCTCCAACCCCACCCAACCCAACCTTGGACACCTCCAGGGATGGGGCAGGGACACCTCCCACTGGATCAGGGGCTCCAACCCCACCCAGCCCAACCTTGGACACCTCCAGGGATGGAGCAGGGACACCTCCCACTGGATCAGGGGCTCCAACCCCACCCAACCCAACCTTGGACACCTCCAGGGATGGAGCAGGAACACCTCCCACTGGATCAGGGGCTCCAACCCAACCTTGGACACCTCCAGGGATGGAGCAGCCACCACTGCTCGGGGCACCCTGGCCCAGGGCCTGTGAAGAATTCCTTCCTCAGCTCCCATCTCAATCTTTCAGCTCAAACCCCTTCCCCTCATCCCATCCTTGCCCTTTTCCTCTCCGGAAGGAGCTTCCCAACTGGAAGAGAGACCCAACTCCTGCCCCCACCTCATCCTGTGGCTCCCATGGAGCTGCCAGGCTGTCCTTTTGTCTTCCCACCGAGCCTGGTGGCACCATATGGCAGCCAAGACCCCCCCAAGGGCTTGATTAGCATTAATGAAGACCCTGCTTTATGTGACAATAACGGCCTGGACACGCTGGGATGATTTATTTGGGAAGGAGAAGGAGTTTCTCCTCGGCCTTCAAAGGATGAAAAGGGGCCCCAGCAGTGGCTGAGTCCCAGGTGGCCACACTCAATCCATCTTCGGAGCAGTTGCCCGTGGGGATGGGAAGCCAAGCAGAGCTGGGACAATGCAGGGGGCGGTGGCCACGGAGAGGAAAGAGGTCCTGGGGGGGGAGGTGGGTTTTGCTTTTCACCTCAGCTGAGTTCAAACCACGGCCCTTGGGGGGCCTCAGGGTCCTTGCTCTGCTCTGGGGCTGCGGTTCTGCAGCACCAAGGGAGATCCCAGGCCAAGGTAGGATGGGTGGGATTGTGGAGTTATCCAGCTTGGAGAAGACCTCCCAGCTCAGCCAGTCCAAGGATCAGCCCCAAAGCCACCTCTGAACCCCAATCCCCACATCCAGAAGGCTGGAGAAGCTCTGGGGTGAGGCCAGGCTGGGAGAGTTGGGGGTGTCCAGCCTGGAGAGGAGAAGGCTCTGGGGAGACCTGAGAGCAGCTCCCAGTGTGGAAAGGGGCTCCAGGAGAGCTGGGGAGGGGCTCTGGATCAGGGGGTGCAGGGACAGGACGAGGGGAAGGGTTTTGGGGTGAAAGAGGGGAGATGGAGGGGAGATGTTGGGGAGAAATGTTCTCCTGGGAGGGTGGGGAGGCCCTGGGCCAGGGTGCCCCGAGCAGTGGTGGCTGCTCCATCCCTGGAGGTGTCCAAGGTTGGGTTGGGTGGGGTTGGAGCCCCTGATCCAGGGGGAGGTGTCCCTGCTCCATCCCTGGAGGTGTCCAAGGTTGGGTTGGGTGGGGTTGGAGCCCCTGATCCAGTGGGAGGTGTCCCTGCCCCATCCCTGGAGGTGTCCAAGGTTGGGTTGGGTGGGGTTGGAGCCCCTGATCCAGTGGGAGGTGTCCCTGCTCCATCCCTGGAGGTGTCCAAGGTTGGGTTGGGTGGGGTTGGAGCCCCTGATCCAGTGGGAGGTGTCCCTGCCCCATCCCTGGAGGTGTCCAAGGTTGGGTTGGGTGGGGTTGGAGCCCCTGATCCAGTGGGAGGTGTCCCTGCTCCATCCCTGGAGGTGTCCAAGGTTGGGTTGGGTGGGGTTGGAGCCCCTGATCCAGTGGGAGGTGTCCCTGCCCCATTCCTGGAGGTGTCCAAGGTTGGGTTGGGTGGGGTTGGAGCCCCTGATCCAGTGGGAGGTGTCCCTGCCCCATCCCTGGAGGTGTCCAAGGTTGGGTTGGGTGGGGTTGGAGCCCCTGATCCAGTGGGAGGTGTCCCTGCTCCATCCCTGGAGGTGTCCAAGGTTGGGTTGGGTGGGGTTGGAGCCCCTGACCCAGTGGGAGGTGTCCCTGCCCCATCCCTGGAGGTGTCCAAGGTTGGGTTGGGTGGGGTTGGAGCCCCTGATCCAGTGGGAGGTGTCCCTGCCCCATCCCTGGAGGTGTCCAAGGTTGGGTTGGGTGGGGTTGGAGCCCCTGATCCAGTGGGAGGGGTCCCAGCCCATGGCAGGGGTGGCACTGGGTGGGCTCTGAGGTCCCTTCCCACCCACCCCATCCCATGACTCTCTGAACCCCTCGGGTCTGGATTCCCTTTCCAATCCTCGCTCCACTCGACGTGGTCCTTCCCGGGGGTGCTCAGAGGACACTGGACACCTGGCAATCCTCCAGCCACTCTTCCCCAAGCCTGGAATGTCACCCAGTGGCCTCCAAACCTCCCTCTCGGTGCCCACCCAGACGCTGAGCACCACTGGGTGGGCCCTGAGGACCCTTGGGTGGGCTCAGGTACCGGTGCCAGGCTTGGGCTTCCCCCGGCTTTGCCCGGGAGAGGTGGGATCTGAGCCCTGGATCCCTGGTGGCTCCCTGAATCCTTTGGGAATGTCGTGTCCCTGCAGCCCCCTGATGCTGAACGATGGCACCTCCGGGCATTCCGTGCCCAAGTACAGCCGCCAGTATTCCCTGGAGCATGTCCATGGCTCCTCCCCCTACACGGTGAGTGCCCCCCCCTGGGGTCCCTTGGCCAAGGGGGGGTCGGGGGGGACAGGGATCCTCCTGGGGCTCAGATCCAGAAGCTTCCTGTGGGTTCCAGAGGGCTCTTTAGGGTGGAATTGGGATCCGGCTTGGAAAAGGCGGGCGGAGGATGGGATGGGGATGAGGGGTTGGATGAGAGAGAAGGGAAGGAGAGGTCTGGATGGAACTGGGAGCAGGGATGGGATGGACTGGTGGCACTGGGATGGTACTGGGAGCAGGGAGGATGGACTGGTGGCACTGGGAGCAGGGATGGGATGGAGTGGTGGCACTGGGATTGAACTGGGAGCAGAGGAGGGATGGAGTGGTGGCACTGGGATTGAACTGGGAGCAGGGATGGGATGGAGTGGTGTCACTGGGATTGAACTGGGAGCAGAGGAGGGATGGAGTGGTGGCACTGGGATTGAACTGGGAGCAGGGATGGGATGGAGTGGTGTCACTGGGATTGAACTGGGAGCAGGGATGGGATGGACTGGTGGAACCGGGGTGGCACTGGGAGCAGGGATGGGATGGAGTGGTGTCACTGGGATGGCACTGGGAGCAGGGAGGATGGACTGGTGGCACTGGGAGCAGGGATGGGATGGAGCGGTGTCACTGGGATTGAACTGGGAGCAGGGATGGGATGGAGTGGTGTCACTGGGATGGCACTGGGAGCAGGGATGGGATGGACTGGTGGCACCGGGGTGGCACTGGGAGCAGGGATGGGATGGACTGGTGGCACTGGGAGCAGGGATGGGATGGAGTGAGCTTTGTGGTCGTTAAAAACCTCTTTGGTCTTCCAAGACCTTTGTGATCATCCAAGACCTTTGTGATCACCCAAGACCTTTGTGATCATCCAAGACCTCTGTGGTCATCCAAGGCCTTTGTGGTCATCCAAGACCTTTGTGGTCATTCAACATCTTTGTGGTCATCCAAGACCTTTGTGGTCATCCAAGGCCTTTGTGATCACCCAAGACCTTTGTGATCATCCAAGACCTCTGTGGTCATCCAAGGCCTTTGTGGTCATCCAAGACCTTTGTGGTCATCCAAGGCCTTTGTGATCACCCAAGACCTTTGTGATCATCCAAGACCTCTGTGGTCATCCAAGGCCTTTGTGGTCATCCAAGACCTTTGTGGTCATCCAAGGCCTTTGTGGTCATCCAAGGCCTTTGTGATCATCCAAGACCTTTGTGGTCATCCAAGGCCTTTGTGGTCATCCAAGGCCTTTGTGGTCATCCAAGACCTTTGTGGTCATCCAAGGCCTTTGTGGTCATCCAAGGCCTTTGTGGTCATTCAACATCTTTGTGGTCATCCAAGACCTTTGTGGTCATCCAAGGCCTTTGTGGTCATCCAAGGCCTTTGTGGTCATCCAAGACCTTTGTGGTCATCCAAGGCCTTTGTGGTCATCCAAGGCCCTTGTGGTCATCCAAGACCTCTGTGGTCATCCAAGGCCTTTGTGGTCATCCAAGGCCTTTGTGGTCATCCAAGGCCTTTGTGGTCATCCAAGACCTTTGTGGTCATCCAAGGCCTTTGTGATCATCCAAGACCTCTGTGGTCATCCAAGACCTCTGTGGTCATCAAAGACCTTTGTGGTCATCCAAGACCTTTGTGGTCATCCAGACCAACCCTGGTTGGACAGACAGACAGACTGGAGAGGGAGGGGCTGGAGAGCAGCCTTGCAGAAAGGGTCCTGGAGGTTGTGGTCAAGGGCAAGGTGGAATCCAAGGTGGCCAAACGTGTCCTGGGGGGGCATCACCAGCCTGGTGAGGGGGGGATTGTCCTGCTCTGCTCCCCTCTGGGGAGGTCCCACCTTGGATGTTGTGTTTGGCTTTGGGTGGTGCAGGATGGAAAGGATCTGGGGGTGCTGGAGACCTCCAGAGGAGGCCCCCAAGTGGGGAAGGGTCTGGAGGGGACTGTGGGGACCTGGAGAAGAGGAGGCCGAGGGGGGACCTCAGAGCTGCTTCCTCACCTGGGGAGGAGGAGGAGGAGCAGGGACCGAGCTCTTCCCTCTGGTGGCCAAGGACAGGAGCCCAGGGAAGGGCAGGAAGATGCCAGGGGAGGGTTGGGTTGGACACCAGGAGGAGGTTCTTCACCCAGAGGGTGGTGGAGCCCTGGAGCAGCTCCCAGGGAAGCAGTTGGGATCCCTTCCCTCTGATATCCAACCACAGGAGCCCAGGGAAGGGCAGGAGGATGCCAGGAGAGGGTTGGGTTGGACACCAGGAGGAGGTTCCTCACCCCTTGGGTGGTGGAGCCCTGGAGCAGCTCCCAGGGAAGCAGCCACAGCCTGAGAACATTCCAGAAGTCTTTGGCCAAGGCCCTGGTGGTGGGAACGTTGGGGTTGTCCCGTGCAGAGCTGGGAGTTGGACTCGGTGGGCCTTGGGGGTCCCTTCCAGAGGAGCAAAGCCCACCCTTGGTGGGAGCTCCCTGATCCTGTTCCAGCTCCTGGGCTGAGCCTTCGTCTCCTTTGGAAGTCCCTTTGATCTTGGAGGCGGCGAACGCTTCCGCGGAGCCTCCGGGAGCTCTTCCAGCTCTCCCTGGGTCGTCCCAGTTGTGGGAATTGCGGGTGGTTCCGGCTTTTCTTGGGCCTCAGCTCTGATGACTTTTGGATCCCAACGGAGAGGAGAAGCCGTGACCGGGGAGGGCGTCAGAGGGAGCTGTCCGGGGTGCTCGGGATCCCACGGGAAAGGGGGGACCAGGAGGGGAAAGGGGGGGAATGGTGGGGAAAGGTGGGAAAGACAGGGAGAGGTGAGACCTGGAGGGAAAGGTGGGACCAGGAGGGAAAGGTGGGATCAGGAGGGAAAGGTGGGAATGACAGGGAAAGGTGGGACTGATGAGGAAAGGTGGGATCAGTGGGGAAAGGTGGGACCAGGAGGGAAAGGTGGGAATAACAGGGAAAGGTGGGATCAGTAGAGAAAAGTGGGACCAGTGGGGAAAGGTGGGACCAGTGGGGAAAGGTGGGAATGACAGGGAAAGGTGGGAAAGACAGGGAGAGGTGGGACTGATGAGGAAAGGTGGGAATGACAGGGAGAGGTGGGACCAGTGGGGAAATTGGGAACGATGGGGAAAGGTGGGAATGACAGGGAAAGGTGAGACCAGGAGGGAAAGGTGGGACCAGGAGGGAAAGGTGGGATCAGGAGGGAAAGGTGGGATCAGGAGGGAAAGGTGGGAATGACAGGGAAAGGTGGGAAAGACAGGGAGAGGTGGGACCAGGAGGGAAAGGTGGGATCTGCAGGGAAAGGTGGGACCAGCAGGGAAAGGTGGGAATGGCAGGGAAAGGTGGGAATGACAGGGAAAGGTGGGACCGGTAGGGAAAGGTGGGATCAGGGGGAAAGAGGGGAATGACAGGGGAAGGTGGGATCAGGAGGGAAAGGTGAGACCAGGAGGGAAAGGTGGGAATGACAGGAAAAGGTGGGACCAGGAGGGAAAGGTGGGACCAGTGGGGAAATAAGGAATGACAGGGAAAGGTGGAACCAGCAGGGAATGGTGGGATCAGTAGGGAAAGGTGGGACCAGGAGGGAAAGGTGGGAAAGACAGGGAGAGGTGAGACCAGGAGGGAAAGGTGGGACCAGGAGGGAAAGGTGGGATCAGGAGGGAAAGGTGGGATCAGGAGGGAAAGGTGGGAATGACAGGGAAAGGTGGGACTGATGAGGAAAGGTGGGAATGACAGGGAGAGGTGGGAATGACAGGGAGAGGTGGGACCAGTGGGGAAATTGGGAACGATGGGGAAAGGTGAGAATGACAGGGAAAGGTGAGACCAGGAGGGAAAGGTGGGACCAGTGGGGAAAGGTGGGAATGACAGGGAAAGGTGAGATCAGGAGAGAAAGGTGGGAATAACAGGGAAACAGGGAAAGGTGGGACCAGTGGGGAAATTGGGAACGATGGGGAAAGGTGGGAATGACAGGGAAAGGTGGGACCAGCAGGGAAAGGTGGGACCAGTGGGGAAAGGTGGGAATGACAGGGAAAGGTGGGATCAGGAGGGAAAGGTGGGAATGACAGGGAAAGGTGGGACTGATGAGGAAAGGTGGGACCAGTGGGGAAAGGTGGGACCAGTGGGGAAATTGGGAAAGACAGGGAAAGGTGGGAATGACAGGGAAAGGTGGGACCAGCAGGGAAAGGTGGTACCAGTGGGGAAAGGTGGGAATGACAGGGAAAGGTGGGACCAGTGGGGAAATTGGGAAAGACAGGGAAAGGTGGGAATGACAGGGAAAGGTGGGACTGATGAGGAAAGGTGGGACCAGGAGGGAAAGGTGGGAATGACAGGGAAAGGTGAGACCAGGAGGGAAAGTTGAGACCAGGAGGGAAAGTTGAGACCAGGAGGGAAAGGTGGGAATGATGGGGAAAGGTGGGACCAGGAGGGAAAGGTGGGAATGACAGGGAAATGCGGGACCGGTAGGGAAAGGTGGGACCAGCGGGGAAAGAGGAGAATGACAGGGAAAGGTGGGACCAGGAGGGAAAGGTGGGATCAGGAGGGAAAGGTGGGATCAGGAGGGAAAGGTGGGAATGACAGGGAAAGTTGGGACCAGTGGGGAAATTGGGAACGACAGGGAAAGGTGGGAATGACAGGGAAAGGTGGGACCAGCAGGGAAAGGTGGGAATGACAGGGAGAGGTGGGACCAGGAGGGAAAGGTGAGACCAGGAGGGAAAGGTGGGAATGACAGGGAAAGGTGGGACCAGTGGGGAAATTGGGAAAGACAGGGAAAGGTGGGACCGGCAGGGAAAGGTGGGACCGGTGGGGAAAGGTGGGACCAGGAGGGAATGGTGGGACCAGTAGGAAATAGGGAATGACGGAAAGGTGGGAATGACAGGGAAAGGTGAGATCAGGAGAGAAAGGTGGGAATGACAGGGAAACAGGGAAAGGTGGGACCAGTGCGGAAATTGGGAATGATGGGGAAAGGTGGGAATGACAGGGAAAGGTGGGACTGATGAGGAAAGGTGGGACCAGCGGGGAAAGAGGGGATCAGGAGGGAAAAGTGGGACCAGTGGGGAAATTGGGAACGACAGGGAAAGGTGGGAATGACAGGGAAAGGTGGGACCAGCAGGGAAATGTGGGACCAGGAGGGAGAGGTGGGAATGACAGGGAAAGGTGGGAAAGACAGGGAGAGGTGGGACCAGAAGGGAAAGGTGAGACCAGGAGGGAAAGGTGGGATCAGGAGGGAAAGGTGGGACCAGCAGGGAAAGGTGGGAATGCCAAGGAATCTGGGGAGGGGCTCTGGATCAGGGGGTGCAGGGACAGGACGAGGGGAAGGGTTTTGGGGTGAAAGAGGGGAGATGGAGGGGAGATGTTGGCTGCTGGATGGATGGAGTGATTGGTTCATTGATCGATCCATTGATGGATTGGTTGATGGTGGATTGGTTGATGGATGGATGGATGGTTTGATCGGTTCATTGATCAATCCATTGATGGATTGGTTGATGGTGGATTGGTTGATGGATGGATGGATTGGTTCATTGATTGATCCATTGATGGATTGGTTGATGGTGGATTGGTTGGTGGATGGATGGATGGTTTGATCGGTTCATTGATCAATCCATTGATGGGTTGGTTGATGGTGGATTGGTTGATGGATGGATGGTTTGATCAGTTCATTGATCAATCCATTGATGGGTTGGTTGATGATGGATTGGTGGGTGGATGGCTGGATGGTTTGATCAGTTCATTGATCAATCCATTGATGGGTTGGTTGATGGTGGATTGGTTGCTGGCTGGATGGTTTGATCAGTTCATTGATCGATCCATTGATGGATTGGTTGATGGTGGATTGGTTGATGGATGGATGGTTTGATCGGTTCATTGATCGATCCATTGATGGATTGGTTGATGGTGGATTGGTTGATGGATGGATGGTTTGATTGGTTCATTGATCAATCCATTGATGGGTTGGTTGATGGTGGATTGGTTGATGGATGGATGGTTTGATCAGTTCATTGATCAATCCATTGATGGATTGGTTGATGGTGGATTGGTTGCTGGCTGGATGGTTTGATCAGTTCATTGATCAATCCATTGATGGGTTGGTTGATGATGGATTGGTTGGTGGATGGGTGGATGGTTTGATCAGTTCATTGATCAATCCATTGATGGGTTGGTTGATGATGGATTGGTTGGTGGATGGGTGGATGGTTTGATCAGTTCATTGATCGATCCATTGATGGATTGGTTGATGGTGGATTGCTTGCTGGCTGGATGGTTTGATCGGTTCATTGATCAATCCATTGATGGATTGGTTGATGGTGGATTGGTTGATGGATGGATGGTTTGATTGGTTCATTGATTGATCCATTGATGGATTACTTGATGGTGGATTGGTTGGTGGATGGATGGGTGGATGGTTTGATCGGTTCATTGATCAATCCATTGATGGGTTGGTTGATGATGGATTGGTTGGTGGATGGATGGATGGTTTGATCAGTTCATTGATCAATCCATTGATGGGTTGGTTGATGGTGGATTGGTTGATGGATGGATGGATTGGTTCATTGATTGATCCATTGATGGATTGGTTGATGGTGGATTGGTTGATGGATGGATGGATTGGTTCATTGATCAATCCATTGATGGATTGGTTGATGGTGGATTGGTTGCTGGCTGGATGGTTGGATCGATCGGTCCATCCATCCATCGATCGATCGATCGATCCCACCATCACCCCCCCTCCCCGGGTCTCCGGAGCCGCTGACGCCGTCGTCGTCCTCGCAGGCCTCGTCCCCCGCCTACAGCAGCTCCAGCCTCTACTCCCCGGAGGCCCCGGCCACCTCCGGCCCCATCATCTCCGACGTCACCGAGTTGGCCCCATCCAGCCCCTCGGCCTCGCCCAGCGGCAGCCTCGACGGAAGGTCTGGGGGTGCTCCCGGGGGGGACCCCCCGGGGAGGGGAGGGAGGGGAGGGAGGGGGCTCTGCTGCTCCGCTGCGCGCCGGGGAGACCCCACCGGGAACCTGGGGCCAAACCTGGAGTCCTGGGGCCAAATGTGGAGCCCTGGGACCAGTTCTGGAGTCCTTCATCCAGTTCTGGAGTCCTTCATCCAGTTCTGGAGTCCTTCATCCAGTTCTGGAATTTTGGGACCAAATCTGGAGCCCTGGGACCAGATCTGGAGCCCTGGGACCAAATGTGGAGCCCTGGGACCAAATCCAGAGCCCTGGGACCAACTCTGGAGCCCTTCATCCAGTTCTGGAGTCCTGGGACCAGATCTGGAGTCCTGGGACCAGGAAGGAGCTGGAGCTGTTGGAGCGGGGCCAGAGGAGGCCACGGGGATGGTCCAAGGGCTGGAGAAGCTCTGGGGTGAGGCCAGGCTGGAAGAGTTGGGGGTGTCCAGCCTGGAGAGGAGAAGGCTCTGGGGAGACCTGAGAGCAGCTCCCAGTGTGGAAAGGGGCTCCAGGAGAGCTGGGGAGGGGCTCTGGATCAGGGGGTGCAGGGACAGGACGAGGGGAAGGGTTTTGGGGGGAAAGAGGGGAGATGGAGGGGAGATGTTGGGGAGAAATGTTCTCCTGGGAGGGTGGGGAGGCCCTGGGCCAGGGTGCCCCGAGCAGTGGTGGCTGCTCCATCCCTGGAGGTGTCCAAGGTTGGGTTGGGTGGGGTTGGAGCCCCTGATCCAGTGGGAGGTGTCCCTGCTCCATCCCTGGAGGTGTCCAAGGTTGGGTTGGGTGGGGTTGGAGCCCCTGACCCAGTGGGAGGTGTCCCTGCTCCATCCCTGGAGGTGTCCAAGGTTGGGTTGGGTGGGGTTGGAGCCCCTGATCCAGGGGGAGGGGTCCCTGCCCATCAAGGAGACCCTGGATCCCTGGGCCAAGGGTCTGCAGAGGGACCTGGAGAACCTGGATCCATGGGCCAAGGGTCTGCAGAGGGACCTGGAGAACCTGGATCCATGGGCCAAGGGTCTGCAGGAAGGGGCTGTAGAGGGATCTGGAGACCCTGGATCTGTTGGCCAAGGGTAGGAAGGGTCTGCAGAGGGACCTGGAGAACCTGGATCCATGGGCCAAGGGTCTCAGAGGGACCTGGAGAACCTGGATCCCTGGGCCAAGGGTCTGCAGAGGGACCTGGAGAACCTGGATCCATGGGCCAAGGGTCTGCAGAGGGACCTGGAGAACCTGGATCCATGGGCCAAGGGTCTGCAGAGGGACCTGGAGAACCTGGATCCATGGGCCAAGGGTCTGCAGAGGGATCTGGAGACCCTGGATCCATTGGGATGGGGTGCCCCAGGGCCCGGTGCCAGGTCCTGCTCCAGGGCAGGGTCAGCCTTGGATCCTGGGGACAAGTCCTTGAGGACAAGGGCTGGCAGAGGCTGCCCAGGGCAGGGTGGGGGGGGAAGAATCCCCACCCCTGGAAGGCTCCAGAACCCCTGTTGGTGGCTCCTGTGGACAGGGATTCAGTTGGCCCCAGGGTGGGGGTGGGATAGTTGGGAGATCTCCACCCTGAACTGATTCCACGGAACTGATTCCACCTTTTATCAACCCAAGGAGGTGTCACCCTGGGGATTTTTAACCCCTTCCTCCCTCTCACCCTCAGGATCAGCCCCGTCGTCCGCATCAAAGAAGAACCCCCCAGCCCCACCCGCAGCCCCCCGGCCGAGGAGCCCATCCCAGGGAACCCTCCCACCTCAGAAACTCCTCTCTTCCCTTCCACCTTCATCGATTCCATCCTCCAGGAGAACGACCCCAGCACCAACCCCACCACCGACGCCGCCGACGCCGCCGACGCCGCGCGGCCTCCGCCCCCGGAAAAGTGCCTCAGCGTCGCCTGCCTTGACAAGTGAGTCCCTTCAGCACCCCCAGCCCAGCTGAGGCCATTCCCAGCATTCCCATCGGGAATTCTGGCCTCCCAGGAGGCAGCCCTGGGGGGGGGGGGGGGGGTCTCCACGGAGCTCCTCCTCCTCCTCCATCCTCAGAACGCGGTTTTGGGGGTTGGGGGGTGGGGTTTGGCTCTCCCAGTCCTGTCCGGTTCCGAGGGAACCGAAGGGTGATCCCGCTTGGAAAGGAGCCAAAGGGTCACCCAGTCCAACTGCTCTTCCTCCAGAGGAGATTCCCAACCTGTCACCCGCCCGGACACGGTCCTGAGGTTCAGCCAAAGCTGCCGATGGTCCTGGTGGGGTAGAGACCCCCAATTAGTGCTGACCTGGTGGGGCATTAATTGCCTCCCAGGGCTTTAATTGCCCCCTGGGGCCTTAATTGCCTCCTGGGGCCTTCATTTCCTTCCAGGGCCTTCATTTCCTCCTCAGGTCTTAATTTCCTCCTGAGGCCTTAATTTCCTTCCTGGGCCTTAATTGCCTTTCTGGACCTTAATTTCCTTCCAGGGCCTTAATTTACCTCCTGGACCTTAATTTCCTTCTGGGCCTTAATTGCCTCCCAGGGCCTTGATTTCCTTCTGGGGTCTTAATTTCCTTCTAAGGCTTTAATTTCCTCCTGGGGCCTCAATTTCCTCCTGGGGCCTTAATTGCCTCCTGGGGCCTTAATTGCCTCCTGGGGCCTTAATTGCCCCCTGGGGCCTTCATTTCCTTCCAGGGCCTTCATTTCCTTCCAGGGCCTTCATTTCCTCCTCATGTCTTAATTTCCTCCCGAGGCCTTAATTTCCTTCCTGGGCCTTAATTGCCTTTCTGGACCTTAATTTCCTTCCAGGGCCTTAATTTACCTCCTGGACCTTAATTTCCTTCTGGGCCTTAATTGCCTCCCAGGGCCTTGATTTCATTCTGGGGTCTTAATTTCCTTCTAAGGCTTTAATTTCCTTCTGGGGCCTCAATTTCCTTCTGGGGCCTTAATTGCCTCCTGGGGCCTTAATTGCCTCCTGGGGCCTTAATTGCCTCCTGGGGCCTTCATTTCCTTCCAGGGCCTTCATTTCCTCCCAGGGCCTTCATTTCCTCCTGAGGCCTTAATTTCCTTCCTGGGCCTTAATTGCCTTTCTGGACCTTAATTTCCTTCCAGGGCCTTAATTTACCTCCTGGACCTTAATTTCTTTCTGGGCCTTAATTGCCTCCCAGGGCCTTGATTTCCTTCTGGGGTCTTAATTTCCTTCTAAGGCTTTAATTTCCTCCTCGGGCCTCAATTTCCTTCTGGGGCCTTAATTGCCCCCTGGGGCATTAATTGCCCCCTGGGGCCTTCATTTCCTTCCAGGGCCTTCATTTCCTCCTCATGTCTTAATTTCCTTCCTGGGCCTTAATTGCCTTTCTGGACCTTAATTTCCTTCCAGGGCCTTAATTTACCTCCTGGACCTGAATTTCCTTCTGGGCCTTGATTTCCTCCTGGCGTCTTAATTTCCTTCCAAGGCTTTAATTTCCTCCTCGGGCCTTAATTTTCCTCCTTCGGACTTGATTTCCTTCTGGGGCCTTCATTTCCTTCTGGGCTCTTAAATGCCTCCTGGGCCTTAATTTCCTTCCAGCGCCTTAATTTCCTCCTGGGCCTTAATTTCCTTCCAGGTTCTTAATTTTCTCCTGGGCCTTAATTTCCTCCTGAAGCCTTAATTTCCTTCTGGGTCCTTAATTGCTTTCCAGGGCCTTAATTTCCTGCTGGAGCCTTAATTTCCTGCTGGAGCCTTAATTTCCTCCTGGGGCCTTGATTTCCTTCCAAGGCTTTAATTTCCTCCTGGGGCCTTCATTTCCTTCCAGGGTCTTAATTTCCTCCTGGGCTTTAATTGCCTCCTGGGGCCTTCATTTCCTTGCAGGGCCTGAATTTCCTTCCAAGACCTTAATTTCCTTCCAGGACCTTAACTTCCTCCTCGGGCCTTGATTTTCTTCCGGGGCCTTAATTGCTTTCCAGGGCCTTAATTGCCTTCCAGGGCCTTAATTTCCTCCTGGAGCCATCATTTGCTTCTGGGACCTTAATTTGCTTCCAAGGCCTTCATTTCCTCCTGGGGCCTTGATTTCCTCCTGGGCTCTTAATTGCCTCCTGGGGCCTTAATTCCCTTCCAGGGCCTGAATTTCCTTGCAGGGCTTTGATTTCCTCCTGGGGCCTTAATTTCCTTCCAGGTTCTTAATTTCCTTCCAGGGCCTTAATTGCCTCCTGGGGCCTTAATTTCCTTCTAAGGCCTAAATTTCCTCCTCGGGCCTTAATTTTCCTCCTGTGGACTTGATTTCCTTCTGGGGCCTTCATTTCCTTCTGGGCTCTTAATTTCCTCCTGGGGCCTTAATTTCCTTCCAAGGCCTTAATTTCCTTCCTGGGCCTTAATTTCCACTTGTGACCTTGATTTCCTTCCAGGTTCTTAATTTCCTTCCAGGTTCTTAATTTCCTTCCAGGTTCTTAATTTCCTTCCAGGGCCTTAATTTCCTTCCAGGGCCTTAATTGCCTCCTGGGGCCTTAATTTCCTTCCAGGGCCTTAATTTTCCTCCTGCAGACTTGATTTCCTTCCAGGGCCTTGATTTCCTTCCAGGGCCTTGATTTCCTTCCAGGGCCTTGATTTCCACTTGTGACCTTGATTTCCTCCTGG
The DNA here is from genome assembly GCA_033556795.1 of Tapera naevia. Taxonomy (NCBI): domain Eukaryota; kingdom Metazoa; phylum Chordata; class Aves; order Cuculiformes; family Neomorphidae; genus Tapera; species Tapera naevia. The sequence continues at coordinate 8,079 of JAUMJJ010000177.1, read as the reverse complement.
GGCCTTAATTGCCTTCCAAGGCCTTAATTGCCTTCCAAGGCCTTAATTGCCTTCCAAGGCCTTAATTTCCTTCCAGGGTCTTAATTTCCTCCTGGGCCTTAATTTCCTCCTGAGGCCTTAAGTTTGCCTCCAGCTGGCACTTGGCGTTGCCCCCCCCTGCACAGCCCCCCCGAGGCGCAGCCGGAGTTAAGACCAGGTTGGAATTCTGTGCTCAGTGAGGGTTTTCCCGAGCTCCGGCTCCTCCAGGACGGGGAGGAATCACCGTAACATCAGCTCTTCCAAGAGGCCTTGCTTGGAGCTCGCCCAGTTGGACACCCACGAGTCCGTGGGGCCGGCTGGGACACACCCGAGGGTGCTGAGGGAGCTCCTGTGCAGAGCCCTTCCCCTCCTCTCCCAGTTGGGTGGGAAGAGCCCTTGGACTGGAGACTGGGAGATGTTTTCCCTCTTCCCAAGGAGGGTCTGAAGGGGGATCCTCTGGGAATTACAGGGCTGGGAGCCTGAGCTCGGGGCCAGGGAAGGTCCTGGAGATCACCCATGGGTGCTGAGGGAGCTCCTCTCCAGAGCCCTCTCCCAGTTGGGTGGGAAGAGCCCTTGGACTGGAGACTGGGAGATGTTTTCCCTCTTCCCAAGGAGGCTCTGAAGGGGGATCCTCTGGGAACTCCAGGGCTGTGGCTCTGAGCTCGGGGCCAGGGAAGGTCCCGGAGGAGATCACCCCAAGGGCCCTCCCGTGGGACAATCGGGTGCTCAGGCCCAGCCAACGGGGGCTGAGGAAAGGCAGGGCCTGGAGACCAACCTGAGCCCCCCCCAGGGCAAGGTCCCCCGGGCGATGGGCGAGGGAAAGGCTGGGGCTGGGGGGGACCTGGGCTTTGGGAAAGCCTTGGGCACCGCTTCCCACCGCCTTCTGCTGGAGAAACCCAACAGCTGAGGGCCCTGGGGAGGCCACCCCTGGAATCCTGGGACCTGGAGACCCTGGATCCGTGGGCCAAGGGCAGGGAGGGGCTGCAGAGGGACCTGGAGAACCTGGATTCATGGGCCAAGGGTCTCAGAGGGACCTGGAGAACTTGGATCCATGGGCCAAGGGCAGGAAGGGGCTGTAGAGGGACCTGGAGACCCTGGATCCGTGGGCCAAGGGTCTGCAGAGGGACCTGGAGAACCTGGATCCATGGGCCAAGGGTCTGGAGAGGGACCTGGAGACCCTGGATTCATGGGCCAAGGGCAGGAAGGGGCTGCAGAGGGACCTGGAGACCCTGGATCCGTGGGCCAAGGGTCTGCAGAGGGATCTGGAGAACCTGGATACGTGGGCCAAGGGTCTGCAGAGGGACCTGGAGAACCTGGATCCATGGGCCAAGGGTCTGGAGAGGGACCTGGAGAACCTGGATCCATGGGCCAAGGGTCTGCAGAGGGACCTGGAGAACCTGGATCCGTGGGCCAAGGGTCTGCAGAAGGATCTGGAGAACCTGGATCCATGAGCCAAGGGTCTGGAGAGGGACCTGGAGAACCTGGATCCGTGGGCCAAGGGTCTGCAGAGGGACCTGGAGACCCTGGATTCATGGGCCAAGGGCAGGAAGGGTCTGCAGAGGGACCTGGAGAACCTGGATCCATGGGCCAAGGGTCTGCAGGAAGGGGCTGTAGAGGGATCTGGAGACCCTGGATCCGTGGGCCAAGGGTCTCAGTGGGACTTGGAGAACCTGGATCCGTGGGCCAAGGGCAGGAAAAGGTTCCTCCTGGAAAGGGTTCCCAGGCCCTGGCAGAGGCTCCCAGGGAGGGGGTGGAGTCCCCACCTTGGAGGGGTCCCAAGGGTGGGTGGGTGAGGTGCTGAGGGACCTGGGTTGGGAAGGGCACAGGGCTGGGGGCACTCGGTGCTCCCAGAGGTCTCTCCCAACTGGAAGCTCCCCCGGTTCCCTGGTCCTTTCACCCCTCCCCAGCTCCTCCTCCCGGCGTTCACGGCTTCTGCATTGGATTCTCAGCCCAAAGCCAGGGAGGTGGCCCCGGCTCCTGCTGGAATTCCTTGCCAGGAGCTCTGATCCCGTTGGATTCTCCTGTAGGAGAACCTTGGAAGCTCCATGAGCTCCGGTTCTCCTCTGCTCCTCGGGGGTTTTATCCCCTCCCTTCTTAACTCTTTGGATTAAGGCTCTGGAGAGTTGTCCTTTGCTTCCCAAGGCCTGCTCGTGGTGAATCCTCTCTCCCACTCATCCTCTTCACACCCCTTGGGGACACCACCCCTTGGGGACACCACCCCTTGGGGACACCACCCCTTGGGACACCCCCTGCATCCACGTTGGGTTGGGATCAGGGTTGGGATCAGCACGTGGAGGCTGAAAGAAACCACGGGAAGCTTCTCCTTAGGGATCCAGTGCCCCGAGGTGATGGGTTTTGCCATGGTAAGATGCAGGTGGTGGGGTCAGAAACCCAACTTCTTGGTCCATATTGGGCTCCAAGAGCTTCTCCTTGGCCAAGGTGAGATCTCGGCCGCTTCTGGGATCTCGGCTGCTTCCCCTTGTCCCGGTGTTTTGGGGAGAACGGGGTTGGAATTGAGGTCTCTGGATGCCTTTTGTGTCCTTGAAGCACAAAAGCAGTTTGGAGAAGCTGGAACCAGAGGTCCAAGCAGATTCCTGGAGGAATCCAAAGCACTGGGGCCGTGGTGGCACCAGAAGGGTGGGATGGGATCCAGGGGGAGCTGGAGGAGCTGGAGGAGTGGGACCAGGTGACCCTCGTGAGGTCCTGGGTCCAGGTCTGGAGTCCCCAATGTCAGGAGGAGATGGAGATCTTGGGGTGGGATCCAGGGGGGGCTGGAGGAGTGGGACCAGGTGACCCTCGTGAGGTCCTGGGTCCAGGTCTGGAGTCCCCAATGTGAGGAGGAGATGGAGCTGTTGGGATGGGATCCAGGGGGAGCTGGACGGGTGGGACCAGGTGACCCTCATGAGGTTCAACCAGGCCAAGGTCCTGCCCCTGGGTCAGGGCAATCCATGGTTTCAATCCAGGGAGGGGATGAAGGGATTGGGAGCAGCTCCTGAGGAGAAGACCTTGGGGTGCTGGGGGGGGAGAAGCTCCCCAGGAGCCTCCCCGAGAGCTCCCAGCCCAGAAACCAACCCCACCCTGGGCTGAACCCAAAGGGTGGGAGCAGAGGGGAGGGAGGGGGTTCTGCCCCTCTGCCCACCCTGGGGAGATCCCCCCTGGGGTCCTGGGTCCAGGGCTGGGATCCCCACCAGGAGAAGGAGCTGGAGCTGTTGGAGCGGGGCCAGAGGAGGCCACGGGGATGGTCCAAGGGCTGGAGAAGCTCTGGGGTGAGGCCAGGCTGGGAGAGTTGGGGGTGTCCAGCCTGGAGAGGAGAAGGCTCTGGGGAGACCTGAGAGCAGCTCCCAGTGTGGAAAGGGGCTCCAGGAGAGCTGGGGAGGGGCTCTGGATCAGGGGGTGCAGGGACAGGACGAGGGGAAGGGTTTTGGGGTGAAAGAGGGGAGATGGAGGGGAGATGTTGGGGAGAAATGTTCTCCTGGGAGGGTGGGGAGGCCCTGGGCCAGGGTGCCCCGAGCAGTGGTGGCTGCTCCATCCCTGGAGGTGTCCAAGGTTGGGTTGGGTGGGGTTGGAGCCCTTGATCCAGTGGGAGGTGTCCCTGCTCCATCCCTGGAGGTGTCCAAGGTTGGGTTGGGTGGGGTTGGAGCCCCTGATCCAGGGGGAGGTGTCCCTGCTCCATCCCTGGAGGTGTCCAAGGTTGGGTTGGGTGGGGTTGGAGCCCCTGATCCAGTGGGAGGGGTCCCTGCTCCATCCCTGGAGGTGTCCAAGGTTGGGTTGGGTGGGGTTGGAGCCCCTCATCCAGTGGGAGGTGTCCCTGCTCCATCCCTGGAGGTGTCCAAGGTTGGGTTGGGTGGGGTTGGAGCCCCTGATCCAGGGGGAGGTGTCCCTGCCCGTGGCATGGGGGTGGCACTGGCTGGGCTCCCATCTCCCTTTCCCTCCCACCCCACAGTTCTCCTCCCTGCCCAAACTCTTCTCCTGGACCATCAGGGGCCCAGCTGGAGGTGACAACATCTCCCATCCAAGAGTTCCCATCACAGGCTGCACCTCAGGAGCTCCTCCTCTCCTCCAGACCCCCCCCCCCTCAACCCACCCTTGGCCATGGTTGCCACCAACCCCAATACCATCCCCACGAGCCTTCCCGCGCTCCGATGCCGACTTGTGCCACCTCGGACAGCTCCTGGCGCCCCAACCCTTCTTTCCCTCCTGCCTTAACCAACGTTTCCTTCCCAACAGCTCCTCCCAACCCCTTTCTGTTTCTCTCTTGCAGTTTGAGTCGCGCTTCGCCGCTGCCGGAGGTCCCTCGGCTTTGCCCCAGCTCCTCCTCTTCCTCCCTGCAGTGCCGATCGCAGCAAGGGTCAGCATTCCCATAGCCACTTCCCAAGCCCAGCCTGGGACAGTTGGGACCTCTCAGGGACCCTTTTTTCCCCCCCCACCACCCTTCCACCTTCAGGGTGGGATCACACCCTTAAAAAGGCCCTTTTGCCCTAAGAGTTGGTGGGAGAGTCCTTGGCCAACCCAACGTGAGATCGCGGAGCGGCCGCCGGAGGCCGGAGCTGCTTTCTCATCCATCCAGGTGGTCTTGGCAGGGAACCCTTGGCTTTGAGGAGTGGAAACTTCAACCCTGAGAGCTGCTGGGCTTGGGAACTCCAGAATTCCCACCGCTCTGGATCAAAGCTTGGGAAGGGTTGGGAGCTCCGGGGTTGGAAGGGGCTTTTTGGATGCGTTTGACGGCTTTGTGGTGCTGAGGGAGAGCTGAGTGAGCTCCAAGGTGCTGCTCTGGTGATGCTTTTCCCAGAGCAAACATCCCAGCTCTGGATAAAATCCATCTGGGCCGGTGTCCTCTCTCCCAGGGAAGCTGAGGGAGAGCTCTTGGAAGTGTTGCCCTCAAGGTCTTGCAGCTCCTCTGCAGGAGAAATGTGAAGGAGAAATGGGGCATTTTCAGCTTCAGAGCTTGGCCTCCCCCTCGAGGGCTGTGCCAGGGAATGATGGAAGGATTTGGGTTGGGAAAGCTCTCCCAGTTCAGCCAGTCCAAGCATCAGCCCCAAAGCCACCTCTGAACCCCAAGCCCCACACCCAGAGGGTTCCCAAAGCCCTCCAGGGATGGGGACTCTTCCCCCCTGCCCTGGGCAGCCTCTGCCAGGTCTTCCACCACTCATCCATCAAGGAATTGTCCCCAGGATCCAGTCTAACCCTGCCCTGGCCCAACTGGAGATCTCCCAGCTCATCCATCAGCCCCAAAGCCACCTCTGAACCCCGAGTGCCCCATCCAGAGGGTTCCCAAAGCCCTTCAGGAATGGGGACTCTTCCCCCCTGCCCTGGGCAGCCTCTGCCAGGGCTTCCACCACTCATCCCTCAAGGAATTGTCCCCAGGCTCCAGTCTGACCCTGCCCTGACCCAACTGGAGATCTCCCAGCTCAGCCAGTCCCACCATCACCCCCAAAGCCACCTCTGAACCCCAAGACCCACACCCAGAGGGTTCCCAAAGCCCTCCAGGGATGGGGACTCTTCCCCCCTGCCCTGGGCAGCCTCTGCCAGCCCTTGCCCTCAAGGAATTGTCCCCAGGCTCCAGTCTGCCCCTGCCCTGGCCCAACTGGAGGCCGTTCCCTCTCCTCCCCTCGCCTGGCCCTTGGCAGCAGAGCCCAGCACCCCCCTCCCCACAGCCTCCAGGAGGTCTCCCCTCAGCCTCCTCTGCTCCAGGTGCTGGGGGCCTTCTGGGCCACCTTGGCCACTGCTCAGCCTCTGCCAACCAACCCCTCCAGGTCCTTTTCCACGGGGACACCTTTCCAACCGCTCTTCCCAAGGCCTGGAGGCTCCCTGGGGTTGGTGTCTCCTTCTGTTGGTCGCTGTTGGGAATCACTGCTTCCCACTCTGGTTGTCCTCTCCTGGTGGGGCCTGGTCCCTGCTGTCCCCACACCCCGAGGCCCTTTCCCCAGACCTGGATGGTCCTCGGTGTCCAGGGGACGTCGTGTCCTTGCAAAGCTTCTCTGGCTCCTGGCTTTTAGGATTTGGGAGGTGATTCAGGGATGAAAAGGGGCTCAGGGCACCTCCAGGCAGAGGACCCTTGGTGGCTCCACACCTGGAAGGGTCTGGAGCTCCATCAGTTGTGTCTCGGAAGCTTCTGGCAGTCGGCACTTGGTAGGGATGGAGATGGGAAGGGAGGAGCTGCTCTGCTGAGGAGCAGCTCCCGGCTAAAGCACTGGTGGAATCTGAGATCCAGAGGATCTCCAGGTCCTTCCTGGAAAAGGTCTTCTCCTCGTGGCCAGGGATCAGTGCTTGGCACGGCATCCCGGGCCGCCGCGGCGTTCCCAGGATCTGGGGAGGGAGGAGGTGGAAGAACCCTCATGGGGTGGAACCACCACGGCCCAGGGGGCTCCGTGGCTTCAGCAGGTGGGACCTGGAGAGAGGACATCCCCTGGGGGGCTCCAACCCCACCCAACCCAACCTTGGACACCTCCAGGGATGGAGCAGGGACACCTCCCACTGGATCAGGGGCTCCAACCCCACCCAACCCAACCTTGGACACCTCCAGGGATGAAGCAGGGACACCTCCCCCTGGATCAGGGGCTCCAACCCCACCCAACCCAACCTTGGACACCTCCAGGGATGGGACAGGGACACCTCCCCCTGGATCAGGGGCTCCAACCCCACCCAACCCAACCTTGGACACCTCCAGGGATGGGGCAGGGACACCTCCCACGGGATGAGGGGCTCCAACCCCACCCAACCTGCCCTTGGGACACCTCCAGGGATGGATCATAGGATCCTGGAATGGTTGTGTGGTCCTGCTTTTGGAAGCTGCTGCTGGAGCTGGACATGGCCAAGAGGAATCCCAGCTGTCCAGGGTGAGGGGATCCAGCCTGGGATGAGGGCAGGACCAGGTCAGCGATTGCATGGAAGTACTGGGAAGCAGCTCTGGGATTCTGTGACCTCCAGAGGGCTCTTCCAACCCCTTCCCATGGGAAGGAGGTGCTTTCTCCAACCAGGATTGGTCCCACAAGACCTTTCCCTCGAGGTGTTGGCAGGGAGGAGGCTCTGGAGGTGGGATCTGGGCAGAGCTGGGATCCCATCCCTCAGAGCCTGGTGGCACCTGGAGGTGGATCTGGGCAGAGCTGGGATCCAGTTCCTCAGAGCCTGGTGGCACCTGGAGGTGGGATCCAGGCAGAGGTGGGATCCAGTTCCCCAAAGCCTGGGGGCACCTGGAGGTGGATCTGGGCAGAGCTGGGATCTGGGCAGAGCTGGGATCCCATCCCTCAGAGCCTGGGGTCACCTGGAGGTGGATCTGGGCAGATTGGAGATCCCATTCCCCAAAGCCTGGGGGCAGCTGGAGCTGGGATCTGGGCAGAGCTGGGATCCAGTTCCCTCAGAGCCTGGGGGCACCTGGGTGGGGTCTGGGCAGAGCTGGGGTCTGGGCAGAGCTGGGGTCCAGTTCCCCAGAGCCTGAGGTTGCCTGTAGATGGGATCTGGGCAGAGTTGGGATCCCATCCCTCAGAGACTGGGGGCACGTGGAGGTGGGATCCAGGCAGAGGTGGGATCCAATTCTCTGGGGTCTGGGGGCACCTGGAGCTGTGATCTGGGCAGAGCTGGGATCCCATCCCTTGGAGCCCGGGGCCACCTGGATGTGGGATCTGGGCAGAATGGAGATCCCATTCCCCAGAACCTGGTGGCACCTGGAGGTGGATCTGGGCAAATCTGGGATCCAGTTCCCCAAAGCCTGGGGGCACCTGGAGGTGGGATCTGGGCAGAGCTGGGATCCAGTTCCCCAGAGCCCAGGGGCACCTGGAGGTGGGATCTGGGCAGAGCTGGGATCCAGTTCCCCAGAGCTTGGGGTTGCCTGTAGATGGGATCTGGGCAGAGTTGGGATCCCATTCCTCAGAGACTGGGGGCACCTGGAGGTGGGATCTGAGCAGATCTTGAATCCCATTGCTCAGAGCCTGGTGGCACCTGGAGGTGGGATCTGGGCAGAGCTGGGATCCAGTTCCTCAGAGCCTGGTGGCACCTGGAGCTGGGATCTGGGCAGAGCTGGGATCCGGGCAGAGCTGGGATCCCACCCCGGGTTCCCTCGGGGTG